>OY288108.1:121453479-121818620 GCA_958431115.1 Syrphus vitripennis | reverse complement strand
TGAAAACGAAAATGACATTAATTTTTTTTTTCAAAGAACCGTTTTCGAGATATGCTCAAAAAAAGGTTTTTTTGGTCCATTTTTCGAACACTGGCTAATATCTCTTAAATGATCTTTTTAATTTACATATAACAAATATTTTTGGAAAGATAACACTTTCTGCTTTTCAACGGTATACGGTTTGTTATAATCGGATGCGAATTCATTAAGATACAAGCGATCAAAGATTATAAAAATCGATTTTTTCGAGCTTTTTTGAAAATTTATCATTTTCAATTGAACCGTGTGGATAGAAAAAAAATATAAAAAATATTTTTTTGGGCTCAAATAAAATATATTTTTATAACAAAAATTTTAAGACCAAATTCATCAAAATTGAACGATAAATGTAGAAGCTATGAAATATTGAAGTCATTGTCTTAAACAGAAAATTTAGTATATTCTATGAAAATTTGTTTTTTTATAACATAAAGTAGTAATATGAAAACGATTTCGTATGAAAAAATGACTGACTTGTTTTTCTTATTTATTTCATAGCTTCTACATTTCTCGTTCAATTTTGATGAATTTGGTCTTAAAGTTTTTGTTATAAAAATATATTTTATTTGAGCCCAAAAAAATATTTTTTATATTTTTTTTCTATCCACACGGTTCAATTGAAAATGATAAATTTTCAAAAAAGCTCGAAAAAATCGATTTTTATAATCTTTGATCGCTTGTATCTTAATGAATTCGCATCCGATTATAACAAACCGTATACCGTTGAAAAGCAGAAAGTGTTATCTTTCCAAAAATATTTATAATATGTAAATTAAAAAGATCATTTAAGAGATATTAGCCAGTGTTCGAAAAATGGACCAAAAAAACCTTTTTTTGAGCATATCTCGAAAACGGTTCTTTGAAAAAAAAAATTAATGTCATTTTCGTTTTCAGCGACCCCGAATTAGTAAAAAAAAGTTGTTTTTTTTTAGGTAGCATCGGTGACCCAAAATTTTGTAAACTAGTGTTATTTGGATTTATAATAGCACTTGGTATATAGCAGATAATCTGGGAAGAATTGCTTTTGGTAAAAATTTTCGTGTTGCACAAAACTTTTCACAAAAAAATATTTGTCAAAAATCGAATGAAAAATTTACAAAAATAAGATAAAATTATAAAAAACAAATCTGTCGAAAACATATTTTTGTCGGATCACCCAAATGGCATGACAATTTTTTGAGTCCCCAACAGGTTTAATCATGCTATCAATCTATCAAACAATGTTGTGCGTAAATATTATCCCACAAATAGTTCAAGATTTAAGAGTTCATAATTTTGAACTAAATTAGACGAAATGTTGAAATTTTCTTATTTTGTTCAAAATAAGCTGGAGAAATTTCGTCTAACTTCTAAAAGGCATGTGAAAAAATTTAAAAAGCTATGTGAAGTTTTTTGGAATACATGTAGAAACAAATTTAAAACTGAACAAATATAAATCAGTTGAGTTTTCAAATCCAAACATTATGACGATAGGTATTTATGTTATTGCAAGTCTTTTGAAGCACGATTTATTAATATTTTCGAAATTTACTCAACTTTGCATAAATCTACTTGTTTACAAGCTTTCATAACTACTTTTAAGAAAAAGTGCAACCATTAGTCAACAAATTCAAGTTATTCAATTTTTTGCATTTTTGCTTGCGGCTATATAGATACTATAGGACAAGTCTGTCTACCGCTACCGCAACAACCTAAAGCCCAAGCTATTCGATACATTTTCCTCAATCTTTGGACTTAGGGTTTTAGGAAGATTAGAGGCGAAATTTATATTTTTAGCTCCAAAAATTACGAGTATAATGTTTATCTTGGAAACGGCTCTAATGATTTTGAGAAATTTTTTAAGTGGGATTTTGTAAGGTATTAAAATTATTTTAATACCTTACAAAAATTATTAAACATTAAATTATTTTATTTTACGAAAATTATTAAAAAATATTTTTTGTAAGACCGTTGCTTACCATACCTGCCATAGAACCATTTTGTTTTATCTTCGATGCCAATCTTCTGTTTAGATCTCAAAATTCTGTTTTGATTTATGCCAGGAATTCAAATAAATAGTTCTTGTTTTCGTAAAATTTTAAACTTTATTCTTAAGTTACTTCTCTAACATAAGAACAAGTTTGTTCGATCCAATTGAGCATTTTATTTTATAAAGCAAGCGGATGCAGTTGTTGTTTTATGATTTTTGAAGCCTTTCCATTTTAAATTGAAGTTCAAGGTAATTTTACCAACTCAAACATTTTTTTTCCTTTTGTAAACAAATTTCATCGTACATAATCAAAATGCAAATAAATCATCACTTCAATCAAAAAGAGGATGTTTGCATTTTTTTGTACCATTGAACTTGTCTTCCCAGAAAATAAATACATATTTCTGTTATCAAAAATCAAGTTGAAATTTATTTATAGGTATTTTGTACCAATATTATTTTTTTTTATCTCTCCAACAACTAATTGCAGTCACGAATTAAACTTTTTTTTGAGTGTTTGTGTATATGGTAGGTGCTTAACATTGATTGCTCTTTTGAGGTGTAATAAAGTCAAAAAAATAAAAATAATAAAAAAAAGTTCAACTGAAAGACATTTTTGGAGCGTCTTCAACCTTAATAAAATAAACATAGAAAATCCTGAACGATCAATGGGAAGATCGTAAAATTTGAATGTGATCGCAGAGCGAAGCGAGCTATGTTATAAGTTTTATTTCTTTTTTGTTTAATGTGATATTTAGTGGACATTTTAAAGAATTAAGAGACAGAATAGAGCAAAGTTGATGACTCTGGAATTAATTTAATTGCATAATAAATGCCATGGAATAGCAACAAACACCATCATTTATTTGATAATTGTTGCAGATGGATGTATCTGATTTGTTTTTTTTTTGCTTTTGTTACTACCTTTGTATATTTGTATAGGTATTTGTTTATTTTTCCGGCTATGAAAAATTTTGTTCCCAATGAAAAAAAATTGAACCCATGAAGTGCTAAATTGATATCAACTAAGAACTACATCTTAAAAATTTACAAGAACAAAGTATGTACACAGCTACTTGAAGCTTTTTTGTAGAAAATGAGTTGTCGAAAAAAATTCCAAAAAATTGTTTCCCTAGTTTTTTGACCAAAAACATAATATAATGTAGTGCTAACTTGAAATTTTGAAATCGAGCATTAAACAGCAAAACTTGAAAATGTAATGAGAAGAAAAAAAGCAAAAGAATATTTTTCCTTAGTTTTTTTTTAAATACAAAATAACAGCAATTAAAAAAGCAAAATTTGAAAATTTTAATGCTGCAATTAATAAATATTAATATGAGAACGGGTCTGAATGGTTAAAGTTAGGTGTCATCGTTTCATAAATAACCTTTTCATCGCATTTTAGAATTCAAATTTTTATAAAATTAAATGCATTTTGAATTTAAAAAAAAATACAATTTTTATGTCAAGTTATTTATGTTCTTAAATTTTGAGGTTTTTCAAGGGAGATTTTAAAGGGATGATTTATTTAATTTAAGTGATAAAATGTTCTTGTCCCATTTAAAATTAATTTTGTCCCATTTTTGTACTATTCAAAACTCAATATACCTACCTACTTTCAAAAAAAAAAATTATGTAGGTACACTTACAAATGCTTTTCAACATTGTAAAAAAAATTGATTCAAAAACACGTATTGAATTTAAAAAAAAATGGATGGATGAAATAGATTACATACGAGTAGGTAGGTATGTTAGTCTTCAGAATGTCCTTCAAGATTTTGATTTTCTAGATGTTGTGTCAAACCTGACCAAAATCAAACAAAATAAATCTTTACACTATTCAGCAATGAAACATACCCACCTAAATATGGTAATTCAAAATAAAACTCGAACAAAAATCACAAGTTTAAAACTTATTTACCAGTGCATAGGTAGGTACATAAGTAGGTACCTATATTTATTTAAACAAATCGATATCATAGAAAATCCTTTAAAAAAATCGTAAGTAACAATTTATCTATCTATTTTAAATTCAAATAACGATTTAAATTCAAAAACAATCGCTAACCACCAGACATCTGTGTGTGCTTCACTTAAAATCGTCCTTTCAACCGATGACATGTTTATGAATGCAAACATTAAAATTTCATGTAGGTATCTATTTCAAGTGCTTCAAAATTGTAATGTGGCACGATTATAATAAATTACATTTTCTAAATAGGTAAGTACCTACCTATATGTTGGAAAGTACTTTTTATAAGAATAAAGAGAAAACTAATCATTAATCCTAGTCTTGAAAATAATAATTGAAAACTATTCAATAATGCACCTTTTACTTCCTTCAATAAGAGATTTTCTTAAAAAGAAGAAGCAGCACGAGCCAAAACTGTTGCCATCATAGGTATAGATAATAATAGCACTGAACTAAACGCCTGCACTTTTCCAATCGACAGTTGCATGCTGTCGAACGTGCCAAATGTGCAATAAATTAAAAAAAAAATTTATATACCTACCTAAGCACCTCATAACGACTTTCTTAACAAAAAAGAAAGAAATCATAACACACCATCAAAATCCATAAAGAAACAGCTGCAGCAGCAGCACTGCATCAAGCATTATAAACGCGCAATTTTTATTTTTATCTGAATATCTAACTACCTACCTACAAAAAAAAAATCCTACTTAAATCTCAAAAACCACCAATACCTCTCTCACTGTCACTGAGCCTATAAAGAACCCCCTCTCTCAGTGAAATCCTAGGTGCAAACATTGAACCCTTGAAAACATAACATAAGATAGGTACGTATAGCATGCGCTATAAACTAACGGAGCAGCCGCAGACAAAAACAAATACTCGCATATCAAAACAATTTCCAAATTCAATTCAAATCGATAGAATAATAGAACCTCTCCTCGGCCCAACGTACGTAAATAACACACATCTGCCACCCATCCAGCCGGTCGGTGGTGGTTAAATTCATCATCTTGCAAATCTACCTGGCAGCCCTTTGAATTTTTCAATACAAAAATTCATACAACAACCCCAAATGCAGGGGAACATACTAGTAAACGTACATACGGCACCGGGAGAGAACAATACCGCACAACACACAAAGACCGACATGTCGCGATCAGTCGGTCGACCAGGTAGCTCATTCGCCACCGGTTGCAGTAGTGCGCGCCAAAATAAAAGATTGAAAAAAAATATAACTTCCAAATTTGTCACAGATACAGATTTCAAGAGCCTATATGTTCCTGCTGAAGCCTGAAGCTGATTGAGCGAGAGAGCGATACGAAAGTCTGCAGAGAAGAAACAAATTCAAATAGGAAATAAAATAAAACACAACAAGGTTCTCCGGAAGAGAGCAATATTGGCACGATCCACAAACCACCGTTCAATGGGAATAATTCAAATTGGAACATAGAAATGAATAAAACTGTACTCAATGAATCTGTGCTCAGTAAAGAAGTGAAGACACAAAACAAAACGGGACATTTAAACTCTCTTTCTCTCTCTGAGTTCACACCTGTTTACCCCACCATTGCATTTGTATGTTCATAAGATCGTGTATGTCACCCCACCCTGTGGCTCTGTGCACCATGAACAACTCCACCCATCCAGGCATACAATCACGCACACTCAATACATAGGCACAGCAAATGAAGAGAGAGTGAGAGTGAGAGAAATCTCTGTACACTGATTGGACGATCAGCACGTGTGCGATCAGAATGATTATCACACAAAACTAATGGAAGGGGCTAGCATTCGTATAAAGAGGATCTAAAAGCCGGCAATTGCATCATTCCAGGTTTGACTGCCCTGGCAGAGAGAGTGTAGATAGTGAAGAAGAATTCACAACTGGATTAAAATTTCACACAAAATAAAAATGGATAGAAACAACTACAGCAGATGCCCGCTTAAAAAGCGTCCCATTATGCCGTTAAGCCTTGCACCTTTGGATAATGGTAATTCATAGAAAAAAATCAGTATTGACTTTCGGTGCTAACTTTATATTCATTTTTCTCTAGATGAAGGTCCCGTGGATTTGAGCATAGCAGCAAATAAGTGGATTCAAATTGAAGAAGCTCATGATCTTCGCAAGGAATCAGCTCATCATGACGAACTAGCCCAACGAATATTCGAAGAAACTCGAGAGATAGCTCGTGCCTTTCCAGAAGTCTTCACAAGAGAGGAAATAGCACGCAGCTTGATGCGACTTGGATATGATGTCCCAATTAAAGAAGAACACAGACTGGAGTCAGTAGGATCACCAGAATCATATATGGATACTCAAACCTACTACGACAGTTGTAATAACAATTTCACAAAGTCAATTAAGACGGAGTATAGTGCTAGCACGCCTACTGATCTAAGTCGAGGATCACCATATTCCCTGGAGAATGTGTCGATGTATGAAGAAGTCTCCGAACCTGAAGATCTCACTGTAAAACAGCCAACCATTACGAACAATCGAAGAATTTTGGGTGAGAGCAATCTTCAGCAAGACATCAAACCAGCCAATGATCGATACTACCAATGCCATACTTGCAACAAATGCTACTCCACATATCCCGGATTGGTGAAGCACCAACAGCAGCATCACCACTGTGACTCCGACTACAAAGTCATCCATGTGGATGTGCCGATGGAAGAGAAAGTCATGAAGCCAGTACAAGTACCGCGTTATCATTGCAAGGATTGTGGAAAGTCATACTCAACATTTGCTGGACTTTCAAAGCATGAGCAATTCCATTGTCCCAGAGCGGAAGGTAACCAGGTGAAGAAGGTTTTTAGCTGCAAAAATTGTGAAAAGGTTTATGTTTCACTTGGAGCCCTGAAGATGCACATTCGGACAC
Source organism: Syrphus vitripennis (assembly GCA_958431115.1). Classification (NCBI taxonomy): domain Eukaryota; kingdom Metazoa; phylum Arthropoda; class Insecta; order Diptera; family Syrphidae; genus Syrphus; species Syrphus vitripennis. The sequence goes on along the minus strand of OY288108.1, from coordinate 121,811,755 downwards.
ATACTCTACCCTGCAAGTGTCCAATATGTGGCAAAGCGTTCTCGCGGCCTTGGTTGCTGCAGGGACACATCCGCACGCACACCGGTGAGAAGCCATTTACCTGCCAGCATTGCAATCGAGCGTTTGCTGATCGCTCGAATTTGCGAGCTCACATGCAAACCCATTCGGACGTAAAGAAGTATTCATGTCCGACGTGTACGAAGACCTTTTCCAGGATGTCACTGCTGGGTAAGCATCTTCAAAGTGGATGTCGCTCATCATCATCGCCCTCAAATAGAGAATTCTACAGCAGCAACAATAGCGATTTCAGTGGAGAAGAATCCTATAACAATATGTCCCCCGAACAGCATCACCAGTTTCAACAGATTGTCGCAGAGCGATATTACTCATCACCAGTCGAAGAAGATGGTCATCATTCATCATTAGGAGTTAAATTAGAATAAAATTAATATTATAAATTATTTATTTATTTTTTAGTTTTTAAGTGTAAACTATAGAAGCAGATCACAAACAAGGAAGACACCAAAAATTAGGCAACCTTAGGTATTTATTTTAATCTATGTAGGTATTATATTTGTTTAAGAGTATTTATTTATAATTTTTCTTTTATTATTTGTTTAATTTATTTATTTATTATTTTTTTAATTTATTTCTCCACTTATTATTATTTTTGTAACTTATTTATTTTTTTAATTTATTCATTTTTTAATTTATTTATTTTTTTTAATTTATTTGTTTTTATTATTTATTTTTTTTAATACTTAGATAGTGACAAATATTTTGTCTAGTCAGGAAGGATTTTAATTTTTATTAAAATAAAAATAAAATAATTGACTCAAATAACTAATTAAAATAATTTATTAATGTTTTGTATTTATGAAAAATGTGTTAAGTTTTATTAATTATATGTAAAATAATGTAATTTAATTTTAATATCTTAACAAATTTGTACATTAAATATGAACTTGAACTCAAGCCTCGAATTGAATAAGTTATAAAATGTAAGCACAATGTGCACTTATTTTATGTCGTTATGATGTAGGTATGTATGTATTTATATTTTTTGTAAAAATGTTGTGTTTTTTTTTATATAGAAAATAAATAAAAATTGTTGTTAAATACTGAAGAAATTGTGTTTTTATTTTCAATAAATAAATGTTTGATAGGAATTTTAAGATGAAAATGACGTCAAACAACCCAAAATTGTATTGTGCTGTTTTTGAGTCGTATTAAAATGTTATTTTTTGTATGCTACGTTAAAAGAAGATGCTGGGTTATATTTAAAAAATATAATTCCAAAAACCAGACTGTTCTCATGGATCGTGGTGCACAACCAGACCACCTTTTAAATAAAATCAAGACCAAAATTTCTTTGTTTTCCGTCAAAACCGTGGAAAAACAATTCACTTTAAGAAAATCATTTTCGAATAGTTAATTTTCTTTTTTTCCGCCACATCTCACCTTTGCTTTGTCTTAATCGTACATGTCAATGATCATTCCGGATCTTCTTCTTGCCTAAGTGCAACCCAGATTAGATTCATATCTGTCGAATGCTTTTTTCAAAATAAAGCAAGACAATATTCTGATAATTTTTTTGAGTGCGCAGTAAAGAGTTTGTAACTACCCTTAATACGATTAAAAATAATGCGAGTGTTAGGAAGGATTAAAAAGTAGATACCGGTGCACATTAATTTTGAAGCTATGGATGTTTAAATGAAAGGTGCAGATTGAGCTGGAACAGCAATCCATACTCTGCGGCATTATTTTTAATATTTTTCGCAATCGGTCATTTCGAGATAATGTAATACCCGTTCAAGGTATTTTTTTACTGCTTGATTAGGAATCATAATTCTCATCTTCAAAATTATATTTGCGATGCGCAAATACCTAATTGATGGGGAGAAAGTTCCCTTATCAAAATGTTCAAGGGAAATGGTGATATACACAAATGAGCGACGGCACTCAAGACGATATCCACTGTGAATGAATCTCCTGAGCAGTTTTGCTTCTCTGTGCAGCGATTTTAAAAATAGCTCATGGTGGCATGTCACCAATTGCCGAGCAGCATAATTTGCATCAGCAGCAGGTCCTGATAATTCTTCTATCTTCCAGCTCCCGGTCATGATTTTTGGCCAATCTGCTCAAAGTTTGGCACACTTCTTTTTAATTCTTTCTTACAGCTTCTGCTAACTATTCTGATATGTGCTTTTTCATATCTGCTTTATGACTGCTTTCGCTTCATCATTACTCATATTTGTTCGTTGCATTGGTATGTAGTGTCCTCTGGAATTTTGAATTTTGGCGGCTCACCACCAACTTGTGTACAAAAGTAGCTCAGATTCCATATCAGCCTACCACTCAATCGCGGCCATTGTGTGTCTCTTTTTTTCGCATCCGGTCCTTTCAATTCAAACAGAACCGAATTATACTTAAATGACTTTTTTAAAAAGAAAACAAATAAAGTGCAAGTAACTTGACGTGTAAATAGATCCATGTGAAATTAATTTTGTAAATTCAAATTGAATTTAGGAATCCTATTTCAATCCGATTTAAGTTTGTCCAGAATTGAATCCGAATTACCTAATTTTCACATGAAAATGGCTATATTCATAATAAGCTCCTAAATTAATAAATAAAAACATTTAGTTGAAGCATGATAATGAACAAAAAATAAGAAAAACTTTCCTTTAATAAATTATCCAGCGCAGCTTAAACTATGAAATGTAGTTTATTAGTGCTGTTGGCAGCTAAAAAACATTTTTAGTAGTAGGTAGGTTCTGAAGTAGAGTAAAGAAGATTTGAAAATCTTCAAAATATAGTTCACTTAATCCATTTAATCTTCAAGTATTAGAAAAAAAACTATCTACGAGTATATTTTAAGCTAACTAAACGCTATTGATATTCTGTCAACAAAAAAAAAAGGTTTCAACAGTTTGACAAGTAAAAAATGACCGTGCAAATGTGGATTAATGCCAGCATACCTTTGCTCAAAATAGTAATTTAAACACAACAGCTCCAAAAAAAGACCTATGCATAGAGGTACCTATTCGTAACATATAGAAACTTTTAAACATACCCTTACTTAAGTTAAGTTAAACCACATTTTAGTCCACGCATGTCAAAAACCTGAAGAAAATTCCACAAAAAGCATACAAACACTTTATTTAATACAAAAAACCCACCTTTATTTCTTATAATCCTAACTTAACTCTGCATACACTATAAGTTTGTAGGTACTCGTACTATTACGATCAGACATAAATTCCAAACCAACGAACCAATAAAAGAAACAAACATGAATTCCCAAATGACATTTTCATGCGACAAAACTCTAAGCTGACATTTAATTCTGTCAACACTTCCAAATCACACAAAATAAAAACTCTCACCTCTCAAATATTACCAATGTACATACATTATGTACTGCACATATGAATATGTATTATATTTTTTAAAAAGAAACGAACGCCTACATCTCTGCAGCTGCAGCTTATTGCATATTCCTTAAGGTGCATATACAAATAACATAGAAACACCACCAGAAAATCCAAAACCACTTATTTCAAGATCAAATCTTTAAGCGCGTGAAAACTTAATAACAATTTGCACGTCACATGCACAAACCACAATATGCATTTATTTAACTATGTACTCGAAATAGGAAATAACATCGACAGCGACGACGACGACGATGAAAAAAAATGCATTTTAATAAAAATATATACAAGAATTAATCTCGAGAATCAGTAGTAAAAGCCCGGCTCATACCAATCACATGCACTTTATCAATTATTGCCTCCGCACATGGCTCTTTGGGACTTCCCCTCTTTTTGCGTTTCGTCTCCATCTCCAGTAGGTAATTCTTGCTGCAAATGCAATCAATGCACATGCGCGCGTGTTGTTTAGCAGCAAGAGTAGAACGCTAACAATGCATATCTGATTATCCGCCAATTTAATTACAATTGTTGCAAAGTTACTCTGTTTGGCCGCCAGGGGGCGCAACTTTTTATTTCAATGTGCGCAGCACAGTTTGTGGTATGAAGTATGAATCATCATCGGCGGCGCGGCGGTGACACGCTAATGGGTAAACTTACTACTGCTAAAAAAGTTTAATACCCCATCGTCATCGTGTTATGGTGTATTTTGTTGGTGCAGTGCGGTGGAGCACCCAGCCAGCTCAGCGCAGCGCAGCGCAGTGAACTGCGGCTCCACGGGCGCTCCTTTTTCACTTAAATATACCGTCCACGCATTTTCGGCACAGTACCAATTTGTGACCCATTGGCGCTGCACAGACTGTTGCATGATTAGAGTTAGATTTGTGGCGATAGAGGTGTGCGCACCATGGATTCTGCATATAACGACATCAAAACAATATAATAAAAATCTATACTGCTTCCTGCCCTTGACTGCATCGAATTGCAATTGGATTTGCCATTCGAGAATAGTTAGACTTTGAATGTTTTTGTTTTTTGTGGTCGATCTGGGGAAAATCATAGTCTGGTTTGTGTTAATTGATTAAAAGTTTTATTTCATCAGCTGACAGTTTGACCCAAATCTTCAAGTGATGTGCGATGATGGTAGGAAGGAAAAGAATGTTTTCGCAAATGGTGAAATTTATCACAGTTGTTATTTGTTGTCACAGTGAGGTGAAGACTTTTGCACGATTTTGGTTGTTTGTATATTTTACACTGAATGAAAATATAATATTATTAATTCACTAAAGTACATTAAAGTTGATTCATTAAAGCAGCATCAAAAACTGCAAGCAATTCGTGAAAAATTTTATTTTAACAATAGAAATAAATATCGTTGATCTTTGCTTTTATTAATGAACAATTTACTTAATTCTATTGACAGCCAACAAACATTTCAAAGTTAAACTACAAATAAAGGTTTGTAGATCAGCTCTTTTGTTTCACTATCTGGTGACGAAGCAAGGACCGTAATATCATATGAATGAAATTTCTTTTGTGGTTAGTTAAATGGGGCTAACCCAGAAAAACGTTGTTTTTAAATTTTGATTGGGCTATGCGTAGGGGAGGGGCGTAGAGGACCACCGGGGCACAGGAGACTTTCTGTTTAAAACCATAAATATGTGACTTACCCAAAAAGTCAAATTGAATAACAAAAGGATCCATGTAGCTCGTCATTTGGCTTTTGTCAATAGTAAAAACGGGTGCTCTCCAGTTAAATTAAAATTTATTGTTTTGTATTTCTCGGTATTTCTGAAACTTTTAACCAAAAAACGAAATTCCGAAAAAAAATTTCATCAAAAAAAAATCACACAAAAATATATTGTCAAAATACTAACGCACAAGACTGATCACAGTCTTCTAGAAAGGAGACTCTGGACTATGACCATTGACCATTGTGGGTAAAAGTAGATCAAAAAGAAGATTTCAGTCTGACACATACACACATATGTTTGGCCGAATCGAATTATTAGCTAATGTCCCGATCGGTAGGCGGTTCAATTTCGATTTGTTTGCTCCGACAATTTTTTTGACGAGTTTTTGCTGTCAATTTTTTTTTTTTGTCAAGAAATTTTTTTGGGGAAAAACTTTATTCTACCAATTTAATTTCCACATGTCCTCTGACGAAACTTGAATTTAACTGAGTGTGAATAAATTAGAGTACGCTCAATTTATGTTTTAAATTTAACTGAACCGAACTGAGTTGAAAATAATTATTTTGAAGTATGCAATGTTTCTACTATAGGTCTCTCTTTCTTTCATAAAACTCCAATTTTTCAGTGCATGACAGTGCTCACATTACACAGAAATGTTCTATTTTTTTTTTATGAAATGCTTATTGGATTTAATTCACTGTCTTAAGGCGTTAATATGCTTCCTCTGCCTCCAAAACCAAATTATTTAAACTGACGAATTCAATTAGAAACCATGTCCCATCAGTAAGTCAGAGATCTTTATAGTGCACGGGGAAACCAGAGCAACGATAGACGTCACGTAAGAAATCTTTCAGTATTTGTGTGTTACTTTGTAAGGTTTTAACATGTGATTCCTTGACATTTAGCATTTTTCATCTGCCTGTCTTTTAAAAACGTCAAAGCGCGTATCCAAACCAAAAAACATTAAGGGTGGGTGTCCCTTAGAAGCAAACTCAGAACTCATGTAAATACATTTGAATGTATTAGTAGAAGAATGATTCTCTTCTATAAGCTAACTTCTCTCTTGTGCAATACTTTTCTCAGAGCCAGATAATGCCAGCCACAGAGCCATATGGGTATGGTATTGGTATGCATCAGAAGACAGAGGCACACAAGCGCACACAGGCATACATACATATTACATATTTATTGCCAGAGCCTGTTGTGCTGAGACATGAGAGATGAGTCTGACCGACACGCGACGCGACGGCCGGTGGCTATGACATAGGCACGGCGCGAATGATGTTTTTTTAAGTTTTTTTTTTTTTGCTATAGGTAGGTAGTTGTTTTGTTTTTTGGATGTTACGAGTATGTCATACTATGAGAAATGAGAAAAGTAATATACATAATATGAATAAGCGACAAAAAACGATTTACATAATGCTAGAGAGGGGTTTTCGGTTTGGTGGCGGTGGATATTTTTATTTGTTGTAGATATCTACCTACATATTTTTTTGTTCGTTATGATATGATCTTCTAATTTAAAAAAAATATTCATTATTAGTTAGGTTTATGTAAAATGTAAGTTTTCTTTTGAGAATTTTTTGAAAGAACATTTCACTTACCGGCTCATTCATACGGTTGTATGGGGAGAGTATGATAACAGGGGCGCCGAGAAATGATAACGGATTTTTGTAGAACACGGCAATACAAGCATTTTTTACTATAAGAGGGGGGGGTCTATCTCCCCCCGTTTAGGCGGTAGGGGCAATTTAAAATATATGTACGTTAAATGGAAAACAAATAATTAAAAAATAACGGTAGTACTTAAAATTAAGTATTATACGTTATTTTAAAGCCAACATTCTATTCTATTAGCCAGTTTTTGAATCAAGTCAAAACTATGCATAGTTTTTGAAAAAAATTGTTTCAAACTCAAAATTTGGGCAAAAAATAGTTAAAAATAAGGTTTAAAGTGTAATTTTTCAAAACTTCAACATTACCTACTGTTATTTTTTTTTTAGAATTCATTGCTTTAATTTAATTTTGATCAAAATCTGAAAACTAGATGATTTTATGTCTTCTAGTTCTTGAGAAAATTGAAAATTACCAAAAAAAATATTTTAATTAAATTATTGTTTCCTTGCTTGAGTATTTACGTAGTCTTATTTTGATAGTTATAATCGAATATGGATAAAGAAATACCTAGGATAAATTAATTTTTCTTAAATCCAGTTTATTTAAATGCAAAAGAAAGTTTGCATGCACCCCATTTAGCACCCACCCCATGTTGCACACACCCCAAATCCTATAGTGAGGCCAAGCAGGGGGTTGCACCACCCATACACACCTCGGTGTGTCATACACCCAACCTCGCACCAAATTATTTATAAACTTAGGTATGGTTTTGAAATATTGAAATTTAAAATTGTTTTTTAACTTTTTTTTCTCAAATTTTGAGTTTAAAATTAAATTTTTGAAAAACTATGCATATTTTTGACTTGATTTAAAAACTGGCTAATAGAATAGAGTGTTGGCTTTAAAATAACGTATAATACTTAATTTTAAGTATTACCGTTATTTTTTAATTATTTGTTTTCCATTTAACGTACATATTTTTTAAATTCCCCTACCGCCTAAACGGAGGGAGATAGACCCCCCCCTCCCGTAGTAAGAAATGCTTGTATTGCAGTGTTCTACAAAAATCCGTTATCATTTCTCGGCGCCCCGGTTATCGTACTCTTGCCGGTTGTATTGCAGGTTGGAATATAATTAGGAAAATTGAACGGAATTGAAAATTTTGAAAGTGAGTAGCAACTTAGGCAGGTAAGACATGATTTTTGGAAATTTATTCAAATTATAGGTACCTAACTAGAGTAAGTTTTTGTATGGGTCGAGAAACTACCTAGGTATGTATGTTCTATACGGGAAGGGCTATATAGTTGATATTTTTTTTTTAAATAAGGTAGGTACAGTACACATCATAAAATGCTGAAGATCAAGATAATTTTTTTTTAAATTTTGGAGTGATTTTTGAAAGGTTTCAACTATGTATTTAAATTATGGTCAAATTAAAACAAAATAAAAATAATTTCAAACTTCTTTTAAAATATTGAAAAAAAAAATAATTTTTACAGACATTGCCGGCACAGGTATGGAAAATAACGGGATATAATTTTGTCATTGTTCAAATGTGTTTTTTTCTTTTATCATTGATATCCCAAAATCTAATGATCATACAAAAAAATAGAACTCACTGTTTTGAAAACGACCTAAATTACGTATACTAGATTCTTACGTATATGTATGCATATTTTGGCGCCATCCACTTGACATTATTAATTTCACATATCTGAAGGTATTACCCTCCCAGTGAAATGCAAACTGCATTCAATCACTAAATAATAATTTTAATCAAATCTATCGCTATACCTACTCAAAATTAAATTCTCCACCAACGATATCAAGCATTTCAATCATTCATCATTCAATTACACTATTTTACATAAACTATCGATGAAAAAACAATACAAAATGACTTGTATACCTATATATATGTATACATATTTCTTTTCGCAAAACAAACAAATGACCCAACCAATGAGTATAAATGTATACACATAAGTATATATAGGTACCTATACTGCACAATATTCAACCAAAAATCCTGCATCGATCCGACCACAAGAAGTGAACACGAACTTCCATCAACCATCAAGTCTACGAGTTACGATTTGAACAAAGAAAAAAAAACAGGACATAGGTATATAATTATCTACCTAATTTTTCAAACTTCTGAGTTTTATATCTAAAGAACGATCATATCCATCGCGATATCATGAATCGCGATAACAAAATACAATGTGTAACAACCTACAAGTAACTTGCCCAACCAAAAAAAATCAAATTCTTCTGCATGTGGCTACGTCATATACAAATTGTCATTCATGAATCATGACCTTGCATCAAATATATCTAGAAAAAAAATTATTTCTAACAGCAGGTTTTTTTTTACATTTTCTAATAATTATAAGATGACGGGTAAGAAAAGAAAAATAAAAAAAAACTTAGCCAAGCAAAAAAAAAACAAGACAAAATATATGTGAGAGCGAACGGGCGGGCGAAATTTATTTGCAAAGAGATAGAAATTCTCTTCTTTAGCGCTGATATTGCAGTGGAATTTTGTGGAACTACAACTTCTTTGTGTGCGTGTGCAAGGAATTTTTTTGTTAAAAAATGCAAAATAGACGTCTTTTCTAAGAAGAAAATTAAATAAATAGTAAGCGGAAAAATTATTTTTTTTTGAAAAGTGGATAAACAAAATACCAGAAAAAAATAAAAAAAATATGCCAGAATTCTATTGCCAGTCGTTCTCTTACAATGGTATTACAAATACTGTCATATTGAATTGCATTTTGAAATATATCCTATGAGTTTTTTTTTTTTTTGAAAACCGAGACTTTTTTCAGAATATATGAATCTTTCATAAAAAATTATTCACAAAAATTAAAAAATATAATTCTAAAAGCCCCTGTGCAAACCAGAAAATTTTAAGAAAAAAAAAGTGTTTTTTTTACTTTTTGTTAAAAAAAAAAAAAAAAATTGAAAAAATTGAAAAAAAAAGTTAAGTAATTACACACCTATTTATTGGCTTTGTAAAAAAGATAGTTTGACTTCTTTATCTTTTATACTTATTAAGTTATATCCAGTAAAACATTCATACCACTTAGTAAATTTCCTTCATTTTTCATGGGTTTGTAAGATTTTTTTTGGAATTAAATAAAAAAAATAAAAAAAAAATAAAACCGATACTCATCTTGCAGATATATTTTCTTAAGAAAAAAAATAAAAAAAAAAATAAAAAAAATTTATTTACTATATGCCCCATCATATTTGCAATCACTCTACAATTTTCTTTTGATTTTTCCATCTGTTTGCTAATTTTTAGGTCCAATTTTAATTTTTTTTTTTTTAAAAGCTCCTGAAATATTTTACCCATCCTATTTCCTATCGATATCCGTTTGTTTCATTAAAATATTCGGAAAAGTGTGAACGCTATACGACTTAGCGTAAACTCTAACCTATTTTTTCATGGGACACTCACCCTTAAAAAAAAAAATTAAGAAGAAAAACTTTTTTTTTTCCATCAAAAAGAAATCAGTTATTGCGTTGGCGCACAAAAACGATGTCTTCGCACGGATTTCGAAAATCTCCATCAATCTCTCCATTTTTGGTTTCCTGCTTCGAACACTTTACATCCTCCCGCTCTCGCTGATGGCTGTGCTAAAGTATACATATATATTTTTTAGGTCCTAAGGGGCTTGGCCAGGCATCACTAAAGTGTTCAATTCAGCAACCACCAACAACAACAACAAGACCACAAAAAAAAAAATTGGAGAAGAATCAAAAACGTAACGTACCACGCTCAGTTCATCATCAATTTCCGCACAAACAAGTGGATTCCTCGAATGCGATCGGAAAGATGGAATTGATGCTGCTCGAACAGCAGCGCAGCGCACAATTCAACTCAACTCAACTTAAGGTGTTCCTCGCGCAGATCAGAGTCGATCTTCTTGGTTGCGTTCATTCACGTCCGTGCTGATGCCTTGCGTCTCTTAAGCCGTTTGCCTAATTAGTGTAATCGCATGGAAATTATACCTACTCATCGGTGCATGATGAGGTCTTGGAAACTTGCTGGGGACGACGAAGACGACGACGACGCGTGAAGCGTGTACCTTTCGTGTGTAAGCGCGTAGGCGTCGACGTCTGAGATCGCACTAGCCCGTTTCCTTGTTCGTTACTTTTTGATTACTTTTGATGTTATTCCTTTTGTGCTGTGCAATAGTTTTAACGGATATTGGGATTTGTGGAATATAGGTGGAAGAGAAATTTTCGGAAGAGGAGTTTATTATTGTTATATTGTTCCGAGGAGACGATTCCATATTCTAACGGGAACAAACTCATTATACAAAAAAGGAAATTACCACCGCCACCACTATCACATGATGTGCTGAATCACGGTTACTTAGATCGAAATGGAAAAAAATTACATTGAAGCGCTGACGACGACACGGCGCGATGCGACGCACGATGGCGATGCGGTTATTAATGAACTGTGAGGACTCGTAGACAATCTGCTACCGCATATGGTGCGGGGCTTTGAATTGCAATAAAATGCCATCTGGGAGTCGTGCGTTTTGATATTGTGTGCTCTGCTATAAGTTTGCTTTGGATGCATTTGGTATTTTCAAATAAAGGTAACGATTTTTTGAGCCGAAACCAGCACTCGTGTTAATGACATCACTTTGCCTTTCCCAAATATGGAGCGGGTGATCTTTACAGAAGGAACATATACTAATCTACACTGCAAGGAGATCTATTTCTCTGTGGATATAGCTATCGAGAGGCGAGAGGATGGGCATTGGAGGTAGTATTTTTTAAGTTGGACACGACTAGAATACTTGCCGTTAAACTTGTAGTAGGTCGTCTTCGAAAGTGGATTCGTTTATGTGGGGTAAATAATACTTCTTTTCTTTTTGGCACGTGAATAAGGAACAAAGAAAAATTATGAATCCTGAGATGGAGTGAAGGAATATCTTCGAAATAGGTAATTTTAATATTTAAGGCACGTTTAAAACAGTTAAGCAAGTCATACAGGATTTCATAACTTGCAACGAAGAGTCTCTTCCATCTCAAACCATAATAATTAGGAATAATCGTAACATCTCAGAAATTAGTAGGATTGTACTTGTTTACACCGAACCATAATGGTTTTCGAGTAGTTTTTTAAAAATTTGTACAAAATTCCTTTTTGAACTTGTTTTTTGGTCAATGGTGGGTGATACCTTGGTTAGGTGATTAGTCGTGCATTAGCTGTGGCAAATCTAGAGCATGCAGACAAGAAAAAAATTCGGTTACTAGAAGGGGGAGGGGAGGGTTGGTGAATTGATTTTTTTCTTTCAAAGTTTTAGGTTATGCTCTTATCAATAAAATGTCAAAAGCTCAAAACTATATAATATATATATATAAGAAAATATCCAAAATTCATTATAAGAACACAAAAAGCTGAATTGTTAGCTATTGGTAGTGAATTTATGAAATATTTTGTTAAGATTTTTTATCTTGAATGAAAAAGAACACAGTTTTGTCCTTTTCACCAATATCTCAGACAATGTTTCATCTTTTTTTTTTTCTGTGCGAACATGAGCAACAGCAATTTTGATATCCAAGCAAGTAATTTTTTTTTTGTGTAAAACTTGGGTCACATATCTAAAGTGAAATTTCAATGAAACTTCTTGACACAAATGGCCTGATATCTGTTATCTGATAAGATAATCACTAGCAACCACTTATCAGATTTTTTAAAATCACATAGGTACCTTGGTTTTCTAATGAATAACTTATTGGAAATCCCATACCGTCCAATTAGACTCCCTTCCCTTGTAGGCTAATCGGTAGAATTTCAAATTTGTTGGTTAAGATGTAAGTGTTGTGCATTTGCTGAATTTTCTCGAGAACGGTTACAAGATATTTTCCAAAAAATTTAAAATTTTAGAAAAGTAATGTCCGTAGTTTAAAAAAATATTAATTCTTATGTAGATACATTCTATCGAATTGTATGTAGAATTTAAAAATTACACTTGTTTTACGCTTTTCATGCTTTGAAAACCATTTTAAGCTTCAACATCCAATTTTTCTCAATTTTATTCTTCACATAGTAGAAGGGCAAAAATATATTTTGTATCGAAAATCGAACCCTTCACGAGAGATGGGTATCTACGTTTAACGCTCTTCAACAAAATCATTCAACGTTATTTCTCAAAATACACTTCATTCAAGATTAAAGCACCAAATTCAATATTCCTCTAAACTTCGATGTTTTTGTTAAAATTAATTATTTTACATGTAGGTACGTATGTCAAAAAGGAACGACGTTAAAAAATTCTAACATTTTTCAACAAGGAGTTGGACGAATACTTTAGTCCCGGGCCTGATAGCTTGCTTTTTAAGAAGTCAATGAGCTGTTCTACTTAACCCACTGTTTAAAAAAATGTATTACTTACTCGCATTCACAAGAAAGGTCCAAAAATAAATAAAAAAATTTAACAGACTACAGTATTGCTAAGCATTTTGTCATTCCTAAACTGTTCATGTTTTGTCTTTTAAATGTCCGTCTCTTATATGTGAAAACCAGTATGGGTTTTGTCAAGAAGTAATCCGCGGTCAATAATTTACATTAATTTACGTCCTTCTGCTTACGCTTTTGAAAAATATAAGCATGTTGATTGTATTTTTTCTGATTTCAGTAAAGCTTTCAACAAATTAAGACATGAAATATTTATTCAAAAGCCAATCACCATTGGACTAATCAATCGCTTTATTGTATTTTGTAAAATAAAAATAAACAACCGCTTTATTCTATGAAATGAACTTTCTAAATGGTTTCTAGTAAATTCAGGTGTTCCTCAAGGGAGTTATCTTGGTCCGATACTGTTTATTTTATTTATTAATGATTTGATTAATGATAATTTATGCAGATGATGAGAAAATATTTCGCGAAATGAATGAATGGTGCAATACCAATCGTCTATCCTTAAATTTTGATAGATGTAAAATCATGTGTTTTACACCAAAACACATTGTTCTTACAAATAACTATTGGTTTAATACGTCACATTAATGTTGTCTGTCAAGTTAAGCTGACCTTCGAGTGGTATTGGACTCAAGACTCATTCACTGGTTTCATTAAAAGATTTTGCCGTGATTTTCGTGATCCTTATTTGTCCTTATAATTCTGTATGTTTCATTTGTTAGATCTATTTTGCAATTCACTTGCATTCGATTCTTTGTCGATTAGACGAATGGCATCTATCCAGGGTTAACAAAATTACTATATACATATGTATAATAAAGTGTTAAATGAAAGACTAGGATCCTTCCCTGAGAAATATCCATCTATAAATTTTAGCATTAGTAAGTTATCGAATCGGGCAGGAAGATACCTTCTAAAAATTTCTCTTTGCTCCTCCATATTGATTTAAAATATTTCACCAAATGGGAAAAAGTTAATTAAACAACCACACCCCCGCCAAACCCTATTAATATGATGTACCTTACACATACAACATTACACTGCACCTATCAACAAATTAATTCATCAATATCGAAGATTCATTAATTACATTTTCATAAATATTTAAAAAAAACAAAAATTTGTATTACATATATTGATGATTTTTTTTATTTTTCCATAAAGTAAAGTTATTTGTTTCTTTGAGTAATGAATGAAAAATAAAAAAAAAAAACTTTCGAAAATAAAATGATTCCATCAATCACACACTTGTTATCATTAACCTAATGACAGAACAATAAATTTTCCTAATTGTTTGACCCAAAAAACTCACGAATCATTTATTTTTTTCTTATTTTGTTTAAAGTAGGTAATAATTTTTTTTTTTGTTTTGTTTTAAGCTATAGGATAAGCTATTCCATAATTTGTTTAAAACAAAACGTGTTGCTTGGATAAAAATATTATCAAACAAAATAAACTATCCCAAAAACAAAACAAAAAAAGTTATTATCGGACTGATGCGTCCCGCATCAACGCTACCATCATCATCATCATTATATCGTCAACAACATAAACTCACAAATATGCGAACACGATCCAAATGATGAGCTGAAGCTCTTGAGAGATATTGTTTTTTTTTTAACGAAATTGTCCAAAAAAACAAAGAGCAAATTAATTTAATCGTCAAAACCTTAGTGTGGTCAATCAATCAAGACACATACTCAGATCTTCTGCTTTGAAAAATAAAAAAAAAAATACCACAACCCGACCTTCGTCTCTCCAACACACGCTCCAGCAATCATCACCTGTATCTCCCTTAGATTAATTTCCAACAGATCATCGGACAAGTACAAGGCTAAAAGGAGAAACGAAGAAATCGCCTAAGTAATAGTAAAAATAAAAAATTAATAAAATTCCACCCACATCCAGTACGAGTATTATTTTAAGAGCTCTATAAACCACCTGACACCATATAGTAGGTACTGCCGACGCAAACGACGACGACGCGACGCGACGGTACCTATGTGCTAGCTACCACAATCCCCATTCAAAATTTAAACTCCTTCATCAACAAACCGCAGGCCGAGTATAGGTATTGGTATCTACGTTTCCATACTTTGCCACTGATTCGGTTAATTCACCATAAAAACATTTCAACCTGTTGCACAGAAATCTGCGGGCGGCATACAGATTCAGATACAGAAACTCGAACTGAATTGAACCTTAAAAAAAAAAGAGACAAAGACTTAAAGAACTCAAGAACTCGAGAACGCAATCAAAAGCAACAGCAGCCCAGCCGCCAGCATCAAGCGATACCACATTTCAGAATGTATCTGGTGCTGGGTATATAGAAATGAACGCGGATCAATTTTTTTTTATATACGAGTATTTTTTTTTTTTAATAAGCAGATATTCTTAAGATTTTTCATGGTCTTATGTATGATTATTTGGGCTTGGCCATTCGAACCGGCCAACACCGCACCGCTTCGTTATTCAATCATTGATATATGTACGGCGCGGCGGCGCGCCCTCTCGCGCTTATTCCACGCACAAGTGCACCATTTGTCGGATATGAATTTCTGACACAGTAAACCTAAAACGATGACAAAACAAAGAAATCCAATGGATACCACCATCCACCATCGCATCACATCGCAGCGTGGATCTTGGCAAAAGATGGGGCGAAGAGATTTATTTGTATTCTGTGGAAACGCAATATATGTATGTATACGCGCGTTGACGACGACCGATGACGATCGACGCACCACATTACCAAAACATCGTCATTTTACACTACGTTTCACAAGATTAGTTCTTTTTAGATCAGTTCGCGCGCACGCGGAGACGTTTTCAAGAAAAATCTGATTTTCCAATAAGGCCACGTGTTGGGACACTGCCCAAAAAACTGAAACACCAAATTTCAACAAAACCCACAGACCCGTTGAGGCTGTAGCTCAACGGATAGACAGAATTGCGAGACCCACTTTTTTCGACTTCCCTATCATAGTAATGTCAAGTTTGAGCAAAATTTCGGGTTCAAATTATTTCACAAATCCAAAAAATGCCCTGTACCTATAGTCCCAAGTTATAATGACGTCGCGTCGTTGTCAAGAAATTTGGTTTTTTTAACCGGGTACCCTGCTATAAGCTCGAATTTATATCCCCTTGAATGCGAGTGTAATTAAAAACTAAAAAATACTTTAAGTCGAAAATAAGTAATGGTACCCGCCTGAAGACTGCACCTTGAACAGATCCTTCAGAAACCACCCATGTCAATCGGAAATTGCCCAGGTCAATTAAAAACCGTGCAGTTGTGTCGAAAACTGCCCAAGCATATTCTAAACTGCAGGTCTGTCAGAAAACCCCCAGGTCTGCCGGATTCGACTATTGGAAAAGGACTGTGTGTGTCGGAAAATGCTCAGGTCTGTCAGAAACCTTCCAGACCTTCCGGAAGCTGAGCAGATTTGTCAGAAACTGTCCAGGTCTGTTCTCAGTTTTGAAAAAAATTGACGAAAAAAATACTTTGGTAAAAGAATAATATTCAAATATTAATTGAAAAAATTATTTTTCCCCAGCTTTCCAAAATTCCCAAATTAATGTTATAAATGTAAACTCTATAATTTCAAGGGCAGGACCTGCTGGGTTAAGTACAACGGCAAAGACTTTTATAAAATTTGAGACTTCAATCAAGTGACACGGACTGTAATTGTCGAAGCGAAGGTGAATCTACCTCAACAAATCATACGAATATAAAATATGTATTTCTACCTGTTGTACTTACAAAGATCGAAATACATGGCCCAAGTGCTGCCCCCATCGAGGCCGATCTGCCGTTGCGTCACCGCCGCAGCTTCTCTGCTGGACCAACTTCAGAGCTCGAGCCTGAGATCGTTTGAATGGGTTTTTAATTTATTTTCGCCTTCAGTTTCCTTTGAGGAAGCGAAGACGAACCGCCCCAGCGAGGCCAGAGAGGATAGCCATCGTCGCCGACGCCGCGCCGCCGCACCGCGCCGGCCATGCCCGTGCGTTACGTTGTTGATACTTGAATCACACGATTATTAATTCGATCAATGCTTTTTACTTTTTTTTTTTTTATTTAGTTTTTGTAATATTTGGTGGGTATGAGATGCTGGTTCTCATTTAGACCACGAAGTGGGTGAATGTTGTTTTTATTTACTTATTTTTTTTTTTTTTGCACAGCGGAAATTATTTTCAACAGATGACAATTACTCGAGTGTTATAATCTCATTAAGATACGCGCGTATCTTGTTATGGCCAAGATACGTTATGGAATCAACCAGCCTATAAGTGGAGTATAGGTTTTATTGTGAAATAATTATTGTAGGTAGGTGTAGCGCCGCGCCGATATTTTTTTTTAATTCTTTTTGGCCACCTGTTTATTTGGGTTGAAAAATAAAAAAAATTATTGACAGGTTTGCTATTATTCAGAGCCCGGAAGAAAACAGAACCAGTTTTTAAGTAAAATTGTAATAAAAACTAAACACTAGAGTTTAAATAATTTAAGTTATGGTATTGTGCTGAAAGGCAACTAAATGTGTTGATATAGCTAGCTAGGTAATTTATTTGAAATCTATCAATTTTTTTCGTATAGGTACTTCGGCTGTGTAATGCCACATGGAAGAAACTTACTTATCCAGCTGTGTGAAGTGGGAACACTGATCTCGAAATTTTTAGGTTGAGTTTTTTTTTCAAATTCGTTCCCACAGTTTGTCCACGTTTGTCCAACAGTTCAAATGGAAAAAAAATTATAGGAAATCCCAAAAAGAAAAAAAAAATTATTCAACTTTTAAAGCTTGCAGGCAAAAACGAAAAAGGTGCCTAGGTATCTTCTAATTTTTTAATTTAATTCACTTTTGTTTTTTTTTTTTCATAGAAAACCTACCAGACAAAAAAAAAGTCATCTACCCAACCCAAATTAAATGTTATCCAACTAAAAGTGGAAAAATGAAATTTGTACGCTTTTCCACAAGCAAACTATGAAAATTCATAAAAAAAGTCGTCTGGCCACCCTTAGTAAAAAAGTAAGTCAATTTTTAAGAAATTTCGTTAAAATTGTTTTTTTTTTTTTTTTTTGGGTTTCCTATAAAAAAAAAAGAATTTCATTAACACCAATCGCATTATTTGAAGAGAAAGTTTCGCTCAAAAATTTAAAGGGTGTTTTTTAGAGATATATAACATTGAAATGGAATAAAACAATGATGGATTTTCAAAATTGGCAATAAATTGACTTTTTTCGAAAAATAATCTTTTGGCATTATAATTACAATATGATTTCTGGCGTTTGACAGACACGTATGGCTCCGACTTAATTTAATCTGGAGGTCCAAGCATTTGTGGCAGTATACCAGCGGCAATAACGCGGCGAATGTTGTCCTCTTAGTGGTCGATTGTTTCGGGCTCATTGGCGTAGACCAACGACTTCACATATCCCCAGCCCCACAGACAATAGTCCAGCGGCGTTACATCCCAAGATCTTGGAAATCAATTCACGGGTCCGAAACGTGAAACTATTCCGATATCAAACTTTTCCTTTAATGAATCAATTGTGGGACGAACTGTGCAACATGTTGCGCCGTCTTGTTGAAACCGCAGCTCTCAGGGTTGTTCAATTGAGGAACCAAAAAGTCAGTAATCATTGTTCTATAGGGGTCCACCATTGACTGTAACGTTCTGGCCAGCATAGTCGTTCCACACCAAATACGGGAGTTTTGCTTATTGACGTAGCCATTCAACCAAAAGTGAGCTTCATCGCTAAGCAAAATTCTCTTATAAAACTCGCAATATGTATTTCCAACAGAACCATGATTTTCATAATTGGGAATCATTGTTCAGTCATTGTGAGTCTATTCATGTTGCAACGTCAAACCAAACTCAAAACAAACCACTTAACAGATGTCAAAATGGATGACAATAAAAAAAGTGTTACCAACTTAAAGTTTTATACTCCTGAAAAAAAAATAGTCTATACATTCACAATTCTTTCAAACATCAACCGCAATAGAAAAGATTTCAGAACTTTTGCAATAAAAAGCACAAAGGTCAATATTTCTAATAACATTTAGCTCTTACATGCAGATCTCGTAAAGCCATACATCATAGTAAAAATCAAAAGCATTGTCAGAAATATTAATAAAGGCATTCAATAAACAACCCAGATCTTTTTTTTTTGCCATTAAAAATATTGCAATATTTAACCTATATATACTTTTGTCGCGAAACCCAAAATCACAGACGAATATCCAAAGCAGGTTAGATAGGTACATAGATACCTACTTTCCACAATGTCAATTGAGTCAAAGTTATAAAATCTCGATGAATCAATCGACAACAATGCAGCAACGGCAGCGGCAGCGTAGGATTTAAACTTTTTATATGATTTATTTATTTTGTATTTTATTTTCGATTCAAAACAAAAGCACTGATCGATCACGACTTCCCCGCACACATTGTTATTAAAGATGCATTTATTCCACCCACAACCTCGCTGTGAGATATACTATTTATATATTTCAACGACGCGACTACGACGAGAGGGTTTCTCCAATCCTTTCAGTCACAGCCTTAAATCACACTTGCAGACTCCGTTTGTACATCGATCGTCGATTTTAATCCCGCGTTCTCAGTTAATTGCAAGTCTTGTGGTAGATCACGACGAACGACGCGACGCGACGTAGTTTCTTCGTCCATCGGAACTGGAGAAACCAAAAAAAAAAAAAAAATGCATTCGTATATCATTTATAAAAGCAACTCAAAAGATG
Organism: Syrphus vitripennis; assembly: GCA_958431115.1. NCBI lineage: Eukaryota > Metazoa > Arthropoda > Insecta > Diptera > Syrphidae > Syrphus > Syrphus vitripennis. The sequence goes on along the minus strand of OY288108.1, from coordinate 121,791,798 downwards.
ACATCTGCGAGTTCCCGAGATTTCCGCAGAAGTCAGTCACTAAGAGTTCCATAATCTTCTCATCGTCGGTCGTCGAACAGTACCTACGAACCAACTTCTGGCCTACCTGTTTCCATATAGGCAAAAGGTATCTTACCTTAGTGACTCTGATGGTGGTGTGATCCTTTTCCAATTGAGAACTTTCTGCATTTTCATATGGTTTTATTGTAGACCAGCGTTATCCTCTCAATTGAATCTCGGCTTCCCAGGAGAATTGGTATACTCGTACACTATACAGTGAGACTCTGTCAAGTGCATGAAATACCATCCAGGTCAAAATGGATGGCCAATGATTGATTTTCCACTGATGCTCGAGTTCGGCTTCAGGTAATACTACCATAAGAGTCAGGGTCCCCGTTCTGACCGTGTGTTTATATAGATATTGTGTGCCAAAGTGGACTTCTTCGTTGTTGGGGTTATTCGTCGTGCCTTAATTTACATGATATCACCATTATTGGCAGAGAAGCATCTCGTTGTCTGCCCACAACTAAAACGGTATATTATTTTGGCTGAGAGTCGAAGCTGGGCTGGAAGTGAAGTAGGTAGTTACCGGTACCTAAAATATATATATTTGCATGGTTGAACTAATCTCTGGACACAAGGTGGTGGTGGACAATACCTTTTTTCCAGCATTCAAATTGTGGAAAGAGCGATACCCTCTTGGTAAGGTGCAATGCCAGACTCTACGGTGGTTTAGTAAAAATTGATGAATGGATAAGGATGGCTTCGGCAGCTGGTGAATTTTTTTTTGTTTTTTTTTTTTGGGTTGGTATAATGGCATCAGCTCAAAAGTGGCTTAATGGGATTCTAGATGAAAATAACATTGGTGCTGATTTGAGTAAAACTGTAAAGTACAATCTTGATAAGTTGAAGTTGGGTTCATTAGAACTCTTTAAGGAATTTTTAAATTTGACTGTCATAGTTTTCTTCAAAAAAGCTTGGAATAACCATATTATATGAAGCATGATAATGTACGAGTAGGTCAGAATCAAAGGAAGGATTTCCCGTAGAAATCAGCTAAGAATTTTCAACAAAGGTTTCCATTCTACGCAGGTCTATTCCGAAGACCTTTATGAATGAAAGTTCTTCGCAAGCAATGAAGTTGAAATGTCTTTGATCTATTGTGAAGAATGTTGTGATGATAATATCAACCCTCACGTAATCCTAAGGTAAAGTGTCGGAAAAACTGCCATCACTGGCCTATCGCTTTATGTAAACATTTTCAATATCTGATTACAGTTTTTCAATACTTGACAAAACTTTTTAGAAGTAATTTGCTGACCATTAATTTCTAGGCTCACGCTTACGGATAGCCTTAAAGCTTGAATTATTTTATGTTTTTTGTGTGTGAAGCTCGACAGGTAGTATTTTGTCCACTTTCCCAAAGCTAATTTTTCTGTAGAACTGTTGAGTAATTAGCTGTGTGCTCAAAAAGCAAAAGCTTTAAGTCTGCTTAAGAGCTTTTGCCTTTTGAGCACAGATTACATCAACCAAGCTGAATAGTCTATTAATATTTAAAGTGTGATAGGATATTTCATGACTGAAAGCCTATTATTGGAAAACGTTTCTCAGTATATCTTCAGTATCGTTAGCCTTATAAAAAAAATACTTTTTGCTAAAAAACTACGTGTAAAAGCAACGATATTATCAACTTCTAAAAATCGATATTATCAATTTCTAAAACTAAAAATCGCTATTTTCGAATTCTTAGAAATCGAAAATATTGTTGCTTTTTTCACGCACAAAAGATTTTTATCCAATTCCTTTTAAAACATATTGAACAGAGTCATCTAAAATAATTTCAATGTTATTTATTTAATTCAAATCAATTCTTTCATTGATAACTTCAAGCTGCTTTTTTTGTTAAATCAATAACCTGATTTCCAAATAATTTCATTCAAAAATTCTTCTTTTGTTTTAAGCGTGAACATAAGACCATTTTGTTGTGACAAAGTTAAATGCCACCAAAAATACTATTACCTGTTTCGTATCTACTATTTAAATTTTAACGACCGTTACTAAAAATGTTTAAAATCTATTTTATTATATCTTCTTTCTCCTTCTCAACTTATCGTAAAATGTCATTTAAATTTGTCATAAATTGTCCATCCCAAAAAAAAAAACAAAAATAATCCAAGAAACATTTTATTCGCTTGTGCGTGAATAAAATTAAGATTTAAATCTAATTAACAATAGATTTCCGACACACATTGTCACCACACTAAACACAATAACAGAAACAAAACATCTTATGAAACAAAGCCGATCGTCGTTCAGCGGCATCATCTAAAGATATCAAAATTCAAAAACCTATTTTTACGAGAAAATATAATAAATTAGAACAAACTATATGCTTCCAATTAATTTGAAATCCCAATAAACTCAAGCGATTAGCAGATTATTACTTTACCAACAGGTTACGCCATAATTCATGGGAAAAATAAAACAATGTTTGGTCCCAAACTCTGTTCGCGCTCGCGCCCACCAAGGCGAAGGCACCAATATTTACAGTCATTAGATTAGTTGCGGGCTTTTAGTGAAGCGCTGGAGGCCCACTTTTAAGCCGCACCGCGCTGGTGGTCGACGAGACACCACTAGTTAGCAGCTTCTCACTATCGGAGTTTCATATATGTGTCAAAAACATACTTTCCAAGCTCTCGTAATCTAGATAAAGTGGACGGTGAAACAAAGAGCCAAATTATGCTTTGGAACAAAGACCGCATGCGCGTATATTTTGAAGAAATTCCCATGGGTTTCCCATATAAGTATCCTATCTATACCTCCCTCCAATCGATCTCTTCGATCCATCTCAATCTTCGGGCCTTCATATATGAGTCTCTTATCAGAGTACAAGATCGGCTTTAATCGGCCAGTAAATTTGAATAATTTGCCGCCGCCACTAACCGCCCCAGTGACCACCATCGGCGGCATCATCAGGAAACTGGTTTAGCTTCTATAGTTTGGCGAATACGAATATGGACGAGTATCTGGCTGCCATCAGATCGAGATTGAATCCGGCAGCAGCAGTCATTCGAATGATGTGTGTATCGGAGGAGCGTCTGTCCAGCTAACCGTTTAGTTCGTCAATCTTAAACGATCCGCCCTGTCACCGATTAAGACATGCCATCGCCATCTACTACTCCAACACAGCGTATAATTGGCAATCAATAATGAGATGAGGTGACGCTGCTAGTGGTGATGATGATGATGATGATGTTGTTGATGGTGGTGACGATGATGTGGTGGATGAGGTGATGGCCAGAGTTCCCATTTTCAAGTACAAAAAAAGTGTGATAGTATTTAGGAGAAATGGCTTGCGAAAGAATTTTTCGCGAGGTACTGAGACTGAAGGTGGTGGCTGCCTCAGATTTTATCTCCAGGGTCCCAGGGATCGAACCTGTGACCATGAGGTTGACAGGCGACCACGCAAACCATCGCGCCATGACCAACCCCAAAGCTTCTAAGTAACATTCTTCTGAACGACTTACAAAAAGGAAACCAGGCTGGAATCAGAGCAAGCTACTCAACAATAGAAAATATTTTTGTACTCACGAATACTGAAAGCACTAGGGACCTCTATTCCATTTTTATGAATGGGCTCAGCGTTTATCCCAGGCAATGGAAACTACATGTCAACGCAGTTCAAAAGCTATCACATAATACGGCATACGAAGGATGAGGAAGTGGGCGGGTAACACGCCTTCTGAATGGAAAAATAATTTTGATGACCTGTTAGTCATTTACGGTTTCTATGAACTTTGAAGCTCTATATATCTCAAGAATCACTTATGCTAGGATGTTGAAAATTGGTGAGTTGCTCCAAAACTGAAGTTCGATCGAACATTTCCTGAGTTTGTTCCTGTAAGATGGGTGAGCTGCCAGAACTACTGTAATGTTTCTAAATCTTGTAATAATGATAAAAATAAAATGCATAACTGCATCGCATGCCATTGTAGTTCAACGATATTACGCATCAATTTATCTGCGCAGTTATTCTAACAAAAAAGTAGCAACACTGGTAGCGTTCTGCGAATGATTGGATTGCTAATATAATTTTGCTGCTGTTTAATGCGTGCCCCACAGAGGCACTTGTTACCACACAAATGTTGCGGGACGAACATCACAATCTTCCCTATATATGATATTAGAGGAATCCAGAAAAAAAAAATTGTGCACCATCACCATGGTCCGTCCACATAAAATACTAAAGGCGACACTCGATCTGCCTATAAATCATTCAATCTCTGGTTAATTAATGTGAATCTAAGAACATTTAGATGCAATTTATTTTAATGTGATAATTTATTAATTTATTGGCTTTTAATGCTTGCCGGATGGTTCGCAATCGCACTTTGGCGCGTAGTCGACACTGGACACTATAGGTACTCTGGACACAACTCCAGAAACCGGTACATTTTTGTGTGTGTGTCCCATGAGCACATGAGACTGTCCAATTGGAATGGGCTTATAGTCTTTGGCAATGGGTATGGCAAGAGAATCGAGGCGCAAGTCTGAAGATTTATGCTGTGACAGTGCGTATGGAACTTGGTATTAGGCGTCAAACGATTTATGGCTTACCATCATTATTTCACACCCCAGCCCAGCACACTCTCGACTATTATAAGCAGCTCTAGAGTGCGAATGCGAAGACTTCCAAAGTCGTGTGGCTCTGCTATGCTATGCCAGAGTCAGTACGCCATCAAAAAGTGCCAGCAATTTCAAGCCATGCTATCTTAATTCACGCCTGATTCCAATATCAGTTGCGCATAGATATTTAATGAAATCATTAGCGATACACGAGTGAGAAATTCCTTTGATGACAGTCAGTCAGACAGACAGACACTAGGAGTTAAGCGTGTTGGTATGGAATGGCGTTTGTGATGTCCAGCCATACCACGCCCGAGAGTAAAAATATGGTGTGGCTATATGTAGCATTTGTTGAGAAAAAAAAAACTGGTATGACGCATGAATTGGCAAGTGTTGCGTTTGCGTTCTATTCTGGCCTAAAGGCCTGGTCAAGTCAAGTCTAGTCTGGTTAGAGTATGTGCCTGGGCACTTAAGTGCATCGATTTAAGAATTCCAACTTGAATCTAGCCCAAGTGGACTTTCTCAATGGGTAACACATGAATCACCTGATGTTGTGGGTGATTTAAGATGTCTTAGTTATTGTGGAATTTAAACTCGATTCCCTGGAAACATTGTATAAAGGTGGGCCAGTTTATATAAAAATGCATGTAATAAGTAGGTAAATAAAAACATAGTAGGCATTTTGTTAAGTTTAAAGCATTTGAAAGTTCCTTATCATCGTCTTTAAATCGAAAAATTTCAGTCTTGATCTAGTCATTTATTTTGGATTTTTAAAAAAGAGAAAACAAAATATTTTAGTTTAGGGGCTGAAACATTCAATTTTAATTTTTAGCCGAATCTATAATTTATTTTTAAACGCTTCTTAACTTTAAGCTACATTTAACGTGTACAAACATAATCAACTTTAATAAATTTTCACATTTAAGAAACGTTATTTAAGAACCTGTTAACTTAATCGAAAAGGTTGCTTAAGGCGCTCTTAAATGCATTTTGACATAATAATGCTGCGAGGTATTCTTCGAACAGACCTGTTCTATACGAAAGCTTTCCGATTCACAGGGAATCGAAGTATTTTCCGTTCCAGCGGATACCTCGCTAGGGCCGAATAAGGGAATGAGGATTTCTTGTTTTTTATTTTTTCAATTTTGTAAATTTAAATGAAAATTCATAGATTTCAACATCAGAAATGGGCATTGTTCTTCTGTTCTTAAAAGGTTTTTTTTCAGAGATATAAAGAACTTTAAGTCGGCAACACTTTTTTAACTGGAGGCCATTTTTATAACCGTGAAGTGATTTGTGTTAAATTTGGTTTGGCATTTCAACATGAATAAACTGACGCCTAAACAACGCTTCAAATTAGTGCAAAGATTGGATTGTGTATAATTCCCGATTTTCATGAATTGTACGCAATCTACCTTGAATTAGACATAGTGTCAAAAATTAAGCTCGGTAGACTCCGGTGGGCAGGGCACCTAGCTCGCATGAGCTGGCGTAGACCAGGACACCTGAAGTCTTGGGGTGCGCAACTGGATGGCGTCGTCGCGTCGCGTCGGCTCGAGACCGGGATAGGTGGAGAGACTTGTTGAAGGAGGCCAGGACCGGATCCCGGTTGTCGAGCCGATGATGATGATAATGAAGATGATGGTTTTGTTTAGCGATGAAGCTCACTTTTGGTTGAATGGCTGTGTCAATAAACAAAATATGCAGTGAAGATAATCCTCAAGTGCTTGTTAAAACACGGTTACATCCAGACAAAATTGACTGACTGAATCACGATGATGGCTGGCCAGAAGGTTACAGCCAAAGGTGACCGTAATAGAGTCCTTATTACTTCCTGTTTCGTTTCCCAGTTGAACAACCCTGAAGTGCCAAGAGCTTTGGTTTCAACAAGACGCGCGGCATTTAACACAGTTTCTCCTACAATTGATTCTGTGAAAGAAAAGTTTGGTATCCACACGTTTCAGACCCGTGAATTGGCCTCCAAGAACGTGCGATGTAACGCAGCTGGACTATTGTCTTTGGGGATATGTGAAGTCGCTAGTCTACGCTAATAAGCCCGAAACAATTGACCACTTGAAGGACAACATTTGCCGCGTTATTGCCACCGATGAACTGCCATCAATGATTAAAAAAGTGGTGGTCATGTGCCAGAAATCAAATTTAAATATTAAAGCCAAAAGATTATTTTTCGAAAAAAGTTGCATTCCATTTCAAAGTGCTATGCCTCCGAAAAAACACCCTATTTAATTAATGTTCAACATTGTGTTGAAATGCCCTTCTGCTTGGATGGAAACCCTATACAGAAATCTCATTCTTTTTCTTTCAACTTTATTCTTCAATATATTGGAAGATTGAATAAGCAATTTTAGTAGCTTAAGAATTTCGGGTATTACTTATGAAAATTATGGAAACAAAGATTTTATTTACAAAAGAGCTTTTGCTAAGGTACCAAATTTGGGTAATAAGAATGATCAACTGATAACTTCCAGTGTTCCTAATAGTTTCCAAGTAGCATGCAACCCCATTTAGCTCACTTTGACACTGTCCTTTTGCTCAAAATAGGTATAGTCAGCCACTTGATCTGTTTTCACAATCTAAATCGTAAATGTCATCTGATCACCGTCACCGCGGTGGTTGCAGCCTCGTGCTCGCAGTATTATAGTTAGGTATATAAACAAAAACCCGTGAAACGACCACTTTTACCCTCAATCTTATAATGTCCAATCTAAACAAAAAAAAACTACCAACCTAACGTACTCTCTTCACTGTTGGAGCAACATTTACTTAGCGGAAGCTCAATTAGTGGTCGAAACGAACCTCTCCTAAATTTGGTCCGAGATGATCCCTTCGATGATCAACATCACGACATGTGCCTCAATGGCAGGAGCTTGCATCAGTTGCACCACTGATCACACTTCTTTTTGGAAAACGATTCCGATCCGAACTCTAGGTGATCCCCAACTCTAGCTTCGCTACTACTATATATGTCTATTCAGCTTCTAGCTTTGACATGCTCCCATATGCAGATCAATGGCAGAGCAAAAAAAAATCTCCCTAAAGAAGCTGCCATGTCGATGGTGGAAAAGTCATTGACGACGACGACAACAACGAAAACGAAGCTAAGCAGCGAATAAGTCGTGAGTGCGTGAAAATAGAGTCCGAGTTGTAAGGGGCATTAGGTTCCATTTAAGCATCTGCATCAACAACACTCAGCTACATTATACACCAGGAAGACACATTTTGCGCAACAGATAAGATGCTGTTGGGGGAATAGCTCTCGTCGAGCCATCACAGAGCCACGAGGAACAAACCGAAATGAATAAAGAACATTCAATGCACGAGGTCAAGTAGACAGGTCAAACTTTTTTGCTGGCCCTTTTTGTTTGCCTGGGGGAGGTGTTTTCCTTAAATGGAACAAAACTGTCAGACAATTGGCGACGGAGTAGATATAATAAATTTGGCAGTTAATCGGGTAAAACGCAGCGCACAATATAGTACTCTGCCACTTTCCTCCAAGTTGTGGCGGTGGTTGTGGTGTTGGCCCATATGATTGACATAGGAACTCAATAGAAGCTTAGAAAACTGTGTCTTGTCGCGTTGTTTTTCTTGGTCGTCTATTTCTAATAGTCTAACCTGTGCAACATGCGGCTGTGGCTGTTATATTAATTGCGTCTGGATGACTGACTGACTGCACCTTATTTTTCGTCGTCGTCGTAGTTGTTGTTGAAGCCTTCGTCGTCTGCGCTAGATTTCCTTAGCCCCTCAAGACTTGTACGTTGGACCCTGCGCCTGCGCCCGTCAGTTAAGAGAGAGAGAGAGTGTTACCGATGGTGGTGGCAACGTCACAACCATCAATCGCCCCAAAGGGGTCTTAGATAGGTTTTCCTTGTATATCTATTTGCAACATATTCGCATTCAATATCTATTTGAATCTATCTATTTTTTCCGTTGCAGTGACTTGTGCATATTTCAAATCGCATCGCAAGCGAAGCTCGTCGTAGTCGTTCGTCGTTGTTGTCGACGCGACGCTAAAAGCCAAATGTCTGTATGAATTCTTGTTGTTGTTGTTGTTTTTGACTTAATCGACGTCTGGGACTATGAGTCATGCGTTTGGTTGAAGCTGACTGCAGCACCTACACGTTGAGATTGTAGTTATTTTTTTTCAATCTTTTTTTTTATATATTTATTAAGTATCTTTCGGGTTTTTGAACTTCAAATGAGAAGTAATACTGACGTCGTATAGACGGGAACCTTTTTTTTTTTTGGCTAGGATTGGTTTTGTTTTAAATAGCTTTGTAAGTTTTCATCAAGGCTAGCCCATTTATAGAGTTTGTATAATTTTAAAAATTTATTCAATCAGTTAACTGGTGCGGCTGCGCAAATAGCCCCGATAGAGATTTAAGTAGAAACAGAAATGCCTGCAGTCCAGGTGAACTTTTGTTCACTTTTGTGAAGGTTTCGCCAAAGTTATTACAGGTCCTTCGCTTCTTTGGGCTATTTTAACCCATAAATGCACATAGCTTAGAGGGTTTTCTTGTTCAGTTTTGGACATGCAGCGTATAGGCCATATGCAAATAAGAATATTGCTTTTGAACTAATATTTATGTACTTCTAAATGTCACACATTTTTGAAAGTAATTGGTGCTAGATAAGGATTTTTCGAGAATTAATTTAGCCCTTTTGGCAAGAAAGTCACATGCTGCTTTAACTTTTAATTCAGTAAATGAAATGAACAAAATTTATTCATTAAAATATTAGTTTTGTGAGACAAGTCATCGACCGAAAAAGGTTGGATATAAGCTTCACATAACTTACTGATTGTATTCTCCAAATGAACGCATATTTCAAGTCAAATCGGGGTTGAGGTTCAAAATGCCAGACCCGATCAACCCAAAGAGATAAATGGAACGGTGACGAGCCAAAACCTATCGTTATTAGGGAAACTCAGATGAATCAGTGGGACTTCTCCGAATATTTACATTTTCAGCAAGTCTGACGAACCCAGGGTCGGTTCTGTCGCCCATGGGAAATCAGTGAGCTAACTAGTTCTTCTGCATTTACGGACGCTTTTCATGATCTCGACTAGGCTTCGCTTGTGGGGTTCATCTGAGAGAAAATCGACAGGTCTCCCCAGTTTTGTACGATTCCATGTCTCAAATAAACCAAATGTAGTGTCGTTGTATTTCTTTGATCAAACAGTTTTTGTTTTGCTGTAGAGTTGAGATGCTTTGAGAACGGCATCGTCTTTTTACATGATAGTATCAGCTACGTTAAGTTGGCCTCAGACATGGAATATTCTAAAACTGATAAGTCTGTCGACATTTGCTGAGGTCTATCCGGGGAACGCCACAAGTGGAGCCCTAAGGCGAAGCAGTGGAGTTTGAGAATTGTGCTGCCCCACGAGAACTTGACAATCATCGGTAAATAAAGAAGATGTAAATGTTAAGTTAGTCATGCTGTAATTTGTCAGAGAAGGTATTTTTAACGTGAAAGCTTCCTCCGATTTTCTTGCTTCTTACTGTCATCTTAATTCTCGTCAATTGAGAAAATGGGCAGCATGGGTATCTGCTAATGCGGTTTTAATTTTGCCATCAGAATCTTCGGCAGAACGACTGGTGCTCGTTGCCATGTTTTACGATCTTCACTACTGACGGTTTCGTCGTCATAAAAGAATAATTCATTTACTTTGGGGTCCTTTGCGTTATCTTTAATCAAAATGTCATGATATGCAATAAAGTTCAAACCACTGATGCACACCTACTTTAGTTGGTGATTTCTTCGGGCATCTTATTTTTGCTCTGACTTGCTCGTACACGGTCACCAATCAGGCACCTGGTCCCGATAAGTTTGGGTTTGAGCCATTTAGACCTAATTTTTCTTTCTGGTTAGAGTTTTTCACCGTATCACTAACTTCTTTAATTGTGGTGTCAGTGACTTCTTCATTGTTAAGTGTAGCTATTGGAAAGTATAGACTCGGAAAATGCATTTAAATGCCATGGAGAATTTGATCATCATCCAAAAGGAGTTGGACTTGAGCTAGTTAATTTTAGTGAACGAATCTCTTGAAAATTTTTACTAATCTGTGTGGCGATTTTGATAATATTTGGCATGCTGATCATAAGCAGCATATATATTATATTATATTTCATCCAGCTCCCGATACATACTCTTCGTTATTTGCTTCGTTACTTTTTCATTGCTTTATCGTTGCACTTTTGGATAACCACTCCGAGGCGTATTTTTTCGTGCCGAAGCACTTTTGTTACTTGTTATTCTTATTAATGCTTTAGCTTCATCCACCATGTTTCTTTGTCACATGAGAGCGCCGAATTCTGACACCGTTCTGTTTGATATTAGAGAATATATCGGGCCGACTCTTTAAAGTTATTAAAAAACAGTCATTACATGCCCCTATCACTTTAACATTTATACCTCTCTTTTCATATTCTCTTAGTTCATAAGCGGGAAATTTTATCGCCGCTATATCTTAACGACAAACAATCTTATTACAGTAATCGAAAACCACACTAACCACTCATTCATCCATTTTAAAGACACTACACTCAATTATGCAATGTTCATGTCCTGCGTCTCAAATCCCATTACTTTGCTCAAAATATTCAACCCACATTCACCTTTCCACATGTACCTACTATAATTCCTACAAGCACCGACCGCTTCCACGCCCTAAAATCAACAAATCCTGTCTATAAAATATCTCCGCACTGCACAAAGGAATTCAATTAAGTCATCACCTATCCATATGTGTTATCGACCATGGTCCACTTGACCACACCAGTTGGCTGCGCGAGTCCTCCTCTTCTTCGTATCGCAGTCCGCCGCGCCGCGCCGCGCCGCCGCACCAGTCAACCAGGCCGGCCTTTGCTCCTTTTTTCTTAAGCTACAAAAAATTACAACATATACAATCTCTTCTCCTAATGCCCATCAATTACTACCGCCCAACGAGACAATTAGACCCATAAACCATTCATTCGTCTGGTGGATTTGCACATTAGCTAGGTGAAATTTTTCGCCATAGGAGTTCCTTTCCTTTCCGATACGATCCTGCCTTGGGCTTGGGGCACACGCACCTCTAGCCAGACACATCGGACATCACATAGTACAAACGAACTCACTCATGCGTTTCACTTGTCATGCTATGCCAAAGGTACACTTGTCGAATCTCTGCTCCAACAAAATAACCTGACCAGGAAATTACATTGGCATTAAAGCCAATCCAAGACGCACACAAATACCAATTGGGACTCTAACCAACCAACCCAACCAACTGAACCGATCGCGAAGACAGTCAGTCGCAAGGATCTTGTTTTCCCACACTGGATTTAACTAAGGCTGAGGCTGGGCCAAACGCCAAAGCCAAACACAATAAACCATCATCCATAGCCATTCATTATCATCCTGCTGGGTATTTTATTGCCTTGGCTATATGGTTGGGCCGGTTAAGCGGGCGTTATATGTTTTATTTCTGTGAACATGTTTGGATTAGGACCACCCCGTAGTCGTCGCGGTCGCAGCGGCGGCGCGGCCGGCGCACAGTGATAAAAAGTAAAAGAGATGAAGAAATCAATTAATAAGTTTGTCACTAAAAGTCATAACACTCGGCCATCTTAAACACCTTACCGTAGTCGATGACACACGGCCAACTCTACGCACTTGTGATGCTGTTTTGTTTTCAGTGTTGACCAAGCCAACAGGTTCGATTATTCAAATTAGTCTGAATTTTGTTTTGGAACTAAGATCTCGGAGTCTTAATGAGACTTGAAGAAGGGAAGACTGTTGATTGAGTCTTCAAACTGACTGAACTGGTTAATATATTTTAAATATTTTCTCTGCAATGAAAAATACAAATTAAATGGAAGACAAATTATTTCTACACAAAAAAGATTCTGACACTTTTTTGGTTAGAGATGTAGATTCTGAGAAAAACGTTGAAAAATATTACAATTAGTAAAATATTAAATTTTTAATTTTCCACACCAAGTGAACGTTTTTTTTACTAATTCTAAAGCTCTAACAAAAAAGCATCAGAACTCAGAATCAATTTCAATTTAAAAAAACACAGTTTTCGAGAAATTAAAAAAAAAATTCTATATTTTCAACCCTCAAAATCAAGAGTACGAATCCAAACTTAGTACTTTTTAATAAACAGATTAAAACATAAAAATTGAGCTCCCCACCATATACCGTTTTGGAAAGTGCCAAAACAGTATCGAGTCACGGAATTTCTTAGATTTTTATTTTAAAATTAAAGAAAAAAATTTGCTTGGCTTAACGGGTCTTGGTACAATTGCCTTGAGAAGAGTAACATCATTTGTTGGAAGGGTCCTCAGGACGATACTTGTACTTGACGTTAGACAAATGAGGCTTGAGAGGTTTTGGAGAATTTTATTGTTTCAACGGATGTCAAACTTTTCTTGGTATTATTTTTTCATCAAATACTGCCAATATTTTTTTTGCATGATGGCGTCGAATGCGAAAAGAACAGTTGGTCAAAAAATCAAGGTAGCGGAGCACGAATTTGAAGTGGTGCAATCCTTTAAATACCTTGGGTCAATAGTAGCAGCCGATAGTAATATAGAAGAAGAAATACCCGGGCGGCTGCTCAATTCCAACAAAGCCTACCATAGTCTGTCAAAGCTCTTCAAATCCAGAAATCTCACCATAACTTCAAAACTGCTGCTGTACAGGACCATGGTCCTGCCAGTACTCACGTATGGATCCGAGACTTGGGTGCTTAGCAAAAGACACTCCGACCTCTTAGCCGCGTTCGAGAGAAAAGTCTTAAGGAGAATTGTTGGCCCCATATGTGAGGAAGGACGATTCCGGAGACGGTACAATCATGTATTGTACGCAACCTACCTTTAAGAAGACATAGCGACAAAAATTAGGCTCGGTAGACTCCGGTGGGCAGGGCACCTAGGTCGCATGAGTGAAGAGGATCCATGCTGCTATTCTAACGAAATACGTAGGAAACAACATCTGTACAGATTATATGACCCCCTACTTAGATTTTAATAAATCCTTTAGTACCAGATTCCCCAATAGAACAGATTGGAAAAATAATGTGCCCTACTCCAATGAGTCAACTTTCACCATCTTCACTGATGGTTCAAAAATGGACACTGGAGTAGGAGCAGGTTTCTTCTCTGAAAACCTTAACCTTGCCAATTCTTTCAGGCTCCCCGACCACAGCAGCGTCTTCCAAGCTGAAAAAATATCGGTAACATAATTGTTCAGAAATCCAACGAAAGATGGAACCTCCTAGAAACCTGTGTTATTACCAGGAAGCTATGGCCTAGATATGATAAGAAAAGGTCCGATAGAATTTTAACTCTCAATAAACCTTCCTTAAGATCCCTTATTGGTATAATAACAGGACATAACCTACTTGGCTACCATAAAAAGAAAATGGGGCTCAATGCTGACGATATCTGCAGAGGCTGTGGCGACGAAGATGAGCATGAAGACACAGCTCACTATCTTTGTCACTGTCCAGCACTCTGTCACACAAGGAATAAAACCCTAGGCAACTACTTCTTTAACGAATTGGAAGAACTATCAGAACTCTCAAGCAAGAGCTTACTGAACTTCGTCAAGACCTCTAAATGGCTAGACGAACCAACGGATTCATAGGTTAACATTTCAAGAAGTTTTAACACTTCGGGGTATCACAACGGATCTACATAGATCTAAGTGTGACGGTAGCAATAGCAACTGTCAGCCCAATCAACCTAACCTAACCTAACCATCCTGTTCGGAAAGTCCTTTGTGGTACATTCTATGGTAGACGGCAGCGTGGTGGACCATGCTTGAGCTGGAGAGATGGCGTAGAGCAGGACGCCGGAAGCCTTGGGGTGCGCAACTGGATGGCGTCGGCTCAAGACCGGGATAGGTGGAGAGACTTGTTGAAGGAGGCCAGGACCGGACCCCGGTTGTCGAGCCGATGATGATGCTAAAAACTTTTCTTTTGGCAGGAGCTAGTTTCTGCCTGATCACGTCCAAAAATGGCCTCACTTTAAAAAGCTCATCATATTTTGGAGTACCATGGAATAAAATTGTGGTTTCATTGAAGTGTAAGTTTTGGATTTTTGAAAAATTCGGATTCGAGACTTTGACCAAATAATACATTACTATGATAGGGAAGTCTAAAAAAGCGGGTCTCGCAATTCTGTCTGTCTGTACGTTGAGAATAACACCCTCGAGCTTCACCTACACATTTTTGTTCTGCGCACATTTTTATTTTAAGTCAAATTATTGTTTTACACTTAGAATCACAAACGTTGTGCACAAAGGAGCAAGTACGTGCGACTCAAAAGTGCATTTTATTTATTTATGGAAAACCAAAATTAAAACATTAACACCTTACTAATTCCAAGCCCGTCTGTGATACGAGTAGGATTTTAATTTTAAAAGTATTGTCCCTCATTTTGAAGTTCTGAACACCTGATTTTACACTCTGGTATTTACAACCTTCTTCGTTTTATTGTTATTACTATCCGGCAGTGCACCTTTGGGTTGTTTTGGTCTCCTAATATTTATAAGTGCTATATAAAGCCAGCCAATAATGTAAATTATGTTGTTTAAGCCAGTTAATGCACAATCCCATCATTGGGAGTGATATCATCATGTTCCCTACGGAGCAGCCAGCAGCGGAGGCAAGAAACTTTGGTGGGAGGCTTAGCGTTGATAATAATTAAACACTAACTTGACCATGAAAACACGCAAGAGTCAGGGAACAGAACAGACTGTCAGGTGGCTGCTTTACGATATAAGGTATGTCGTCGTATGGTATCGGTAGGTATATGGAGAAGATCAGAGGACATTCTATTTAATGACGATCGTTAATCGAACGTAAGCCAGGTTCAAGGTAATGTATAGGAAACGATCGGAGATGTGTTTATTTATTTTCTTATTTTTAAATTAATAATTTAAGAACTGGATTTCAAAATTAAAAGCAGAACATGAATATGGAATTTTTGGTTGCATTTTTTATAAAAATATGCATAAACAAAAGTTTGACTGAAAACGAAAAAACGAGATCTAATTTTAGAATCGCTTTTCAAGGATATTCAGAATGTTTTATAGAAATTCTTCCAAATATTATAACTTTTTTAAAGTAAAACAAAAACCAATTTTAATACAGTGTTTTTGAAAATCTATGAAGTTAAATTTAGTATTTTTATATTTGACTCGTATAGCACTTTGGAAAGGCATGTGTGAGTCTTTAGGAGTCTGGACAAGTTCTTGACTAAACTAGAGTACGTCGCTGTATCTTTTGTAATGGCAGACTTGAATGTTTGGCAACAACAACGATGGACTCAGGCATGTTGTGGGGAAACATGGTTTTTGGATGCCGTAACGACAATGGCGAACACTGTTGATTTCTGCAACGCCAACCGCCTTGTTGTAGGAATAACCGTGTTTGAACACAATAAGAGTATCCCACGGTCAATTGAGTGTCAACGAACTGACAAGGAACTTCCAACAAAATTGACCACTTCGCGATCAATCGGCGATTTGGAAGCAGTCTTCAAGAATTTACAAAACAGGAAATGTGCAGACATGGGAATGATCGGGGACCACCATCTGATGAATGCTACCGTAAGATTAAGTACAACTGCAGTTCTGATATTCCAAGAAAAACAGAGAATGCGCTAGTTTAATACCGATATCTAGATTTAAGAATTGCGCAGTTCGTCAACAACTACGGGGGGCGGGGGGCTTTGCTGTGAAAAATGTTTTTATATTTCTTACTGATGGCTGTAGATTGTTTGCAAGGAAGCCATAGTCTTTGGGTATCCAAAGAAATTTGGGCAGTGATGGAAGAAAGGAAACATCTCAAAGTTAACATCTTAGCACCGATTCTACATACCGCATGAAGATGAGAGCAAATCGCGGTAATGTATCCAGAGCTTTAAATAACACCTATTAAAACACATAGACAAATCATTGTTGATTTCGAATATATCAGCTCAAAAGCACTTTTCTAAGGTTTTAGTTTTCGATTTCACCAGTGAAGTAAGCATAGCGGACAATGATATGTCGGAAGTAACAACCGCCCGAAAACGCAATGTACCCTATAGGCACCAATACATTTCCTGTTGGTGATTAGGGTTGTACTGCACTCAGCTCAGAAAAATGAAAGAATACCTCAAATACATGGTCTACGCTGGAGGCGTATGCTCTCATGAATATTTATCAAAAATTTGTGGTATTAAGAATCATTACGGCGAAAACAGAAAAGATCCTTCAAACTATTTCTGGACATCCAATTGAGTTGGTAGAACATTTTAAATTTCTTGTGAGCACTGTCTTTACTGATGGCGGGAACAAGATAGATATTAGCAGTTTAATCGGGAAAGCAAAGGCTGCGTTCGGAATGCTGTTCAATGCAATATGGAAAAACAACTACTCAAGCTTCAAGACTAAGCTACGATTGTTCAACTTCAATGTGAATCCGTGGTACTTAATAGGTGCAGCATTTGGAATACAACATCCGCTGTCACAAGAAAACTGCAAGCGTTTGTAAATAGTTGTCTGCGAAATCAGTAACCCTAGAGTCAGAACACGAAGACGTAAGAAGCAGTGGATTGACCATAGACTTCAAAATTGCAAACCAAGTGATGCAATGGAACCCTCTCCCGCAGGCAAGCAGACAACCGGGAAGTACTCGGGGTAGAACGTTCGAAGAGGTGTTAGCATATCTGAGAAAGAGTTGGGCAGAGTAGTAATGCATCTCCAGGAACCGTATACACTGTCGCATAGGAAGGGTGGGGGTGGAGGTGGAGGCCCTATACCCCGGATTGGGAAACTCATACGGAATTCAGGTCCGAGGTTCTAAGAAATTACAAGTCATTTTTGATACCTTGTTAATTTTTTGTTTGCAATAACACATGGCAAATAGGTAAAACAATCAAAACATAGCGCACCTTTCACACGCGTGACTCTACGTTGCGTTGGTTTAAATTCAATTAAAATCAATTTATACATTAAGGACACCCTTTATAAAATTACAAGTCCTCATAATAAAATATAGGAAAATATTAATAAATTAATTTTTTCCTCCTTAATAATTTTATATGCATCCAGTCACGTGTTGTTGTTAACATGCCGTACGCACAGGTAACACTTAACCACCCTCACCGTGTGTCGATTATGTTTTTTCCAAAAGGGATGAACCTATCATAACCACCAGATACAAAACAACCCCAAGGAAAAATAACATTGTTTTTTTTTTTTGACCAGCTCATCCATCCACCCAATGTGCCTTTATGAGTCATTTATTTCACGGTAATTAAAATAGGAACATCATTTTGTTTGGTCTTATATGTCTCGTGAGCTACAATTTACAACACGAACAACCTGAAACAGGTAAGCAGCGTTTTAAGTTCTTTCGGCTTCCTTGGGGCAGTACATCATCGTCAGTCGGTACGGTATTAATCAAATGATGTTATGTTCGGGGTTTTTTTTTTTAGATATTGTTAGACTCCATATAGAACATCAGATGGCCACCGCTCGATTTAGCTAGCTGCTATAGTTAGATAAGATATAGGACTAGGAATAACAACTTATCCGCGGAGAATCAACACGCTAACCATCAACATGATGGTGGCGGTGTTACTTTTTTTTTTCTTTCGAAATAAGTGTAACCCCAAGGATATAAAATGTTTAAAACATGAATTATTAGAGCAGTGCTGTTGGCTGTTGTGGTGTTTCTGGTGTCATATGGCGTTTTTTGATGCTGCTTGGTCTTTTGGGGTTAATTTTTTTTTTTGATGTATGTATGTTCATAATAAGAGCAAGCAAAACTTGAATTTTTTTTTTAAGAAATGTAATTTGATTGAATTCGGTATGGCATGTGCTTCGAAACTTACCTATTCAAATTGACGAAAATTGACAAAGACAAAAATATCGTTTGTCATTATGACAATTGATGAATAAATTAATCGATGGGCAGTTTGCTTATCACATTTGATAATCACCACAGTCAAATTTTGTTCATCCTTAGTCCTCATAAATATCCTATAATAACTTCAAAAAACAAAATTTCTAAAAAAAATTCTTAAAATATATACAAAAAATGGTAACACCTACAAAGGCATCTTTAAACATTTTTTAAAACGAAAATTGAACATTTTTAAATCAAAATTGTTTTTGTAAACCGATTTTGAAAGTTGATTGGATCACACTCACTATAAAATCAAACAATGGAAATGGGAATGTCACAGGACTAACAATTTTAAAGACACAATCAAATATAGAAACAACTTCGTTTTACAAAGAAATTTTTCCTGTACTTTAATCAGAGAGCGCATAAAATTAATTAGTGGATTTGCGTCTTTGACAAATCGAGATTTTTATGGCACTAAAGTTCCGTTAAAAAAAAAACACATAAAAACATTGATAATATTTTAATATTTCAGAAGTTATGATGAATTGTGCAAAAAACTTAAAAAGTAATTCGTTTAGTATTTTTTCAAACTCGTATTAAGTAAAAGAAAAAAATTTATTTCTTTGATCATCCATATTTTTTCATAGAAACTTGGCTCTCAAAAATTATCTTCAAAATTCGAAAAAAATGATTTCATCCTTTATTTTTCTTGAGTGCATGTTTATTTTAAATAATAGCAAAAAATTCCTTTGTCTGATACATCATTTTACAAAAATGGTGGAACCTTTCAACTCTGACCATTAAATAGTATGACACACTTAGGCGTATACGCACTTTTTTCATTTTTGTGTTTGCAGGACTATGTGTGTTGGTTTTTCTCATGAAATTATAGATTACAGAATTTCGCACAAAAGATGCTGCACAGTATTCAACCTTAAGATACGTTTAAAATTTTAGAAATAGTTATCTCCAATATTTTTGGGGAAATGCATAGTTGAGTTAAGGAGAAGAGTTATAACTACTATAATAAGTAACTACATATTTATCAAAGTGAATGTATGAATTATTGAAACCAAAGTTTTTTTTTTTGTTATATTTAGCGCGCACAAAATTGAGATTGTATGTACCCCTTTTCAGTGCGAGCTTTAGGTAAGTTGGAAGGGATGTGAAAGGAAATGTCGGTGAACATTAATCTTGAATTTCAGTATATCACAATGAGAGGGAAAGACAGAGCGTGGAAGGGAATTCCACATCCGCGTAGTACGGATAAAGAACGAATCCCTGTATTGCATGACAGCACGGCCGAAATTAGGTTCAAGAGCAAACTGATGAGCATTCCTGGAAGCGCGAGTATTACGGTTGAATTGTTTGCGACAGAAGGCAGCATTGAGTTTTCGAATCCATATATTCTACGCGAATTTTTATACCCCATTGTACAATGCTGTTTAAGTCAGAATTTGATGTACAGACAGAAGATCATTAATGAAAATGAGAAAGAGGGTCGGAGACAAAACGGAACCCTGTGGCACACCAGCATTTATGTTATGGGTTTCAGACTTGAATCCGTCTAATACTACTTGTATAGAACGATTCGAAAGAAAGTTACTAATCCAACGAAGAAGTGTTTCATCAATACCAAAAGCACGCATTTTCGATAACAGAGCAGGATGCCAAACTTTATCAAATGCTTTTGAAATATCAAGTGCAATATCTAATCTTACTTTCTCCAAAACGATGTAAAGATTTGTTCCACTGTTCGGTGAGATAGACCATCAAGTCACCAGTGGATCTATTGCTGCGAAAGTCATATTGCCGGTCATTAAGAAGCTTTCGATCTTCGAGATATTTCTTGAGCTGATAATTTATCAGCGTTTGCATGACCTTGGAAAGAAGCGACGTAAGTGCAATTGGTCGGTAATTAGAGGGTGAAGAAGATTCGCCTTTTTTTGGGATAGGCTGGACAAATGCTGTTTTCCAACTGCTCGGAACAAGCCCAGAAGAATAGGATAGATGGAAAAGCTTACGCAGGGGTTTTGGCAGCGTGGAAGAACACCTCTTAAGAACAATGGCGAGGATACCATCCGGACCAGCGGTTTTATGAATGTTGAGATCTTTTAGGACTCTCGCCACAGCACGAGTACGAAAGAAGATTTGTCCCATAGAATCATTTACGTGCTCAAGAACTGGGGGAGTCATGACACTATCAGACAACGTAGAGTTGGCGGCGAACTGACTAACGAATAAGTTAGCCGTCTCGAGACAGCTAACGAAGGGAGTGTCATTGACAACGAGTGTTGGGACAGAGGAAGATGTTTTGTTCCTTATGTTTTTTACAAATTACCAAACAATTTTACTACCTGTGGAACACTGTAGTATTTTTTGCCTTAATTTTTGGTCATGCAAAAATTTGGTCCTTCGAATATGGGCGTTGCAGGCCTTCCTGGCCTGTTTGAACTTTTTCCGGTTTTTCTCAGTTAAAAGTTAAATTTTGTAACGAATTTTCAAGACCAGAACTTGTTGGCGTAGACCACCGGGCATAATGTCTAAATATGTTCCTTCGGGCTGAATTTTAAGCAACATTTGATTGCTTTTGCTGTTAAAAAGTATCGAAAATACTATGTAAATTTTTAAAGTCTCTTAACAAACAATTTGATATGGTTTGTCTCTAGTTGGAAGAAATATAGTTTTTTTTTTTTTAAAGTGTAACCAATTTAAGTAATTTGACACTGGATATGCAAAGAAGGCCTTTAAATGAGGTTATATTTCCAATACTTAGCAACAAAGGAGTCTCCGACATCACAGACGAAGAAGTTTGTGCTGAGGTTAAAAACTCTAGAAATTAAATAAATTTTCCAAAATTTAGTAAAAACCGCTTTTTTAAATGAGTTTTGAAATAGAAATCATAAGAGTTACAAGCAATTGTTTTTTTCAAGAGAAACCACCCGGAATGGTGTGACTTTTTTTTGTCTTGGTCTCTTCAAATTTGAAAAACCTTACTGTGCCAAAAATATCGCGCTCTGTAGCAGTAAAGTGTTAGCATTAATGTCCCAGCCAATATTAGAACAATCAATTGTGAAAATAGAAAAAGAGACTACTAAAACTAAATCCTATTTTGGTATACTTATTGGAGGTTTTATGCCCGAATTCGGGTTTATTCACTCGTTAATTGTAAAAAAGCTATTTAATATTTATCCAACAATGTTTAAGTCGTTGGAATCAAATCATCTTCCTATAATTTTTCAAAACACACATATTCTTCAAAATCGAGCTTGGCCATCCGAATTTATTAAACCACAACTCAAAAAAAAACATGAAAACAAAAAAAACTTAAAACTTCAAAGTCCGCTCTTCAACTGAATAATGGTTTGTCGTAAATCCGAGCATCATGTGCATTAATCAGCAACAAAACAATTTATATTACAATACCAACGCTAACGCATCTGGTGCGGGCTGAACTTAAACTTGATGTCCGATTGCTTCTGTATACCGACCGCTAGCTGAGTTTCTACTCCTGAATTCAAATAATAAAATTTCAGATGAAACAAACAACAACAACAAAATAAGGAAAAACGAATCAACAACGGCACAATGCCACTGAAAACCACCAACAGTTTACAGCCTCCAAATGAATTTTCTGACATGGAATTTCTATCTTCCTTTTCGTTTGTCCATCCGAGATTTTTTTTTTTTTTTTCGACCGTGTAGTTTCAGTTCGTACCTCATTATACGTTTTTATAGTTTTTTTTTTTTTTTGCTTATTTTCATTTAACCTGTCGAAGGTGTTGGTGGTGACCATGTTTCAAATGGGCGGCCGACAAGAATCGCCACGCCACCGCACCAGCCGGATGGCATTGGTTTTAGTTATGTTGTGGACCGCTTATGGTCATTTCATCAGAAGTACACTTGTTTCTGCGGGTCCCATTTCCATTTCGATTGTGTTGAAGCCAGAGCATTTTATATGTATATCAGCCCCCGCCCGAAGTTCCTTTTCACTTCGTCTATAGTTACGTTGCCTTCGTCGTCGTATTTCGATCTCGTTTGGCTTGGACTTGAATTGTTGTGGAAGAGCGTCTAGAGCTCGTAAATCGTAGGCACTAGCGTACATGATCCGGAATGATCTTCGCGCCCTCTCCTTTAGGCGAAAAATTTGTTGGAAATGTTGCCAGTATGTTCCTACAGTTCAGGTACAGGTTAAGACGTAATTCTGTTCAGAATATTATTCTTCAAGCTTTTTGTATCCATCTCGTATATCCCTACATTGCAAACAATATTTTTGAACTCGAGAAAGAAGGTGATTTTCTGTTGTACTTACTCTTCGCAAAAGCAATTTGACGTCTTAAATGTCAGTTCGACTGACATTTATTCTTCTTTTCACGTTTACATGTAGAATGAAGGGTTGAGTTGGATCTCCAGGCCGTGAATCTAACAAGATTTCATGAAACACTTTGCTACTAAACGAAGAAATAAAAATGGCTGAAATAAAAGTAAAAATTGCTTATCAGGATTTAAAAAAAAGTATAATTCAAATCTTCCATTTTCAGTTTTTCGTTGATTCGTGGAAAGCAATATTTGTATATCTGGCAACGATGTTGCTAGGTTATTCTTTTAAGAAGGTATGCAGTGCTCAATTTGCAGGATGATAAGGTGTGGGCTTGAGCTTACAATGTTTAAAAAAAAAAAAAATAACGCGATGATCTGAGTTGGAGTTTAGTGTGCTCGCCAAAGCGGTTCCGTAAAGTAGAGATGAACGACAAACGAATACGAAAATAAATAATAAGTTGCCCCCAGACACAATAACCCTATGGATACTTAACCAACAGGTTTGCAGGTTCCTTTAAGATTGGCAGTGGCTATTGTTGGCCTCTTTAGATTTATTCTGTTTTATTTTTACTTTGTTAATGTTGTCGTTGTTGTTGTTGTTGTTGTTAGTGTTTAGTCTTTTCTTTGGATTGGATTCTAAAAGAAAAGAAAAAAATTGTTGTACCTACTTGTGGTGGCGGTGGACATGCCGCACGGTGTTGCATTATTATGCTGGTACAGGTGGTTTTGTCCTTGGCAAATTTGCGTTCGAGTTTATTTTCATAAAAGGAGTTCAGTGCTAAGTCTTCTTTTATTTTATTTACCAACTTTATGTTCTTTTTTCTTTTTCTTATTTCAGTTTTTGCTTATTTTATTTTGTTTGGTTTTTTAAGAACTTCTGTGAACCTTTGTGATTCTTGTGGAATCTGGAAGTAATTGGATTTTGTGTTAACACTTTTTTTTTCTAGATAGGTGAGGTACTATGTATTTAAGGTAGTAAAATAACACTAAGGTTTTAATAGTTTCATTAAATTGTCTTTTTTTTTTAATATTCAGTTTTTTAATTATGTGAAAATAAATTTTTTTTTCAAAAAGAGGCTAATTTTTTAAGCTATTCCTAGCGGTCAGATTCGATAGCCAGAAAAATGTGATCGAGGGAAGTATTTTGTAGGAATTTTATATAGGTACCTAATGTAATTTATTTTATATAAGTCGATCCGAAAAATCCATAGTTTTTGAGCTTTTGGCAAAAACTTGAAAACAAATGTTTATATCATCTTTTTTTCTGAGGTACGAGGATTGGTAATTTTTTAAATTACGAAAAAGCTTTTTTATTATAAATGAGCTAATTTCGTTTGACATCTCAGTCTTAGAAAAAATTTGTACTTGATGAAAATTATTTTAGGTAGGGGAGAGTGGAGCCCATTTTAACACGAATCGCATACCATATTCTTAAACGTCATTGATATTTTCTTGATTTTCTCAGCTACCTCTCAATTTAAGAGGTTAGAACTGGTCCTATTCGGTAGTTGTAAGAATGTTAAAAAATTTAGTGCCCAATTTTAAAATAGAAACACTTTTTTTAAGGAGAAATACATTTTGAATCAAATCACTGCAAGTTTTAGTGTGAACATGATAAAGTTGAATATTTATGCCAAATTTTATTTCGCTGGAACAGTTGGGCAGATTTAAACGTTATTAGAAGAGTTACCTTATAAGAGATTCCATTCTTTACGAATGCATTCCTTGGCATTTTTTTTTTACAGAGGTCAACTTAAAGATTGCTTTCATTCATTCTTTTTTAAGAATGCGAATTCAAGCTGTATGCCATCAAATATTACAATCACCCACTCTTTTACCTTTTGGGACTTCAAGTACTTATTCTTTAAATCATTTGCAATAGCCACCGTCTAAAAGAAAATGGATGTTCCTAGATAATTTTGTGCAAAAATCAATTGCTCACGCTCAGTAGTTATTCAACAAAATAAAAGCTACAAAAAAAAATTGCAAAAAATCGAAATTTAGAAATTGCCCCAAATTTAAAACTGCCATATTCTTTTGAACATAGAAATATTTATTGGTTGTAAATAAAAATGTAATATAGATTATACATAGGTACATATTTCAAACCGAAGCTCAATACCACTGTTCAGTTTGAGTAAAACTATTGGGCTATCAGTTTTGAAAGCAACCACTTTCCCCTGCCTGCAATAGGAAGAAAAAAAAATCGATTTTTTTTATTAAAAAATTCGCGTTTTTGGGATACATCAGATGCGATATTTAGTTCTAAACCAAACTTCATTTTTGTTTATTTATGCAATTCAAATAATTAATTGAATGTCTTTCATATTTTTCTCTAATGATATTCTTGTTTTTGAGAGTGAAAGACACAGTATTGAATTTTAAAAGAAATAAAATATACCTTAAGCTTGTCAAGTTTTAAAAAACCTTCAATTATTCCTTGTTTTTGTTCAACACGGTCTGAAGTTCTTTTTTTTATGATTTGATTATTAAATCATCTTTAAAAGATTTTTTTAGTTTCTAAATTTGTAGGTATAAACATATAATCCTAAATATATTTTTCATTGTTTTGTTTAATAAAGTTTCTCCTGAAGTAGTCATCAAACCCTATCGAAAAGTCCTCGGTAAAGTTATAATGTAACACTGTTTTATCGCTAAAACTAAAGTAACAATAAAACTGACGTAAGGATTATTTCTAATCACTTCAATCTTTCTTTCTATAATAAACCATCTCACTTATTTAAAATAAAAAAATGATTAAACTTGTAAAACAAACTTCATCATTCTAAAATTATTTCACTACCTAATTAAAAACAGAAAAATAAAGAATCAAAACGTCAACGTTTAACATGGCGCCAAAACAATTCCAAGTTGACAGAAGAAAACAAAAAAAACTCCACACAAAGTGAATCACTGTATACCAGATGGGTTGATATCGTGACCACAAACTTATTAATTTATTACCATTATTATAAAACCAATCGATTTAAATCTTTACCGTCATCACAACCAGCGCTATCGACGACGTATTATTTATTTTTGTTCCCATATTAATAGATACTATCTAGCAGCTTCAAAGCCCAGATTCTGTTCTCAGATGTCAAACTCATTAATTAACCCAAAAATAAACCTACCTAATCATCATTACAATATGAGTCAACTCTCCAACTGTTCCTGTCGAAGGCCTAATTTCGTAATTTGATATACCTCCCTGTGCGTTTGAAAGAATCCGAACGGAATAACCAAAGATTTTGACAAATATTCAAAATTCCCTAAAATGTATCAATTTCCTTTGATTAATAACCAAGCCATATACTGCGCCCTCCGATAGTTTAGTCACAATTAAATTAATACCTCTTTTTTTCGAGGAAGGCTAAGCCTATGCCTCCCAGTGTTTTATGCATATGAGAACCATAAAACTACGCCTATATAGCCAAGCAACAGGTAGCCTCCCATCGGAAGCTTCGAACAAAGCATCTTCGATGCATAATAGGAGCTATCTCTCATCCCATTTAGCCACTGGAAAGTAATGAATAAACCAGGCTGCGTGCTTAGTCACGTTTTTATTTAAATTACCTCCAGATAGGGCCCTAAACATCCACCTATCGGGACTGGGAAATAAATATATTCCTCCGTCATTTTCAGATTAGCTTCTGAACCTTAATATATACCAATTTGAAAACCTATAGCCCGCTGCTAGATGGGCTGACCCATATCGAACCCCCCGAAAATATACAAAAAATCCGATTTGATTGATAAGATGCCGTAAATTTATGTGGCCATCTTCCAGTCCCGATCCACCCAACAATGGAACAGTGCTGATGGTAGATAGATTCTTCGTGGTGGTCATCATATTTGATAA
Organism: Syrphus vitripennis; assembly: GCA_958431115.1. Lineage (NCBI taxonomy): Eukaryota > Metazoa > Arthropoda > Insecta > Diptera > Syrphidae > Syrphus > Syrphus vitripennis. Next base: position 121,765,078 of record OY288108.1, on the reverse strand, counting down.
ATCCCACACTATAGATATTCCCATTCTCACTGTTCGCCGTTCAAAACCTGCAGAAAGCTCATAAGTGTCGTTAACACAAATCAATATAATATCGAGGTGTATCTTTAGAGGCATACCTACCGTATACCTAAACCCTAAAAAAAGAAGTCCGTTCGTGCAAACATACATTCAGCTTCTTTGTTCCTTATTTTTATATTCTTAAGATTTATCGGCCATCAAAATGTATCTGTTATTAGGTGGCGCGACACAAAAGACCTTTTTTTTCGACTTAAATAATCCGGCGGAATTGGACAAAGGAAATCACCGAACATACAACCTCTCGAATAGTAATAATATTTTAATAAATTTCAAGGCTTTTGCGGTTTGTATACGCGATCGAACGGCCCGGCCCGGGCGATATGCTTAAAAACACATTCGAATTAGACGGACAGGTAGAAAACATTGGTAAAAGCTTGTTCAGCTAGATGGCAAGAGATTTAGATTAGCTTTGATTTGCTCACACGTCTTCGGGGAATTCGACCATAAACATAGACGCCAATTGGTAATAATCACAGAGAAAAAAAAAAAACAAAAAACTAAATAAATTAGAAACAAAGCTGAAGCTTGAGAGGCTGCGCACAAACCATGCTGGTGCTGGGGTGGCGGTCATCTCGAAGAAATCAAAAGAATAATTTTGAATATTAATCAGGTTGCATGTGAGAGCGATTAATGATTGAAATAAAAACAGAAATAATAAAAAAAAAGGAAAACAAGATACTCATACACAGTCTGACAAGTTGTATCTTTTTGAAATTTTGAACTATGTCGGTTATCGCAACGAAGTCATCAAATAATTTAAGAAACATTTTGCTGATTTGTTCAGCGAAGGTTATGCAAATTATACGAAAAGTATGACAGTTTTTATTTCATAATAAATTATGGGAAGCAAGCTTAGGTGATTGTCAGAAAAAAATATTGTCTTTAACAAAGGTAAATGAAGTAGTTAATGAATACACAGAATTAATCAGATATTAATTCTTAGGTGACCGCAGGTCCAGGGAAAAAATTCTGGGTGCTGGGAGTTTTAAAAAATGATTAAGTCTAAGAACCTTCACTTCTACGTTTAGTCATTATTAGAAATCACATGAAATTCTTTTAAAGTGGTAAATATATTTTTTTACGCCGATTTTTCACCATTGAGAATCTAAGCCAACATTGAGACTTACTTTTATTCACACTTTTTTATCAACCCTCCTCTTGCAAATCTAGAATACCATTAGAAAAATATTTCTTAGATATTTATATTAATAATTAAAAAGCTTATGAGACTCACAACTCAAAAAAACCCTCTCTCTTGAGCTCATTTTTCATGTATTTATGATACAATAAGTGAAGATTTTTTGTGTTTCGAGACTCATAATTGTTGAACGCCCGGTAAATACCGGCCTTAGAATAACTTTAATTGCGTCGACGACATAGTTACGAATGAGGTCTGGAGCTTAAGTGATGATAAATTTAATAATCAGCTTTGTTTTGATTTTCGCTTCTGAAAGCAATAGATAGGTACTTTCGTTTTTAAAAAGGAGATCTTTTCATATGTTTTCATTTCGTTTTGGTTTGTAAATTTGAACTTCAAAATCTATAATAAAGATTGTCATCAGTCACACCTGATAGTTTAGAAACTAAGCAAAATATGGTCTGATTATTAGGATTTTTGGTATTACTGCTAAGCAAATTCGTGCAAAATTAATTGCGAAAACGAATCCAATTCGGAATAAAAATCAGAACAAGTGTGAATGAATTTGAGAGTTGATTGAATTATCTAATCGAAGTGTTTTTTTTAATTTTTTTTCAAAATAAATTATTTTCACTTCCAAAATACGAAATTTTCAAAAAAATGTTGGTATTATTTTGAAACATTGGAAAACGTAAAAAAAGTTCAAAAAAATGTACCTCTATCAACTTTTTCTACGCCCGCCGCTCTTACCCAAGGATTTGCATGCACACTTTATTGAAAGTTTTAAGGTGTTATTGTGTTTCGCTTAATTAACTTAAGCGGGATTCACTAAAGTTGCTATTAATCCGTCAGAGGAATACGCCTTAGGTGAAATGAGGCCATGAGAGCAATAGTGGCGTAAAATTCAGTTTAAAGCTACAAGAGATTTGAGAAACAGGGTTTCTTTAAACAATTTTTGTATTTTCCCTTTGACATTTTTGAATAATGTTAAAACGTGAAAGAGTTTGAAAACTGACATTCTTTGTAGGGCAAGCTTTTGTTTTTTTAAATTCAACATTATTTTGGAAAAAAAGTGGGTTACGCCACTATTGCATTCATGGTTTTCATTAAAAATAAAGAAAAAAGAAGGGTTACCTACCTACGTCAAATTTATTGTATTATTTTTTTTTATTTCTTTCATAATTCATATTTTAACAATAAAAAATTATACATAAATTTTTACTTATTTTTTAATCATTTTACTCCTCGTCTAATAAAACGTCAAATATTTCAATTGGAACACCTGTAGACGTTTTTAAATTATTATAAAAAAGTGATGGATTGGTGGTATAAATTGAAGCAGTTCTATTAAGTCTTTCTTTTTTTTTAATCATTTATTTTAGGTTCCTCCTGGTTGAGATTTTAATATCCACGGATTGTCTTTCTTTAAGCCTTTCTGGAATTTTAAATGGACATTTTCCTATTTGTGATATTTTCTACGAGAGATTTGTGGAAAAAAAATCAGATAAAGTCATTTTCACAATTTCAATTGGGTTTCTTTTTCTGGCCAAGGAAATGACATTTATCCAATCATTTGGGACGAAGAAATCCTTATAAAATTTTTATTCATCTCTATTAAAGCAAAATCATGGTCATATGGCAAATTTATGGTCGATTTCTTCAACCATAAATTCAGGATGGGATACCATAAATTGACGCAACAGGAAAAGTTTTGTATTTCTATTTTGGCCCCCACATTGGTCAGAATACATAATCATTTTTTTTAGACTGTGCTACGTTCTTAAGATAATGGAGAAGCTAAGATACAATTACTGGAAGCCCCCTTCACGCTGTAAACTCATCACAAACTAACATGTGAACTTTTTCACTGCCCACACTATGTACACCGAAGCAAAAGGGCACAATCTATACCTAACTAAACAGTTTCTAAGAGAAGTATGAAGGTTATGCCACTATTGCACTCAAACTATGATCGAATTATAAAATGCAATAACACCTTTTTGAGTTCCATCTGGTTTTGAGTGTAGATAGCTGCATAAAACTATTTTTGTATTAAAATAGATTTATTAAGGGAACCATTTTCATGAAAAACTCATTTTTGAAAAAAAGTGGGTTACGTCACTGTGTGACGAAGTGCCTCAACTAACTGGGGGTTCCCAGAAACCAAGCTGGCAGGAAGGGCCAGAACTTGGCCTTGGTGGTAAAGGTGGCAGCCTATTTTTACTATGAGTACCAACTTAAGAAAATAGGAGCTCCAGACTTTTCTCGTCTTGAGGCGAACAACAGACTCAATCCAATATAGAGAAGCAATAAAATTTATTTGCCAAAGTAATTAGTGTGGATAGTTATACCCGGAGTAATCTTTCACGAGTCAATATTTTGTAAGTAATACATTTTTAGATCAACAAGAATGAAAACAAACTGCTTATAAGAATTTAATAGAGATTTCTTTTTTCTTGCCAAATTTTACTTCCGCCACAAATATACCGTTTGCTACAGTTTTTTGGGTTTTGCACAGAGCTCAAAGCTTTAAAGAATCTGTTTTTGGATCGCTAGCTAAGGCCTCAAATGCTGAAAAATTAATTTCCACCCGAACTTGAAAAATGAAAAAAAAAATCATCAAGACTGACTTTCCCACCATCATCAACATTTGTACTTACATTATTCTCAGGATCTCAGATTCAGGCAGTTATTATAATCTTAGTGCCAAGCACATCTATCTTGTATAAGTTAATGGAGGTTTAGTGCGATAATTGCCTATAGTAAGCGAATATTCAACATGTTTGCCCTAAACAAAGTCAATCACGACCAAAAATGAACTCGAAACTCACCAAATCACCCTCGCATCCAATTCTCTGGCACCTTATAGTTGCTATCATCATCACATCCTCGATGTTCATTTTATTTCGGGCACTTGAGGAAGACTTGAGAAGATTTATAAACTTTCCTCACTTGGGCTTCCATTAATTTTCATGTACAAGTTGGCGTTAATGGCCCCCGAAGTATAAAGACAGCTCTCTTTTCAGACATAGATCATGCCGCGATGTTCCAATTTTCATCTTTGAACTATCATTGCCATGGCGAAGGTAAAGATACTCATTTCGTAAAGCGATCATCATCAGCATCATCAGTGACTGACAAGCGAGGAAAGACGTCCAAAGAAAGTTGATCGCCATTGTCTGTCTAAAGATATATGCAGTTTTTTTTTTTTGGTTTTTAAATATAGTTACTTTCCTTGATGGTAAATCTTTTTCCCTAATTACAACTTCATCGCAATGATACTACATACATACTTGTGGAGCTTGCTCCAGGGATACCTGTGTAATCTGCTTTAAGCTAAAACCCAACGCGCGAAAATTGAGCAATTTCATTGGCATGAAATCAATTAACTGATCGGGAAAACATGAAGATTATACCATCGGACATAATTTCTATGTTGCATGTTTCTTACGTAGTCTCAGACACACAAGAGATTAAGGAGTTGAATACGTGTTGTTAATGTTGTATAGTATTTACTCGGGTTTTATTTTATTCATCCCAGGGCCGGAATCCGGATTTTGGAATACATATTTGCTGTTATTCATTCAAAATAGCTTTAAACTGCCTTTAGTCTACTTGTTAAGATGCATACAAAAAAGTTTTATTGCAATACGCTATTTCTTAAATCTACTTTTATTTTTTCAAAGATCCTTGACATGAGTCTACCAATGATCATTTGAGTTTTATTCCAATAAAGTGGAACACAATCGTTCCACTGATTTGTTTTTATTTTGTTTCAACTCAATTCAAGCTTAAAGGTAGAACTATAATCGTCAAACGTGGTAGGAAGCTAATGTCAAAACCGGACGAAAATTAGCTTTCCGAACACTCAAATGGAGAAGTCAGCCATATTATATGCTTCCACCATTTTGATTTTTGTATCTATCTCTCAATTCACTTTCGCAGGAGCGGTCGATGAGCGCTCTTGCTATCGATAGCGAAAGTTAACGAAGCCTAAAGAAAGCCACCCAATCGCAATAATGGGCGCGTTATATAAATTCCTCGTATTCGCTTCGTTTCTTACGACCACTTCAGCTGACGTTCGACGATTATAGTTCTACCTTAAGGCTGAACCGCACTTCTCTCGTGTGGTGAACCGATATCAATGATCGATATCATTTCAGTGTATGTTATCGATTTTTGTTTCTTTTTGTTTCGTGTTGTGTAGAAGAAATACACTAAAATTATATTGTCGCACTGATATCCTTTAGAAAGTCTGACCTGGTTTTACAAAAAGCAGTTTTAAAATTTTTTAATGATGGAAGAATGTAGAAGGACCTTAATAAAAGAAACAAAGAAAAATGAAATCAATTCACGTTTAACTAAAATTACTTGATAAGTTAACTCGGGGTTAACTTTAATTCGTACTAAAAAATTGTTTCTAAAGCCCAGTTTTTCAAAGTTTTTCAAACCCTGAGTTAACTCAATATCCTGGATCAACTGAAAAATTATTTAGTTTTTTATCTTCTGATCTTACCCTTTGCATTCACTGGCTAATATAAACTTCCATCTGAAAATAGGTTAATTTGCAGGGTTAGCTAGCTGTGGCTATTTTTTCGATTTTCATTCAATAGATTCAGAAACTTGAGAGCTTAAAAGTGTCTTAAATTATTGACAGTTCTAATTAAAGGCTCCTAAAACACTCTGGCCGTCCCTGAAATAAACCCCTTCACGGCTCTAAGTTCTACTATCATTTCAGAATTCAGAGGCGTGGTAGATAGTTCCACCTCTTTTAAGTATTTATATAAAGTTCTAACGGTTAGATGCAACATTTTTCGATTATGATCTATCAAGACTGTAATTAACTCATTCCATAGCTGCTTCGAACAAAAGATTGCTAAACGGCTCAAATACTGATGTTTGGGTAATATTTAATATAAATTGAAAGCCCTACTGCCCTCCAATATCTTCAATAAACAATAGTAATGGCCCATAATAATCCGCTACCTGTTTATTGGCTGGAAAATTTGTGTGAAGTCATTGGAGTCAGATCTCAGCAGCTGCTGCTGATGACGATGATGGAGCAAGTTGGTCTCTTTAGAGTTTACCTCTTATCCATGCCCAGACACTCTTGGTTATAAGGCGATGATGACGATGACGCGACGAGCGGAGTTCTTCAGGTACACGCCGCGATTTAGAAATCGTGGTGTAGCGATATTTAGCTTAGCTTCTCCACTTCCGCACTCCACTCAAGTCCAATGCGACTTCAAAACTTTTGTAAAGGTAAAAATATACCAACGAGAGTATAGAATCTAGTTTAAGAAAACATTCAAGTGCATTCGGGTAAACGTGATTTATAAATAATAGAAGTTGACGTTAATAAATTTTAATATGAAAAATCTATGTTCGGATAGTGAACATTTGCCTATAAAAGATACAGATATAACTTGTTGTTATAGGAGACTTTTTTTTTTATAGGTAAATTTTTGTATCTTTTCGAAAGAGTCTCATGGTGTGGGAGATATAAATACTATACTCTATACCAACTTGTATCTATTTATGTATTCGTAAGAGATAATCCGTTGGCAAAAGAAAAGAGTTAACGGTATAAGAAAATAAGTCCCATATTTTTTTTTTCTGGAACTCTTTTTTTAGAGTGCAAATCTTTCGTCAGCAATTAATTTTAGTCAGTGTTGAGCAATATTTCATTTTGGAAGCATTAAGAAAGACTTTTACGGGAAGAGGGTGCATATTGTACACTTGAATTATTTCATGAGTATTTGTATACTTACAAGAAGAAGTTTTATGTTATAGTTTGAAATACTTTTTGTTCAAACTTTTAACTTAATTTAACACATATTTGATATTTCTACTCAAACAAGGTACTGCGCAAGAATTTACAAAATTTGGTTAATTCACTCTCAATATCAAATTGAATAAAATATGCAACTTGTTTCGGGTTACCCCAAATTTCCCTCATAATGAAAGTCATTTCGCAGGCTTATGAAAGGCAAGGCGTTCAAGTTTACTTGCTATCATTTTGATACAAATATTTTTTGACACTAAGATGACATAAACTCCCCAGATTTTCGTAATTAAAATTTGTCTCTGGCATTTTTTTTATCAAGTGCCGAAAAATAGTTTTATAAGATAGTCTAAGTTACGTAACTTAGACTAATACGACTTAATTGATCGCACGCATTTTTGGTCTTTTAGGCCCAATTTTTCAGTGCTGAGCTAAATCCTTAAAATTAAATGATACGATAGCTAACTCCACAAGCTTTATTTTAAGGGCGATTGCAAAAGAGCCCATAAAACTGGTGAGATAAAGAAACAAAATAATTTTTGAAGTTAATTCAGAGTCAACGCAACATATTTGGTAAGTAACTTACTCGTAGAATAATAATGTTTTCATAAATTTGTACCATCACGAAAATTGGCGAAGAAGTTTCAAAAAAATATCAATTGTAAAAGGGAGTTTCGGAAAAGTAGGAAAAGGTGAGAATATAAAAAACATGTGACAAATTGTACCAAGAAATTTAAAGTTTGGAGCAAATCGTGTCATAATTGGGTTTCCAACTGAAATTTCCAGTTCTTACAAGGTAGAACTCTTTCGATTCTGTGCTTAGTGCAATTACACACAAACACAAAATAAACGACTTATCCGATAATGTAATTGTTCAATTTTAATTGAAAAACTTTTTGCCCAGCTGCAGCTGGGACTTGAACCAGGACCAAGCTTCATCAGAACCAACAGCACTACGCATTGTGCTAACAATTTCAAGTGGTCTGGTTCATGCCAGCACTAAAAGGAGTCTGATAATGGGCCTAGGAGTCGTGAAATATCTATAACTCCGGCCAATAATAATTTGGTGGTAGCTTCACCATATACTGTTGTTTAATTCAAAACCTTCAATATTAAGAAAAATGTTACTTTCAGTGGAGCCAAGACAAGACTGGCCATTGTTAGAGCAAGTGGTGAGAGCAAAAAATATTGAATTTATCATGTGGTTCAAGTTTATAAATATTATTTTCCCTTTTTTAATTGATCTAACTTTTCTTGTATTACATATTTATAAACTTGTCATTTCAAATTCAACAACCCACTCTTTTGCTCTTCATTCAAATACCAAAAATACTTTACCATACCAAATAAAAAAAAGCCCCTTTCAGACATTCGACCCTCATAAGAATCAAACATCGATATCTAATTGCCAAATAATCTGCTGGCTGCACTAAATACTGTCAACCTGCAAATGTCTTGTTCGATATGTTCCTTCTAAGATTACTATTTCCGAGACCCTAATTTAGCCAAATGAAAACGATGTTCGTCTGTCGCTCTAGAGATATCTTTCAAAAAAGTTGCCAATGAGTCCAACTGCAGCAGGGGACACTTCTCTTAACCACAGCAGTTCGACACTTGCCAGGCTAAAATGGAATCGATACTGATATACACCCAGATGAATGGAGTTAGCAGGCTAACACAACTTTAATGAGCATCTGAGGACCCGATTTTAACATCCTTTTAGCTTGTAATCATACACCTGAGCATAAATCGGTCTCCACCACAGAGACCAGAGTGTGAAGATATTTTTGTTGTGTTATTGTCAATACTTCTCCTTCCGCAATCGCGGTGCAGCACACGCCATTCTGATGGTGAATAGTTGCAATGATGATGATAATGTTTTGGACAATTCTCAGGTGGACAAATAAAAAAAAATGAGAAATCTCGGCTGGGACATGTGAGACTATACAACATAGTCACCTTCAGTCACTATGGCACAGTTTACGGTATCACAAATGCCATATATTCTCATTACATGGACATGAATACCATGTTTTATTCGTTCACGCAAATATTGGATTAAAATAATTTAACTATTTTTTGAGGGAGAATTTTCCCGAGAAACAATATTGAAATGGAGATTTAATTCCACAATAAAAAATTATTAAAAGTGTTTAAATTGTTTTATAGTGTTGTACTTCAAAATTAAGGCACAATGATGATCGATTTCCCAGGTCGAAGAAATTGCCAACGTCACAGCGGAAGAAGTTACTGCGCAGTGAAAAACTCCAGAAAGAGAAAGTGATTGAAAAACAGATGAAGTAAGTTCTCATCGCTAAACTTAGCGGTTACCAAATGCCTTATCAAAGAAAGTTCCCAAGCTACAAGGGGAAGGGTGATACACGAAATTCCAACAACTGCATATTAATTTCTCAACAGGCAGCTAGGAGAGCTGATTGATAAAGGTTACAACTAAGGTAGCTAGGAGTTCCAGAAGTCTATCTGGAGATGGTAATGAACATGTGCGAGCAAATTAAAACAAAGTTAAGATGCCCTACAGGAATCACCGAAGAGGTTACAATTAAAATATAGATGTTCACCAGGGGAGTGTCTTGAGTCCATTGCTCTTTATTAGAGTATTTGCCATTATGCTTGAGGATAAGGTCACCGACCTCAAAGTCAATCATTTACTCTTTGCTGACGATCCGTCATTAGTGAAGATTCTACATCCTTGCAAACAAGACTTGATGTATGTCGTATAAGTGGATTTTCTGGAGGAAAATAAACCAATGCCAATAGCATTCCCCTGAGAAGGCTTAAACTTAAGCGAAATAGTGCTTTTGAAGTGCAAAAAGTTTCATCGTCATCATCGGCTCGACAACCGGGGTCCGGTCCTGGCCTCCTTCAACAAGTCTTTCCACCTATCCCGGTCTTGAGCCGACGCCATCCAGTTGCGCACCCCAAGGCTGCCGTCTACCATAGAATGTACCACAAAGGACTTTCCGAGAGGGTTCCTCTTCACTCATGTGAGCTAGGTGCCCTGCCCAGCGGAGTCTACCGAGCTTATTCGTGCTCCGCTTCCTTGACTGTTTGACCAAAAAGTTAAATGTTCTTAAATTTGTGATCAAATGCGAACGATCTTGTAATAACTACAAGTAAGCGTCGAAGTGGTGGGAAAACTGCAATCTTCTGTAATCAAAGAATATCGGCTGAGCCCTGATTTGAAAGGAAAGCTTTCACAGTATTCTATAATGTACAAGGAATATGAGAACAAATTGACGGAAGCTGAAAGGAAGATGCTTCAGATGACAGGAGGTGAATTAGAGCGAGATGAAATAAGAAGGAAGATAATTCTTCAAAAAAAGGCCATGTTTGAAAAAAGAACGCCACATTCAGAGCATTAAGGCAGGAAAGTTGGAGAAATGTGCTCCCATTGGAGAGACTCGAAGAATATAATAATCTACTTTAAGAAGTAAAGCAAATGTAAATTCTTTGGTGAGACACCTATCCAGCCAAAACAAACTAAGGCACAAAACTCTTAAGCTCCGAAAGCTAATGAATTGGTTAGCTTAAAATCGACCGAGCATGGATCTTCAAAATTCAATTTCTGGAAATGTTAAAAACTCACATTTTTACAATTTTTAAAAATAAATTTCTGTTTTACACGTGAAATTCTCCCAAATCTTTCTTCAGTCTCAGAAAGATTCAGACAGAAAATCCAAATGGTGTATGTCCTGGCCAAAGCTGAATGCAGGCAAAGTTTATTTGGCACCTGAAGATGATTATCTTGTACAAATTAATTGCAAGCACCTACATATATACAGAGTTGGTTGAAAGCAGGGAAAAGGTAGGCATTCTCGCATATAAGGACATTCACTGATTGTAGGTGCGCAGGCGCACCAATGTCACTTGCTTCTTTTCTCGCTTTGGTAATGGCATTCAAAAAGGAATCAGTTTATGCACGAGTGTGGCTGGTTCTCTTCTACAGCCGATACAGTGTGTCGGTCGCCCTGAATACCTTTTTAGCTTGATGATTGTCCCCAAGAAACATATATAAATTTGCGTTTCAGCCATTGCAGTCATAGTGGCGTATACCATAAAGAATCTCAACGGAGACGCATTTCGAGGAGGCGGATAAAGTAGTCGAATTATTCTTGTTTTTGAGCTTGTCCATTGGGAATGGACAAAACCCTTTCTGAGATGTGGTCGCAATCTGGACTATGCGAAATTGTGTTATGATGTTGAAAATTCCAATAAGGCAATGACGGTGTGGTGTCTGGTGTGTACGAGATTGTGTCCAGTATGTGCATGCGGAATTCTTTATGTTGTTTAGGCCAAGAGTGCAGAAGAAGGACTTCGACGAAGCGTAACCAGCAAGTGCGATTCACATTCACACTTCATCGATAGGACACCCGCAGATTTCACGGGAAACCTTTTGAATGAGTAAGCTGGTGTCCACGCGAGTGGGTATGATTCTTTAGAAATGTTTTTATTTTCTTAGGCTTAAGGTTGTGTTGGAGATTATTTTCTATTGTATTCTAGTGAATGCATCAGGTGAAATATTATAATTTAATGATTAAAGTCTTTTTATGTTCGTAAATAAGTTTTAACAACAACAAGCGTAGGCATAGTTTCGTTAATTCATAAAAATGCGCGCTCTAATATGCATCGCAAGCTTAATGAAAAAGTATTAACTGTTTTGTTGTTTCTTACTCGGAAAATTATAATGAACTTCTAAGACAGTCCATGAAGGATTTGACATGACAAGGATTTGTAACAGACCGGACTTTGTATTTTATTGTTCCTCGAAGTTTAAAGGGTATTCCCCCTCCCCGCACTTTCCCACCATTTTTTTTAATCGATTTATTGTAATTCTTTTAGCGTTCAGGCACCAAATTTTCAACTTGAAGTGTTAGCAATTCGTGTCTTGGATCCGATTCTCCGTAGTCCATGTCCAAAGCGATCGAGTGCAATAAATTGTCTTGGAAACTTTATCGCCCTCTATCTTCTTAAGCACAAGCAACAAAAGGTCGAACAAGAAACAATAAAATTTTTAAATTTTAAAGCTGAGTTTTTTTTTTGCAGCCGAACCTTTTCCCTACGAACGATAGGAATCGAAAAACCGATATTTCAGAGAAGGGGTATTAAACAAAAAATATTTATTTGATCGACAACCAGCGGAAAGAAAACTAAAATTTAAAATAACTGAAGTGTGTTTGACATAAGGAAAGTCTACTTTGCCGACGTTTTCAGAATGTTTAAATGTCTTGCAACTTCATTCATTCAGGATAAACATTAAAGGAGTTCGATAGACTCGTTCGTGATTTTTTTTTTTCTAAAACCAGATTTAATTATTTTATAAATTAAATGTTAGTTTTAAAAAATATTGAGATATAATTAATAAAAACTTCAAATGACTTTTTGAGTAACTTTTATGAAATCAGATGAATTCTTAAAAGTCTTATATTTTCACTTTGATGTAGTATAGCCAACAAAAGCTTAAAGAAATTCTGAGAAAACAAAAGAAACCCAAAAGACAATTTCCTTACAGGTATATCCAATATATCCAAATCTAATTAGAAGCTTAAAATTAAATCCCTCATTATTCAAACTTTCTACTTAGAAATTGACATGTGTCACCTGGTTGCAGTCGCGTAGCCGTAGCGGTACCGAAAAATTCCACCTTCATCATGAAAATTCACTGCTTTCTTGTTGTTACCACTAAATGTAGTTACCTTAACCTCCCGCGCTCTTCTGCCTCTATAACTTTTACACGTTTTATATGTTACGTTGTTTAATGTATATGCACATAGATACTCCAATGAATGTAGCACAAACCGTCAGATAAACAAAAAAAAAAAAAAGACTGAAAAGTATGACCAGTCGATTGGAAGGGTCTCCTCCCGATATAAATCGAACATCACGACGAAGTAGGTATATGTACCTACTGGCATGTCAGCCCAGATTCAATTCTTCTATATAACCCGTGATGTGGATTAAGGTCAACGGGCGAACACTTCTCTAATTGAATTCGGCTCTAATAGCAGCGAGGAATGCAATATGCATCCACCACAACACAAGAAGACGAAGAAGGTGCCAACCTGGTGATTGCAGCGGGTGCCAGACCTGAAAAGATAATTTTGGCTGACAATTTCTACGGTACGTAGTACATACTCAGAAATATTCTACTTTCTCCGTAAAATTTTAAATCCAAACTAAAATGAAGACATCAATTCCCCAAGCTTTTCTCTGGCTTCGATGGATTACTGATATGAGTTGTGATGGACGCACAGTGGTGAGAGGGGTCCGCAGCACATGAGCGACAAAATTTAATTGAAAAAATCAAATAATTCCACTTATCACGGTGTTCGATCAAATTTTAATGGAAGTTTCGAACGAACCCCCATCTTCATCATCATCACGTAGCTTAATCCTATTTGAACGCCCTAATCCCGTTGTGATGATGAATTTTTGTTTAAATATTTTATGATGATGGAGCATTGGTATAGGAACCTGTCGAATTGTTTATTTGTTTGGTTGGTGATGAAATTCCAGTTGATTTCGAGGAATAACGCTCAACAAGTAGTAGATGGTGAGATTTTATTTTTTATTGCAAGTGACAGCTGGTGACAGATGTTTTTGATGATTGGTTGCGACAATCGTGAGACCCTGTTTGATAAAGGGGTCCCGTCCACCTATATTTATTTTTTATTTGGGGTATCTTAAGGCGGTGGGCTTAGAAATACATTATAATCAAATCTGCTAATGGGTTTGAAGGTATTCCGCTTGAGTGCTTGATGTGATCAGGGCTTAAGGGAACAATACCCTATACCTATGATTGAGAATGTAGGTTATATGGAAGATAAATCGTTAATCAGTCTTCTGAAAAACATGTCGAATTCCATGGCAATAACTTCTTGCAACCTACTACTCTGCACTTTGTGGCACTTTCCGGACAATGTTTGCGTAGGTTCACCTTCCATCAGTGACACCTGAAACTTGTATATCAATTCAGCAGAAATTTATACTTCTTGCCAATGAGTCGACATCACATTCTCCAGATACGACGAATAACAATATGTACGCAACATTCCTCCACCAATCGCCAACGACCGCCATCATCCTTGGAAGTTTCAACTGCAACGAAAAAAAATGTCCAGCTCGCAATAGCAATGGCGCGATCTCATCACCTAAGGACAACGCATACGACACACCACGCTCTCATCCATAAGTATCGAATGTTTCAATAGAAAAATTAGTTTTCCGAGCCGACAACAGAATCACTTTACCTCACCGTTCGCTGTCGGTTTACGCCATCCTCCAGTAGTACCTACCCTGACCGCAGCTCCCAGCACACGCCACCCGCGCCCGCTCAATATTAGTTTGTCAGTTTTATTGAAACAACATCGGCGAAACGCGGCTACTCTAGTAGTATTTTACCGATAAAATATGCATGTTGCTTCGAGTGCGCGGTGGTGAATACAAGAAGAGAGATAGGTACTCAAATGCATCCAAGTCTAGTAAAGCTAGAGAATGCATCGATGGAAGCATGTCGTCCACTATCGCACAACGCCTCGACCTATGTCCCCTGCCAATTTGGCTGCTCGAAGTAATCTCACACTCGTCCTCCTTCCGAAACTTGGAGAACACTATGCGCACCGATTGCAGACACATTTTGAAAAGTGTGAAGACTGAAAGTGTACCGCACAGTAACTTGGTTGATGGGGCTGCTGTCCTGATGGTCGACACATTTCTTAAAGTATACTTCCCTCTGACTTAATATAAATGTACACGGGAAAAAATTATTAATGTGTTTCAACGCGCAAACTTTTATGCACCAACCTTAATCAACATAAAGAAGTTGACAAGGGAATGTACCTTGAGAAAAAAAAAAACAACAACAGTAAGGTCTTGAGGCGTTAAATGTCAATTATAAAGCTTTTAAGAGGTTGCCAAAAATCTACCTACCATTTTTAGCTTACTAAATTCTTAGAACTTCCAACAAATGGTTACTTGTTTACTAGAATAATTTTAGTAAGAATATTTTTTAAGTGTATTTGTACGCGGTAAGGCACCACCATGTTGATGTTGGCCCGATTTGAACTTCTCAGCCGTTTTATCCATTGTTACACAAATGTGCAAGTGCTTTCGGAAATTTCCACCACTTCCCACCTCCTGATGATGGTTGGTTATGCAGGACGACAACTTGAGGGGAACACTCTATTTGTTGGTAGGAAGGTAGGCGGATAATTTCTTTTGAGGGGATGGAATGATGGTGCAACAAGTACCATCAAGCGAATAAGTAAACAACTCAAGAGTTCGACCTGGCTAGCTAGTTGTCTGCCGGTCGCCACCGCATCGCCAGCCAGCCAACTGACGTTACAAACAATCACAGCACTTTCATGGTCATGACTCAGACGCGCCAGATACCATACTCTTACAACAACATCCAATACCGGCTCCCAGTGCCAGCTTAAAGGGGTAAAAAGATAATACGCGATTTATTGGCAAGTCCACAAATTCAATTACGATGGAATGTAGCGCGGCGGAGATTATAGGCAAATATCACATTACCCGCGCGCCTGAAGCTGTCCGGTCCGAAGTCACCAGCTCGAGGAGGTTCACAAGAGTCCCAAGCGGAAAAGAGTATATACCAAATGCTGATGGCTGGTGTGGTGTTGTAGGTGATAAATAGAAGTTGCCGAACTCGGTGAACTAAATCGTTTATGTTCCACCAAAAATCGAACGCAGAAATTGAACAGCAGAGGCGATGAGGGAATCGCGCTTCTTGCGCGCTTAGGTTCGGTTAAGCGTCTTTGCTGATATCAGCGCTCCTAGCTTCTGCGCGCCGCGCCGGCCATCGCATCATCTTGGTCGATGGGACTATGGTGCACCGCTTGCCTAGAAGAAGATGATGATGATGGGTTCCTCGGCCGGGGTTAAGTTGGGTTATGTGAGAGGCTACTATTTTTGCGAAAACGATCGAACACACAAATTCACTCAGTAAATCGGTTTAGATGATGATGCCACAGAGTGCGCGCTTAGATGCCGCCATGATATAGTCAGAGCAGGCAGTGAAGTATCTTCTCTTAAAAGAAAAAAAAAAGAAGAAAAAACAGTCTCCAATGAATGGGTGACGATGGTGCAGCAGCATCAGTAACAGCAGCAACCATATCCAGCCAGCAAGTTCCGTTCCATCAATTGTACACCTTGCTGCTGTGAATGCAAGTGCTCCTCTGTCTAATGGAGCCTCTCACGTAAGTGCATTTTCCAGTGAAAGATTACTTCAGTGGATTAGGGCGTCATCGGTCTTGTCGCGATCTGCGGCTTTTGAGTCATTCGGGGGCGGCGAGTTTGATGCTTTACAAAAGCGGGTGCTTTATGGAATTGCGATGTTTGGATTAGTTTCTTTTTTTTTTTGTTGGGTTTGATGTTTGGTGTGATCGGGTTCCACAGTGTCGTTTGAAATTTGTTTGGCATGCGCTTGCTTGCTAGCAAATCGATGTTTTTGAAGTTTTCTTAGCGGATCTCACTGCGGTGTGTAAGGTATTTAGGGTGGGAACGCTCTCAATAAAGTGTTAGGTTTTGGCCGGTATGTTTGATGGTTGTTGGTTCAGATGCGAGCGAGTAGAAATCACATGTTGCATTTTAAGTGCATTTTGTAGCCGATTTGTTGCTTTCTAGGAATACAGCTTTGAATAGCTTCAAAGAGTTTCATGTAAAAAATGTAAGATGCAATGTTTTTTTGAACGAGGAGGGATGTAAAAGAATTTGTTGAGGACCTTTCATGTTGGATCTTATATGTTGAATCCTATGTTTGTATTTTACGTAGTTTATTTTAACTGCAACTTTAACTACATATATTCTTTCAATCATTGCCGACTTTCACTAGCTGTAGCAGATGTAGGAACCAA
The DNA here is from genome assembly GCA_958431115.1 of Syrphus vitripennis. Classification (NCBI taxonomy): domain Eukaryota; kingdom Metazoa; phylum Arthropoda; class Insecta; order Diptera; family Syrphidae; genus Syrphus; species Syrphus vitripennis. The sequence continues at coordinate 121,748,184 of OY288108.1, read as the reverse complement.
TGTGAACTACAGTCGACCCTTTTTCAAACTTTTTCGTGGCATTTCAGATTCTCTTCAATTTAATTTACTTCATTTTGTTTTCAGCACTTTCAGCACGCCAATGATTAATAAACAATTATGCTCAATGCTCAAAAAGGACGTGTTATGCGTCAAAATATAGGCCTGGATTAACCCTACACTTTTAAAATATCTTTAGTGTGACCATATTTCAAAAAAATTTACAAAAAAGTGGTGTTCTGCTATTCAAGCCTAACCTTAAAAGTGTGGCCCAAAATGGACTCGCTATATGGCTTGAATTGGGACTACTTTCTAAAATTATTTTCAGTATTGCCACGTTTTTGGAAAAATATTTTGTTTTTTTAATGGAAAAAAAAACTTTTCAACATTTTTAACAACAAAAAAATGTGTTTCAATTTTCAAAAATTTTATTTTTAAGAGCGTTGATTATTGAACTATAAACATTTTTCTAATATTAATTTCCTAAATTCAAAAAAAAAAATCATCAAAACCGCAGCAGTTTTTCCTGATTCCGTTCGTTTCTCCTCTAACCGGGCCTTAAGCTGATAATACAACCCTTCATTGAAAAGCGTCTTTCAAAAGATGATAAAAATTTTGAATAAAATTAACTGATCCTTATGGTTTCTGCATTTAAATCGCTTTTAATAGTCCGCCCAGACAAGTTTTATAATTAAAATATCTTTCCTTGCAATAAGTATTTGCAATTCTAATTAATCCGAAGTTTAAAATATTCAAGTTGTAGGTAGGTTTAGGTAGATACCTACAATTATTATTCTCCATTTTATTTTTAAACCAAACTTATTTTTCGTCTTTTTTTATCTGTCTGCCTGTCTGTCTATATGGCGCCGAACGGCTTTGCACTTGTTGAAATCAAATTAATCTTAATAATCGTTTCTTGTTGAGAGTGGGAGCCTTACAAAACGCTTTAATTCAATTCCCATGAATAAAATTTGATGCCAGTCTTCCAATATAGGCTAATACGATATAAATCTACTCCGCACATAAAAATAAGTTCACAATATTTTGCCTGCTGTTTGTCTATCGATAATAATAATAATGGTGACTCAGTGGAACCTTCTCCTCCTAGAGTTCTCAAAACTACATACTTGCTATTGATTTTTTGCTAAAGAAGCAAATAAAAAAAAAAAACAAATAAATAAATAAATTCAAAAATACAACTTTTTAATTGGATAAACCATTTACACTTGCCATTTGGCACATAAATCACATTTGCAGCGCAATTCGTTCTTTGTGTCACCACTGCACCGCAAGGAATAATAATTTCACAATTTCTCACCATCTGTGTGACGCGACGACGACGACGCGATGCATGGTTATGGCACCACCATTGAGCCTGAGCATGCGCGGCTCCAATTGTGTTTGCTGCATCCACCACCACATCATCCTACACTATAGAAACAAAGTAAAACCCAAAATGTGGTAACAATAGAAATAAACCTTCGATAACACAATATGGGGATTTCCATGTTTATGTAATATGGCGCAAAGTTCAGGTGCAGCAGCAGCACAAGCAGGAGCTAAAGTCTGAGAACAGCGTAGTCAAAACAATAGCCCGGCCATTCAGTTGCTGTGCTATTGTACATATAGATATATATTATATCCAAATTTGAGATCCACCTACATGAGAGCCCACAAAGTAGACCATAGAAGGGATTTATTCAATTCATTCTGGGAGCCTAAAACTTTTTGGTGCCATATTGTTTGTGATTTGTTAGATTTACCGCCAATTTTCCTGCACAAAAGGATTTACCATCAGGGTCTAAAACTGAACAACATGGGTAAGTTGATTTTGTTATTGTTGTTGGATGTTGGTGCAGGTTTGGTGCTACGGCGCGGCGAATCGGGTTATAATTATGCAAGAAAATCCGCGACATCGTTCCCTGATTGGATATATTTTAAATAAAGAAAAAAGTAATTTAACAATATCTATGGAATCACCTATATCTATAGTGGACCCTTTTACATTTGGCCCTTTTTGGGCTCAATAGCTTTATAGAAAGATCGTGATATGTGTGCCTGGTTTTGAAGATTTTGCAAAGTCCCTACCCACTTTTTTTTTCCTGGTTACTGGGTTGTTTGCATATCTTCCAGGGATGTAGTGAATCTGACATCGTGATCTCCATAATTGGAGTATTATATCATCTCCCAGAGTAAAGTACAAAAGTTAAATTAGGAGATTGCATTGAAACCAGTATAATTGATGGGAACAATTTAAAAACCTTGTTCTCGAAAAATCTATGTTTATATAAATTTTCTCGATAAAGTGGATTTTTCAACACAATTAAACAACGAATTGAAGATCGCTACATACAGGGCTGCTGGAACTGTTTAAAGCGACTTGCGTCAGCTGATTTGCATTAATTTTCCCTATCCTAACCTAAGCATAGCTGGTCAAACGAAAGAGACTTCAGTCTCCGCAAGAACGCCGACAAGATCCTTTTTGCTGCATAATGTGAACGTTTGTACAAATCGTCGGCAACCTCATAGATCGGTATGAGTATGGACTTAGACCAAGAAAGTCCACCATCGACGAAATATTCGCCATATGTGCGAAATTAAAAAAGCCCTATGGAAGCTTTCAAGCGACGATATTCACATAACTAGTGAAGGAGAAGTTATAACCACGATCTGGCTGTTCAGAGACATAGACGAGAAAAAGTCCAACGAGCTGCTAGACTCGCTCGTGTAGACCGAAGGGACCTACACAGCTGTCTCTTTGAATCCCGAGGGATGGCCAACACAGTACTAAGATCATCGAAGAAGGCGTGAAGATGATCTAACCATTTCGTAAAATTTTGGAAGTTATGTTTTTAGATATATGTACATGGTGCCGAACCTGCCGCGAGGAAAACTTCTAGGACAGCACTCTATAAAAGCCGACAAAATTCGAACCATTTTTTAATTTAGTTGGGGCATTTCACTTAAAGCACACAACTAAATGTAGTGGGTCTTGAAAATGTTCATAATATGAATTTTTAAGGAGTATTATTTTTGACGCCAATTCTTTTTTAATATTGAGCGACAGCATAGTATCTTTGTATACGAAAAACATAAAACTATCATGGTGGAAGTCGAATGGAGTAACATCTTAAAGTGTGGCAACCCTTACTCAAATTTTTCTGAGGAGAGCTTGTGGAGGCTTTAATCGATATTTATTGATATTTTTTTATGTTATGGCAATCGAAATAATAGGTTGACCATGACTAACGTAACAAGCCAAGTAAAAATAGCCAGATTGCTATCCAGACCAATCAACATCTTTAATGGACTCCGACAAAGGGATGGTTTGGCCTGCCTCTTCTTCAACCTGGCGTTGGAGAAAGCAATCCGTGACTCTGACACGGCAACAAGGGGGACCATCGTCAACAGGTCCAGCCAGATACTGGCTTACGCAGACGACATTGACATCATCGGAAGAACCGAACAAGCTGTACACGATTAATTCATCCAGATCGAGCAGGCGGCACAAAATCTGGGGCTGCACATTAGTGAAGATAAAACAAAGTACATGGTGGCGTCGAATGCGAGAAGAACAGTTGGTCAAACAATCAAGGTAGCGGAGCACGAATTTGAAGTGGTGCAATCCTTCAAATACCTTGGGTCAATAGTAGCAGCCGATAATAATTTAGAAGAAGAAATACGCGGGCGGCTGCTCAATTCCAACAGAGCCTACTACAGTCTGTCAAAGCTCTTCAAATCCAGAAATCTCACCATAGCTTCAAAACTGCTGCTGTACAGGACCATGATCCTGCCAGTAACTCACATATGGATCCGAGACTTGGGTGCTTAGCAAAAGACACTCCGACCTCTTAGCCGCGTTCGAGAGAAAAGTCTTAAGGAGAATTGTTGGCCCAATATGTGAGGAAGGGCGATTCCGGAGACGGTACAATCATGAATTGTACGCAATCTACCTTGAAGCAGACATAGTGACAAAAATTAAGCTCGGTAGACTCCGGTGGGCAGGGCACCTAGCTCGCATGAGTGAAGAGGAACCTGCTCGGAAAGTCCTTTGAGGTACATTTTATGGTAGACGGCAGGGTGGTAGACGATGCTTGCGCTGGAGAGATGGCGTAGACCAGGACGCCAGAAGCCTTGGGGGCGCAACTGGATGGCGTCGGCTCAAGACCGGGATAGGTGGAGAGACTTGTTGAAGGAGGCCAGGACCGGACCCCGGTTGTCGAGCCGATGATGATGAATCGAAATAATGGCCTCCTCTTACTCTTACTCCCAATTTCCGATGCTCAAAGACTCCAAAAATCAAATTCTAAATCTAATATTTGCAGCGTCACCACAAGGGTCGGGGCAATATTAAAAAATACTCGCCATGCTAGTACTATGTTTTGCATATACAAAGATATGTAGTATTGAATATTATTCTTATAGTAGTATTATATTAAGTATTTGAAGATAAGCCTAATATAGATTCGTGCACAATAAAACATAGCTAATGTTTGATTAAAAGAAAAGAATCGGTAAAAATGTTTTGTCTTAATAAAAAAATATATTTACCAAAATTCATTAGATGCCAATTATTCTGCCAAACTACAATTAAATATGTGTAGTTTATGAGGCTAACAACGGAATTGTTCGACATTGAAACAAAGTAACATTCCACACTTGTTCTACAGTAACAGCAACAAGCCTTATTCTATTCTTCTAGACTCGAGTTCAATGGTGTACAGTTACAGCCCGAGGGCAAAACAAAGTCCAGCCACCTTCTTCATCATCATCATAACTGCCATATATCCTATTGAAAGAAAATTTAACAATTTTCACACGAACACCATCTCCTTAACGACCGACCAGTCGACCGACAGACCGAAGATCACTGCCGACACTCTTTAAACTCCCACTTAATCTACGACTTCAAGACAACGAAGATGATTATGATGATAATGATGATGATGACGATACCCGTCCTGATAGCTAAAGCTCCTCCTGCATTTGCTCCCAACCACCACCGAGAGCAGCCACAATTCGATTCTATAGAATGTAACTCACAGAGCAGAGAAGACAATCGTCGTGTTAAATTTCGCGTCAATATAATAAATGGCCAAAACAAATCACGAAACTATTAACAAGTGTGAATTTCATTTAAATATTATGACGACTCTCTGGACCTACATTTTGCCTCTCAACCCGTCCGTCCTTCTTTAGCTTATGTAGCTTGGTGTGGTGTTTTGATAAATACAACCAAGGAGTAATCCATTCAAGACTAAACGAGGTCCGGAATTGGCATCAGCACCAACCTATAACAACGGCAGCATCATCACCGAACCAGGCCATCATCAGCAGGACTTTACCGCGCTCTATACTGGAAGTGCATAAATGCGCGCGCGCTTGCGCTGATCTTCAACCACCATAAAATGCCCCCAAACAATGTCTTTGCATCAACCCGAAAAAAGTTTCATCTACAAGTTTCAACTTGAACAAAAAAAAAAAAACAAAACTAAAACCAAACAAAAAAAAGAAGACCATCGGAGAAATGATAAATCTCTTAACCAGGTCGAATCCAAGCCACCAAAACAGCTAACAGCCATGGAAATCTAATGCCAACGGCACGAGTATTCTGTTTGGAAGCATCTAGCAAACATTTTGTCGGCAGCACCAGATGATTCGTTTGCCGCGGTGGGTTGGTAACTTCATGCTCTCCAACAGCTCTTCTTTCTTCCATTTCCTCCTCTTGTATATTAAAGTCTATAGATGGTTTAAACTTCTTCTTTTTTTTTTTGTTTTTGAAAACACACCACAGGAGTCTTGGAGTGTATTAAGTCCGCGTTGAATGTCTTCTGAAAATTGATTGGACCAGTCAGCGTCCAAAGGAGTACAACGAGCAGTAGGTCTCGGGAAGATGCAGTAATTTGCATTCATTTATTCATCTGGAACTGTAACACATCCAAACCGTGAGCAGGAAGCTTGTATACAATATACATATTACATACACTCAAAATCTTTAGAAAAATAAGTCTTGAAATGAAGATTTAACATGAATTTCACAAGGTGCCTTATGTCTTGCGCCCACCTAGCCTCTTTGACGGCAGTTTTTGTTTTTAAAAGATGCCCACAATGCAACTTTCTAACATAATGTTCCTATACATGAGTCTTTAACAACTAGGTTGCGGAAACATAAAGTTAAGAATAATGGCGCATATTCATAGTCCTCTGACAAGTTCTTTTTTTTTGTCTCTACTAAGCTAAGCTCAATCCTTAAAAACGGTTGACTCTTTTTTTTTATCTGTCAAAAAAAAAAATTAAAGGATTGACAGGCAATAGTACGAAAATTGTAGTAGAATATACCTTCAACAGAGCTGCCAAATTATTTATGAATAGAAACTGTTTCTAAACTGGGTAATGGAATCCGGGTCTAAAGTTTGACTGTTCTATATTTGGGCTGGGAGGAGAACCTATACCACTCGGTATGGTGTATTCATTGGAGGACCTTCTAGTCTAAATTTCTTCTTGTTATTCAGCCGACGGTTGACATGATGCAAAGTGGCTTGACTTGTATCTTGACAACTCTCCCACTCCAATTCCCTTAGGCTCCACCTGTGGGGTTCGCCGGGTTGACCTCAGAAAACAGTCGACAGGCCTCCCAGTTTTGAATAGTTCCATGTTTCATGCCAATTAAATGCAGGTTTTGATGTATCCAATAGTTTTTGTGCCTGCCTTTCTTCGCGATAGTGTTGGAACGTGGTGTAGGTACTATTGTTTTTTGAACTGGGTTATCAGGGCATCTTCTTTGTACATACATGACAGTACCAGTTAAGTTGGCCATAGTGGATTTTTGATAAATTGCAGCCAAGAGTTAAAAACAATAATAACCTTAGCTGATTCCCTTTATTTTATCCATGATGGTATTTTTGTCTTGAAGGCTTCTTCGAATTGTCTTGATTTAGGTTAGAAGACGCTTTATCAGTCCTACTGCCATGGAAAGCATCTTAAGTGCAGCTGCAATCAGTATACTCTTATGTACATTGCCAAAACTGTGAACCGTGTGAACGACTGCGGGATGTTCATCACGAGATCCATCGCAGATTTCAGGATCTTAAAACTTTTCTCATTTCGCCTGTGCGGATCATAAAACTTTCAGCGTGTGTACTCGGTCTTCTTCTGAGCTGCAACATTAAACAACAAAAAGTTTCAAGCCTCCCTTGCAACAAATAAGTGACTTATAAAAGCTGCCAACAGTAGATGTTCCTGAAAAACACGCCATCTTTATATCTGGTGAAATTCTCCTTGAACTTTTATTTTAGACCAAAAAAAAACAAAAACGTGTTGTCAAAAGTTTTGAAAGTTGGTGCGCGGTCAAGTGACAGCACTCGATTCCACATGATATCACGCCTCTGTGTCAAATTAGTATCACGACCCATCGAGTCATTGTCAAGAGCTGCGCGCGCACACTCAAAAAACCCATCTAACAACAACAAAACCAAAACTTTGATGAAGACGAAACGCCTGTCAGTGTTATAATTAGTCATGATTGACTTATGGTAATAAATATATATGTACTTATGTACAGGTACTAGCGTACAAAGAGTTGGCCAATCAAGTATAACTCTGCATATTTTTTAAAGGTGTGCACGTATGGGTGTGATGTTTTTGGATGATACAAAAACAACAACTGTCAATAACCTGCCCGATCGATATGATGCGATGATGGTGGGGGTTCGAATGCCAGAGAGCCAAATAACTACGATGTCGTGTGATGATTGTGACACGAGAAGAGCTCCCGATCTCACTTCTGTGTTATTTTGTACTTTAAGTACAACAGTCCGGTTTAGTAAGAAATGTGCTGTGTGATTGAAATCATATCTCGACTTTGACGTTGTTGTTATTCGTGGTGTTTTTGGGCCAGGTTAAGTTGTTAAAAAAAGAGGAGGAGGTGTATGTATGTACTATAGCTACCCAGTGTGGTAAACAGCTACCTTAAAATTTTTGCTGGTTCGGAAAGCAGGTGCTGTCTGTCAATGACATGACAATCGTGACTTTGCCCTGGAAGTTTAAAAAAAAGCGTTACTCATTTTCTTGGTGTTTTGCTTTATCATTTCTTTTATTTTTGTTTTCTTTAAATTTCACTTTGTTTCATTCCAATCGATCGATTAATCGAAATGGAAGAAAAAATTTGTTCACAAAGCCTGAATGTTAAAAGGGTTTGGCGTGTCAGCCCGTACTTAGTTTGATGAAGTGTTCGGGGAATAGTTGCAGTTGTTTATTAGGTGTGCATGGGATTTCTCGGTAATTTTATAGTGGAAATTCTTTTGTTACTTTGTCATCTTAACATAGAAACAAAGAAAGTTTGAATAGAAACCCGGACAGAAATTCAACTATATTCCAATGCAAACACCTGAACCAAAAATTTCAGCACTGAAGCCCGCTTGCTAAAAGAGGCTTCTAAAGGATAAATAACATTTAGGCAAATAACACCAAATTGAGCCAAGTACCGCACGATGTAATGCAACAAGATGAATGAAGATCGGTAAGTCAAGACCCCAAAGAGATAATGAAAAGAGTTCTAATTGATTCGGAAAGAATGAGAGCAAAATTGGAAGAAATACTAACGTCTTTGTTATACAACGTCTTTGTTATTTCTCTAAAATTGGTGTTGCCAGGAAGTATGCGGAATATTGTCAACGATTATACTCCCCAAATAGGATGCGAAAAAGTGAAAAAAGATGACTTCTACAATCAACTTAAAAACATCCCGAAGGGCTAGCTCTTTGATCAGTAGATTCATTACCTGAAATTGATAAACAATGCTCACGGACAACTCCTTGTGGGTGTCGACAAAGTTCTTTACAGGTTGCAACAGTATTGTGAGGAACTAAGACTTTTAAATAAACAGTTTCCGACGCTATATTTTCAAATAACTCCACAAAACATTCACGATAAAAAGATTTGGAAAAAATGGCTACAGTTTCTCAAAGGTACGAGTAGTAAGAACTTTGTACTTCATCATCGGTTCCGACACTACTTTCAAATCACAGTCATGTGACATGCTCTCAAGGCAAAGCTACTGTGCTTTCAACACAATTCCTGCTAATTCAACGCTTCCACAAAGTAATATGGACCCGTCTGTACTTGAGAATACTACCAACTGCTTGGAATCCTTAGAGATCTCGAAATGCACAAATCCGCTAAACCTGATAGTAATCATGCATAATTCTAAAAAGATCTTCTTCTACGCTTGCAAAACTCTTTCAGAAAGCTTTTCCATTTGTCCTCTTGTTCTGGTCTGTTTCCGAGTTGATGGAAAACAGCGTTTTTTCATTCCGTTCCTAAAAAAAGGAAAGGCATCTTCCTCTTTCTCTAACTATCGTGCAATTGCACTTATGTTCATTCTTTCCAACATCATGGAAAGACGGATAAACCATCAATTAAAGAAATGTCTCAATGAACGAACTTTCAGCTTTTCTGTTCGTTTTTAGATTTACGCCAATAAAACAAGTTCTGAGAAGCGAGTTTAAAATAAGTAATACACAACATTCCAACATTTTCACTAAGAAAAGTCAGGTCCAAGAACTCCTTGATCAAATAAATGCAACGACATATGCATTTAGTGGGCCTCTGACATGTATCAATCCAGAACCTAGAAAGAGGTTTGCTGGGTTCAACCCGGCTTGGCAGCTTAATGTGAAGCAGAGGTGTGGGAGAGTTGCTTTTCAGTAAAGTTTTCTCTTAACTTTAAATAAAGCACTGTACCGCGAATAGAGTTCTGCGGATTCAATAAAAATATGAATAAGTTGTATTTCTATCAAGCCGCAAAAAAACTATATTCACTAAAATATTCTTCTTAAGGAAAATCAAAATGTTCACAACTTAAATTTCCAAAACATCTCTTCCAACACAACAGCCAGAAGCCAAAACGACCGCCTTCTTCTCTTATCTCTAGTTACACAGAGTAAAAAAAAACTTCACTGCCACTACTTTGTTATAGCCTGTCAGAGTAACAGTGGGTTATGACCTTCTTATTGAATTGCTTTTACGTGCCTCCCCATTATTTAGCTTTTTGTTTTGAACTTAATCCACTGTGGAAGTTTGAAGTTGCAAGTATACCTTTACTTTACTTGCAGTTGCAAGATGCAAGCATCTTTTTTTTTTTTTTTGCTCCTCCAACCATTAAAAGGTGATAGCAGTCGCATGATCTTGAGTCCAGTTCCAGTAAGCGCGTGCATTTGAACCCCATAAGCTAATTTAGATCCTCGACGCGTTAAGCGATTACTGTGTGCGCCGCTTCCTTGAAGCGTGTATACATATAATAGTTGATCTTTGTGTTTGTTGTGTTTTATACGGAGAAAGAAATTTTCACGATCAAATGATCTAGATTATCGATTAAAACAGTTCCGACATCACGACCATACAATTGCTTAACAAATTGTGTTTTTATTACTTACGACTCACTTAGGGCTATGAAAAAAAAAATGGTCGAATATTGTGTGGTGGGAATGAATGCACTACGATCAATATGGCACAGGGAAACAGTCAAGATCAGACCGATGTGTCAGATAGGAGAATGAAACGGCTTTTTGCAATTGAATAATTATTTTGAAAAGTCATATTTATCTATCTAGTTTGCACAAAAAGGCAAATCTTTAGCAATCTTAATTCAATTCAGAATGAAATGAACAGAAGAGAGATGTTGATTGAAAAAGACCCGTTGGGGTGCTACACAATGTCTTTTTGATGTTTTTATATTAATTTCTCTTTTTGGGCATTCAAAAATTGGAATCATACACAGAGATGTTGCCGCTCCTAGGAAGAAAGTTTTAAGATTTTGTCATAGAAATTTGCAAAATCTTTTGAAAAAGTTCGCAAAGTTATAGTCTAAGAGCTAGCAACGTTTTTGAACAAGAATTTCAGGTAGGCCAGTTTTTAGATACCTATGCTATCTCTCTCACTCCCCCGGAAATCATACGGGCTACCTGGCTGACGGTAGTGGTTGCGTAATTATCAAATTATTTTAAGAAGTTTTTTTTTTTTTGTATTATTATTATTAAACTATTAGCAACAAAAATTTATCATTGCCAGATATTTTTGTTGTTGTTTAAAAGGTGCCAAACGACAATTTTTAATTAAAGAAAAAAAAAATTTCAAAATATTTTAGTATAGTTGAAAATTTTACAGCATGTTATTTAAGTGTCTAAAAGCTCAGAATTAATTTGCCAGATTAAATTTGGTTGTTAAACCTTTTGCCAGTCGCGTTTTATAGAAATTTATTTGATTGCAATTCTTGAAAACAGGTTTTTAACATTTGTTTTTAATTTTTGTTCAAATTATAAAGGTTGTACCATATTGTTTTTGAATTTAAGTTTTGAATACTTTTTAAAATTTTAGACGCATTTTTTAGAAAAATCGGAAATCATAAAAATATTGTAGGAAAGGTAATGGTACCTCCAACATTTTAAATTTTTTTTCATTAAAAGTGATACAATATCTATTTAAATTTATCGAATTATTTTTTTCAAAAACTTCGTAATCCAGTTTTCCAAAGAGGCCAGAGAACCAGAGAAGAATTATAATTATTTCATATGATTTTCTTAAAAAAACAAATCAAGTTAAGGTGCGCATTCTTGTCCCGAAGTCAGGGTAAGATCGCGCAAAATCTATTAAAAAATATTAAAGAAAAAACAAATCGGGTTCTTATCCTCGGTAAGCTGCTTTTGGGTTACAATTTAATTTCAGTTTTTCTTTTGTAACCTCGGCCATTTTCAAATATAGCTTTTTCCAAGTAACTTTGTTCTGCAAACGAGTTGAAATATACGAAAAGTTTAATACGGGGTAAGAATGCGCACTGCAAGCTCTTACCCACAAAAGGTTTGAGCGATCTTACCCACAAAGCTACTTTTTTTCATTTCATTCAATTTAAAAGAAATTTATACAAAATCTATAAATGTATACTATTCACAAATATATGCTACTAACGATATAAAATGCTGTCACGCTGGCGCCACACACTTTTCCCCACCCAACTTTTTTTTTTATCTTTTCTCTTTAATGGGGCTGCGCTTACACATAAAAAAATTATTCAGTCGATTACATCTTATAAAGCACTGGTTTCCTCATATTTATTTTTAATTTTTCATTTACACAATCAGAGAAATTAACAGTGCGCGCTCTTACCCACTGCGCGATCTTACCCCCAATGACTCTATCTCTCGAGTTCGATTTTTTTTACGAATCCAAAATCCATCCATCTTGTTTTCAGTGTTCGACGAAGAAGACTGTTACCTTTATTTTTAAGCAACTTGGTTTTCATTCAAGTTTTTATAAAATGCACCAAAACACCAATTTCGGGCAAATGATGAATTTATACCGCTCCCAACAAATTTTCTAAAATTTTCTTTATTTTTCAAAAAAACTTTTAAAACAAAATATTTTAAACCATAATTCTGAAAAACAGAATTTTAAAGAACAGAGTTTTGAAATCAGAATTTAAAATAACTATTTTGACACAAGTTAGAATTTTGACCAGAACCCTTAAACAAATTTGCTTAAAAAACTTGCTAAATCATCAATTCTTGAAATCATGTAGAACTTGCATAAATGTAAATACATAATGTATGAATAAGGAAACGCTAAACCAAGCAATTATTTCTATCAAAAGTCACCTGCTAACAACGCAAACCACAACATCACCTTCATGTCTCTCAAGAAACAACCAACGAACACTCTTCTTTGGATGTGCCTTTAGCTTGACCATAACAAAGTACCCCTATTAGTCGATGGACACACCATCCCATTGATACGTCACAGACTTCCTTTATGTCATCATTTCAAAACTAAGTGGTCCCGCAGGACGACCACAAGACCAACAACAACCCGCTGAAATAGGATGAGTGCGTGTTTGGAAGAGGTTACCGCACGTCAAACCTTAAACAAACAACAACAAAAAAATATTAAAAACAGGACCAGCGAAGACTGAAGACAAGAATAAGAAAACAAAAAATCAAAACAAATCAATTTTCTACCAGAGTCCAGAAGTGTCGATAGGATAACAAGGTTTCCCAGTATCAGTGACTGCAACTCAAGTCACAGCCAGTAGCTTTATTAGGACGACCGACACGTTACCGCGCTAACACATCGCCTTTATTTGACTTTTTCGTCCAAACATCAGAGACAATGGGCTCTGTGTTTCTGATGCTGAGAATTTGGATACTTTGGCCTGCTCAAATGCGTTCGCCGTTCGGTCGCGATTCTCTGGCTGGGCCGTGCCGGGTACACAAAAGCAGTGCTACACATTGAAAGGTGCGCAACTAATTGACATTTTCTTAAAGAATTTATAGCGGAACGCGCACATTAGTTATTCCCTTTGCTGAAATGAAAACGTACTGTCTTGGCAGGCACAGCAGATAACTCCCCCGAATAGGGCGGACAGCCGCACTATACTCTACTCAGAAAAGAGACTATCGCGATTCGATTTCGTTGCATAGCCTTAAAGTAGAGTCCATGAAGTGAGTGTGTGACTACCACATATTTGTTGGGCTGTCAAGTCGGGCAGTATTTCAGCCATTTTAAGATGTCATCGGAAGTTTACTGTCCGCAGCGCCACAGTGAGTTGTTTTGGCACTTAGAAGGTGTTGCATCATGCTGACGGGAGATCACTAGCTGGTAGTAAGTAGCTGGACTCTAGCTGCTCTAGGCGTCACTATTTTTGGTAGTGTTTGTGACGACTGGACGCTGCTGAAGTGTGATTTGTATTTAATGGATTTCTACACCTTTTTACGGCAGGCAGAGGTACTTATTTTTGATGCAGGTGGGAAATGTATGTATTTGTATCACGCGATTTGCTTTTTGTGTTGACAGTTATTTTGTTGACGAGTAAGTTAAGCTTACAATAAGAGACAGACAGGCAGACAATGTTACAGGTTTTGGGTTCGGAATATGCCGGAAAAGATATGCAAAAGATATCCTTAAGTTTGCGTATATTGAAATGCAGTTAATTAATTTTGTTTTTGTTGAAGTTGAGAATGGTATGGCAGTCCTCATGGCCTTTTACAGTACAGAATTAAGCTCACAGCTTGCACTGCTTGAGAAGATGATTCCTGTGAGCTAATTTAGAATGCCTGAATGGTTGGTTATTTACGGAGATTTACGGAATTTGACTCAGATGAAGATGAATTCATTGCAGACCTCAACAATATAAAAATTTTGCAAATCAAATCCGCTGATACCCAACATTGTTAAGAATATGCTTTATAGCAGCCTTTACTCCAATAAGGAATTTTGAAACATGGTTATATCAGCTTTTACACCAATAACGAATGTCTTATTGAAGCAACCGACTAACAAAAACGTGTTATTGTTAATGATAAAATTAGAAAACTACTGTTTTTGTTTATTTAATTTTATCTTTAAGGATTCAAAAGTATTCTTACAGAATAATATTGCATTGAAAAGATCGGAATGCTAAAAAACGAAATGTTCTCTTTTAAACAAACACTACTGTTATTTTCGGTTACATCCAACAGTTTGTGTGAACTAGTTCACTGTGTATATTAGCAGCATCTTGCATTTTTTTAGTTTTTAATTGGATCATTTTGAAAATTACGCTACAAAATAAATGGTTTCGTGATCCAGATGTGTAAGAAATCAAACTGCATATGATCCACATCATAACGCTCTCAACTTTCTTAAAGAATATAAACCCAATCACATTATTCCAAAACAATGTGAACAAAATAATCTTGAATACATGTCTTTCCGAACTCGTTGCCATTCAAAACCTTGAAAAAACATAAATATTTCAAGTTGGGAGGTATCTGCTGTCTTGCCGATTTTTGTTACTCATCTCCCGACATTCCGCATCAAAACAAAAAAATAAAATAATTTCAAATTCATGTATTAGAGTTTGTTTTTGTGAGTCACTGAGTCATTGGATAAAAATTAATTTATCATAATCTCATTCCGAGGAACTGCGAACAACATATCCGTTGGGACCTGAAATTGAAAAAGCTTTGTAGTGCTTTGCATATTATAAACCACACTCACCAACGAGCACTGACTTGTGGCCCCACCTCCAAAGTTACACGATGTCAAGTCCATTCAACCTGATCGCGCGGCAGGCACTACATGAATTCCATTTCATTTAAAATTCCAAATAATTCACCTCCACCTTGAAAAACATACAAAAACAAAAATGGTGATAGGGAAGGAGAGGTGATCTGTGCGGTCGAATGCGATGCGCGAGATATGAAAATAAATCCAGCAGGTTGCGCGCACCCAACAACTGCTTTCAACAACAACAACAAAAATAAATGCAATCTTCCCCAACTTAGCGACTTCGAGGGTAATAGCTTTATTGTCCGACAGCAGCATCCTCCGACACTATCTGACTACGCGAACTCACCCGAGACTCGAAAATCCAACAAGATGAAGAACTTAGCAAACAGTTCCAGTATGTGACTTAAGGCGACAGTACCGCTTTATACCGCCACCGCCCGCAGCCAGAGATGACGCTGATGATCCGATTCAAAAGGAGACTTCTCTTTTTCCTAGGTCTAACTACCCCTATTAAGATATTCGATAGTGTCCAGCGCGCCAAAAGTTGAAGCTTTTCAACTTAACGTGGATATGCAAAAGATACATGGTGCAGCACATAGCTCGGTTTGGTTTGTCGGCCAAGCCATCCGACACGAGACGAGACGACATGGCCGGGCCATTTAGTTGGTCCCCACCATACCAGCTTCAAGATCTCGGAGAGACTCCACGGGAATATTTGAATATGATAATCGCGTCGTGAAGTTGTCATTTTACAAATTTTAACACGGTGCTTAACATGGTCATAAGCGAGAAATAAAACGAGTCCAGCTTCAGCATCCAAGTGTAAGGCCATAGCATCAGCGAGATGCGCACTCCGTAGATTGGCAAGGAAGGTTGGTGCCCCCTTTATATACCAACAAACCTATTCGAATGACGATGCTGTGCGCGATGCAATGCGACCTACCCAATATGCATGATGCAGCATATTGTCATTTAGAGGCCATGAAGTGGCAGTATCACTCTGCCATGGCCAGGATGACATTATAAACTTTCAAGCAACTGGGCTGCTGCGAGACTGTCGGTCGTGGTACACAGAGATCTCAAAGTGAAAATAACAATGTCCGTCCAGGCATCAGGCATGTTATGGAGGAGTTTAGTTGACTTAAACTTCAGATGGAGCGTGATGAAAGAGGGCGCTTCATTGAGATCTTTGGTTGTTTTTTTCTTTTTTGTTTGTTTTAATTTTTGTCTACCTGTTGGTTTGGAGGAACAAATCCACATTACTGGCAGAAACCAGAGGTGGATTTTGTAAGGACATTTGTTCGTTTTTGGAATTAAGGTGGCAAAATTTCCCAAAAGATTTTTGTAGTCTATCTCCCCTCTATTTAGGTCTGGCTATTTTATTAAAATAAGCACTTAAGGTTTGTACCTACTTTTAACATATTGTTTTTGATGTTAAAAAATGTATATAACAATTAAGCAAGGGCAAACCTAAGTGACCGAGGTGGGATTAATCGCACGAAAAAGAGACGAAAACAAACCCCCTCAAATTAGGCATGACACTCCTTTGCAACATTATATTCTACTTAAGTCGCTTATCTGTCAAGCCACAAACTGTTAAAATAAAATAAAAGGATGGTTACTATCTCGATGGATTAAAACTTTTGGAAATTTAAATTTTGGTCTGAAATTCGAAATTCGTACAGGAGGGCAGAGTTTTTCAAATGAGACATTTTACTGACGCGTTTCAAGTACAAACTGGGAATTCTGATAAGGGGCAAAAGTTAATAAATAAGAACAAAATATGAATTTGATATGAATTACCTACTTAAAAAATCGATGTTTACATTTACCCCATTTCTTCATTTTACCTTCAATAAGGCAGTATTTTTCGTCAGAAATGTAAAACTGAACATATACAAGGTACCCCCTGGCATTCTTCGTTTTTCTTCGTTTTCCGCTGCTTCAAGTCGCTAAAAAAACTAAAGTAAAAACTAAAACTCACCATAAGTCATTTACTTAAGGAACCGAAGCGACACTTAATGGTCCAATATACATAGCTCACTAGGGGACAATTTTGGAGTGCACATTTATTGGAATATGTATCACTTCTGTGCCACTATTTTAAACTATCAATATGGAAACAGTTTGAACTCGTAAGCAATTTGATAAAGTGACAAAACCAGAGACTTAAGTATAAATCATAAGGATAAGAATCAGTCAGTAAAGGAATCTTAAGTACCACAAGTTCTGGTAAGTCTGCAATGTGAATCGGGTCCTAAATCATCTCTTCAAATTAAGGTCATTAGTATCATCTTTAAGTATTTATGCAACACGATATTACTTCTTGCAGTTTTTGTATGAATCCTTTTGTCTGCAGGTAGATTTTTTAAAATTTTATTAAACTTCAGGTGAAACTTTAATACGGCCCTGTATAATAGAACCTGTGTTGATGACGAAGAAAAGGAATCATCATCACAGAGACTTGGCTTCCTTTTCCTTCCTTCACTTTGTCCGTCCAGAAAACCCCTTTTTTGCAAGTCCGTTTGTGAGATGCTTTATGAATTCAATTTAAGGAAAACGTGTCGCCGAAATGATATTTCTTTCGTGTTCCAAGTATTTTTTATTAGTGTCATTTCGTAGGCATAAAAACATGTAGCAAGATTATTATGACATAATGTCAATTCATGTCGCTGAAGACGAGCGCGCTAACGAAAATTCGTGACTTTTTCCTTTGAACCTACAAAGTGTTTTTTGTTGCATTTTTTTTTTGTTATTTATTTATTTTGATGTTTTTAAGGTTTTTGCTAAGGTTTCATTGCGTCGTGTAGAACGCATTTTTCTTTATGGCCAACCATAAGAGAGACACAGACCTCATGGGGGTAATGTAGTGGCCTTTTTGGGGGTTAGCTTTTTTTTCGAGACTCTGATTGTGAGGTTTTGTGGTAATGACACACACATGAAAATCAATGACAATTGATCAATTTTGTTGTTGTTTTTTTTTTTGGTTAAATGGTTTTTCGAACTCGCGTGA
Organism: Syrphus vitripennis; assembly: GCA_958431115.1. Lineage (NCBI taxonomy): Eukaryota > Metazoa > Arthropoda > Insecta > Diptera > Syrphidae > Syrphus > Syrphus vitripennis. Next base: position 121,730,135 of record OY288108.1, on the reverse strand, counting down.
GGGGAAAGTTTTTTATATTTTTGGAGGTCTCGAAGTGAAACGGAAAGAATTTTGTGGCTTAAGTGAAAAGAAATCTGAAAGAGTTTTTATTTAGGAAGCGACGTAGGTCATGATCGCTACGGAATGTGGGTTTGAATGAAATTAAAGAAAAAAACGTGATGTGAGAAACATATTTTTTTGAAAGCGAAAAGGTACCAACATTTTTTTCAAGACCTAAATTCAAAAATCAAAAAACAGCTTAGTAATTTTGTACGTTCATGGTATGACATTTAGGTGTTCTAAAATGGGGCCAAACAAGTATAAACTCCCCTTTAATAGTGGTGTTTTTTTGGGGATTTTATATATAGTAGGTATAGTTAGTATAAAATTCCGTAAAAACGGATCCGCAGTGTAGTGTTTTCTTTTATTTCAAGTATGGTACCCCTGCCTGGACGAACAGTTGTCAGAAGTAAAAAATATACTTTTTTGGGTTTAAAGAGGTAAATGCATTTAATTTATGAAAACACTGACTTTCAATGAACTAATATGAAAAACATCTATGTGTATAATATATAGGTAAATCAAATTCAGTTTTTGCCCACATTTTATGTTCGATATTTTCTCGCAGTTTAAAACACGGAAATTGATTTCTGACATAAAACAAAAGTAAAAGGGTATGTTCGTGGACTTAAATTAAATTGGCCAGTTCTGCCAAACTTCAAAATATGTGCATGGTAGAATATTTTACCTGAAAGCTATCGTTTCCACGGGTGGTAGAAAAATTAACAATATTTTTCTTACTCTGGAAAAGGGCGATTATAGAACTTTTACATTTGGAACGAAATTACTGATTACTACTCTATGTACATATAGCGATCAAGGCTCGTGAAATCACCCAACTGGTTACTGGTACCGGAATATCTAAAAATTGAACCCTAACCAAAATCGTCAAATCTCTATCCATAGTATGATTTTACTCGCTAGTATTCTTGCTACTACTTATAGTAGTCCTAGAGGGGATTTCGGGAGTTACTAAAGCGCGGCAGATTAACACACAGGGAGATACCTTGTACCGCGACTAAATACCTCCAGCAAATATTAGCCCCGTATATGTGGCCGCCCGTCAAGGATAAAGGATCAGATTAGTAAAAAAAATTGATCATCAGAAATTCTTGAGCTCGTCAGATTAAGGTAGGGTGAGTTAGTTACATGCTAAAAAGTGTATATACCACTAATCTGAGAATTTTTATTGACGTCAAGAAGTAGGTGATTTACAAACTCGTAAAAAAAACGACATCTCGACTTTTTCGAGCGTTGCTAATTTTTTTTTCATTTTATAGGAAATAATTCAACGTTCATGAAAAATATATAATCTGACGATTTCCATAAGCCGAAGTAAGGAGAACTAATCGATAAAGTTTAATGCATGCCGCTACGTGATGTCTGTATTCCCCTCTCCGCGTTTCTATTCTTTTCTCACTTCTTCTCTATCTATGACTCTCTCTCACTCCGTCCTTCAAGAATCTTCATTAAATGAAGTATATCACGCACAGTGCTACAAGTTATTCACAGCAATAAAAATACCGCGAGATGTTCAGTATTCGCAACAACAGCAAAGTGAAGTGGAGTATGACAAATTGACAATGCATCGATATGATCTGGTTTGCAGGTGATCAATTGCCGAAGCGTATGAAGATGTAATCATAACACTGGATGTTTTTTTTGAGGATATTTCAGAATTAGGTAAATTTTTTCTATAATAATTGAAGAAAACGTTAATCATGAAGAAAAATTTCGTTTAATACTTTAATGATTTCTTGTTACAGATACACAGTCTGAGGATGAAATTGAGCCAGAAGATGATTCCACCGACGAGGATGATGATTTAAAAAAAAAAAAATTCTTAAGAACATTTAAGTTTTTTATAATTTTTTTTTTTTATAAATAAAAGTAGGTACTGTACTTCAAAAAGTATACACTGTTTTGTTTCCATGCCATTTTTCCAGCTTTTTTGTTAAGTTCAAAGATTTGAAAAAATAAAAAAAAAAATTCCAACTGTCAGATTAGGCGAATCCCTTCACATAATCGTCATATTATGAGACAGTACGTTTAGGATATATAGATGAACCGTATATATCTTAATCTGACGCGCTCGAGTATTTCAAAATCGCAAGTAAATCCCGATTTAGCATCCTGGGCTCCCCTACTATTACTACATATACTTATAGGTATACATACTATAAAACAAGTTTAAGCTTTCCCAAAAAAATTCGACTATTGTTAAATATAAAATCAGCTTTGATACTTCAACGTATGGGAGAATGGGACCAAAAAATTGACAAAAAATAAAAACGTATGTCTGCCGCCCCTGGATCTTGGTCCGTTTTATTTAAAAAGAAAATTAAATTTGTATGTTTTTATTTATTCGAATTCTGAAGGCATCCTTTATTGGCAGTGCGACTGTGGAAAAGTTTAAATAAAAATAAGTTTATACATCACCTTTGTCCTTAAACTAAATTATTTCTCATGTTTCAGGCAAAGGGGCCTTTTTTAGGTTAATATCAATTTTTTGCAGCTTCAAGTGGTAATGCAACTTTCAGTGGAAAGAATTTTTTTCCAAGCCATGCTATTTTGGTATACCCTTTACCTTTTATTTATCCTCGATGTGGTGTCTTGTCTCTCTTGACATTACCCAGTTAGTACGTCCCGGCCGCCGCCGCCGTCCAACTGACGTATTCAAATCACTTCTTTTGATGCTTATTTTGTATATCCCTTTCCAAACAAAAGTCTATTTTGTTACATAAGACTCAGAAAAGGTTAAAAAATTCATTTCATTTTATAATTCAAACTGTCGACCGACGTCACAAAATTTAACAAACGTTCGACAGTTTGTTGTCGAACTCCTAATGTTCAAAGTGTTTACACAGTGAAAACTGAAAAGTGTACCAAATCAAAATTCAAAATCTACAAATCAAAGACAGTCGACCAAAAATAAGAAAAAAAAAAAAAACTAACAAATTTATATTAAAACAAGGACACCACCAACAACAACCGAAACAGCCCAAACGGATAAAGTACCAATAGGCCAGTCGAAAAGAGCAAGTTTCCAAATGCAAATTCAATTTTTTAATTGGAATTGATAAATGGGTCGATTTTTGTGCATAGTCCGCCATTTTGTCAAAACACGTTTTAGCCCATATCTCGACTTATCGCATAATAAATTTTCAAGGTAAAACTATTATCGTCGGGCGTCAGTGTAACGTCTATGAAATTGGCAGACATTTTTTCAGCTGGACTAACGGAACCTTGACAGGAATAAACTTCGTTAACTTTGGCAAGCAATAAGGTAGAACTATGATCGTCGAACGTCAGCTGAAGTGGTCGTACGAAACGAAGCGAATATGATTAATTTATATGACGCGCCCATAATTGCGATTGGGTGCTTTTCGTTAGGCTTCGTTAACTTTCGCTATCGATAGCAACAGCGCTCATCGACCGCTCCTGCGAATGTGAATTGACAGATACATACAAAACAAAAATGGTGGAAGCACATAATATGGCTGACCTGACTTATCCATTTTAGTGTTCGGAGAACTAATTTTCGTTCGGCTTTGACATTAGCTTCCTACCACGTTCTACCTATAGCGAGCCCTCTTGCTCGAGCACTCCTGAGAAAGTGGACTGACAGCTAAAGGCTATAGGTACATACATCAAAATGGTGGACGAACATTATATGGCTGACCTGACTTATCCATTTTAGTGTTCGGAGAGCTAATTTTCGTTCGGCTTTGACATTAGCTTCCTACCACGTCCGACTTTTATAGTTCTACCTACAGCGAGCCCTCTTGCTCGAGCACTCCTGAGAAAGTGGACTGACAGCTAAAGGCTATAGGTACATAAATCAAAATGGTGGAAAAACATTATGTGGCTGAGTTCTCCATTTGAGTTAATTAATTAATTTTCGTTTTTTTCTGACATTAGCTTACGACTACATACGTCCGTTTATTACAGTTCTGCCTTTAGGTACTAATTCCATTGAATTTTTTTTGCTCATAAAATTTGAGCCGGGGTTTCTTGCAAAAAAAAATAATCCTTTGCCGACTGGCCTACTAAACGAAAAAAAGAAAGAAAAAAAGATACTCAGCATGTTACAATTGCGGAAAAGTATAAAAATCCAACATGAGTCGACAAGCCCCAGACAGCTTTGTTAATCCAATTGGCAACACAGGTAATAATAAGTTACCCACCTGTGTTTCTTCGATTCGAGCGTGTGTTCGGTTGTGTGCGCTGTTTTCAATTAATCGACGACATTAAGTACCATGACCAACCAAATCAATAGCTCAACATCTACAGTCGATGGCTAAATAATATGGATCACTTGCATAAACTATCTTGGAAATTTTACTACGTCATTTTAAAAGCTTGTTAAATATTGGACAATAGACAGACAAAAACAAAATGCACGACTGAATCGCACGAACTTTCTCCTATGAAAATAAATTCCCGTTTTCTAAGAATTTGAAGTTTTTGAGAATGAATTTTTAACATTTGTGAAACAGTGTTTGGGAACACCGTTACTTATGTCCTTATTTAAACTTTTTATTGTTTTATTTTTTCGCTCAAAAAATGTTTTCAAAACTATCGGTGCCGTTTTCGAGAAATTTGAAATTTGTGAAACTAAAATAAGTTTTTATTGAAATTATTAAATATTTAAAGAAAACCGGTTGCTTCCGAATTTCATAAAATATATATATGTAATTTTATTTTCAGAATCAATCAATTTTGTTTTCAAAATTTAGTTATGGAGTTTCTTAAAATTAATTTTAGATGTTTTTGCATAAAAGTTTTTGAATTGACAATATAGCATGAATATTGAAAACACCCACTGCTTACTAACGAAAAAATTTTTGTTAAAAATTTTAATTTTTTGAAGTAAAAAAATCAAACTTGAAAACTCAATATTTTGAAATGGACGTTTAAAAACTGTCATTGACTGTAAATATCTCCCCTTTTCAATTTAACCCCTCTTCTGTGATTTCTAACTTCGCTTCTAAACAAAATTCGCCCAATAAATCGTAATTAATTAATGTCTTCGAATCGGCGTAGTGTCGGCCTCCGAGATTTGGCCTAATCATAGATTTACAAACCCCGCCTGCTTCCCCCCAGCACAACGCGATTCCATTTACTGCCGTGCTGTTTATAATTCTGGTGGCACACATTCAACCTGTTGAACTGATATCGCATCGTTGCAATCAGTAACATAGAAAGAAAGAACCTACGACTGGAGCACATGGCGGAACTGCTGCGGCAGCTAACAGCATCCTGTTGCCAGGATAACACCGAAAAATGTCTGTCCACGTCTGTCTGTTTGTCTGTTTTATATAAGCAAAGATACAACATCAACTTATGTTGCAATCGCGTTTAAATTTAGAGTTTGTGATTTTTATTTTTGTGGATTTTTTTATTTCGGGGCAGATTTGTTGGGTATGATAACTGTCTTATGCTGCGCAGTTCGAAATTAGACTAACGCGGGTGTACTTACCATGTACCTGTGTATATAAGTCAAATCTACAAATGGAGGTTAATAGATTTTTTTTATTTTTAATTCTTGTTTGCTTTAAATGAACCTAACTATCTTACAGGTGGATGTGTGGTAATTATTTCGCGTTTTAATTAATTCTCTTATCTTAGGGGTTTTGCGCCGTCGCCGCCGACCGCGCCCCGCCAACGTCACGGCAGCAATAGCGCCAATCGAATTGCTATAAAACATTGACTGTGGGTCAGTAGTTTTTAACACCATTTCAGGGCGGGAGATCAACTGTGTCAGGGTTGTGAAATTTGTTTCTTGCATTGCAGATCGTGATTTCGAAAGTTGAAATTTTCTGTGTTTATTTTTTTTTTCTTAACAACTTACAAGCTTGTTAAAAAATCACGAAATAAAAAGTTGTGTTTCTGGCGTAGTGTATTTATTTTGAGGGAAAGAGAATAAAAAACTAAGTGTTGACGCTTTTGCTGTTAACATTAAAAAATGACCCAAGATAATTTACAAAATAATGTTGGTAGCTTAATAGTTACAAAAATAGGGGCGTCATTCCTATCGGGAATGATAGGTACCCGTAACACACTATAAGCAAAAACCTCTAATGTGTCATTTAATACCCAGCTTAAGCTAGGAGACCAAAGCGGTATACGTATATGGTATAGAAACCTGGGTTCTTATCCTAGCCTATACGATCTAACGACCAGTTCACTTTTTTTCCAAAGGTGATGAATGATCAATTGTTCCCATTTTCCTAATTTCCTTATTCCTAAGCGACCTAGGTCTAGTTTTTAAGTTTGCAACATTTTGAAAAATTATAGAAAGTTGAGGGCCTGAAGAAGAATAAGAATTAAAACGTTGCAGTTAATTTAATAAAACCTGAAATTATTTAAAACTAGACTTGTAGCTCGTTTGGAAAGAAAAGGTGCATTTATTTTGAGGCTTCAATAGGATTGAAATAAAAATCAACGTCTGGGCTGAACGAATACTTCTGTCATAATTATGGTACAGTTTTCCCGCCGCCCTATGCTAACGTGCTGTCGTCGTCATAAAACTCTTCGCTATTGATCACATATCCAAGACCTTTAAGCTTTTCGCAGTTGGAATCAAATAGATTCTAGATTCTGTAATAAGCCTGTGTGGATCAGAAAATGGACAGCATTGGTATTTGGTCGTTTTTCGCGCTAATGCGTTATCCACTTCAACCACAACATCAACCCATTCCTCAAGTGCTCGTGGGTAGGATGTAGGATCCCCACCTATAATGGCTCCACTTTTAGCAAAGATTAGTTGATTTTCTTTGGAGTCCGTCACCTTACCCTAAAGCTAAGCTGAAAGTGCATATCCATGTTCAACTGGACGTTGACTTACCGAACTCGGAAACTGTGCCTTTGCAAGTCCTTCACAATACTGTCGCCACCTCTTAAAAATGTTGTCGTCATCCACAAGGAGTTGGCCTTGAGTCATGGTATAAAGAATACAAGGTATGCTGGATATGAAATGACATTTGGCCATATTGTTTTTGTTTGACGTCATCGCGAGTGACAGTCGATTTAATTTTCTGTTGTGGTTGGTTTCGCTTTCGTTTGACATAGAAAATTTATGTGTAAAAAAAATATTAATTAGATATTTATTTAGTGCAAAATAAACGTTTTTGTAATATGCCGAATTATTGTTCGGTCAACAATTGCACGAGTTATTCCGATAAGGAAAACTGTGAAAAACTGAGATTTTTTTGCTTCCCAAAAGATCCAAATCAGCGTGCTATTTGGATTAAAGCATGTGGGAATGAGCGTGTTAATCCCAACTATGCACGAATATGCGCGCTGCATTTTAGTGAAGACGATTATTGTCTTAAAACGAGACTATTGAATGTGTCCACCTTACAACGAAAACTCGACCCGAAAGCCATACCACACAGAAACTTGCCTGAAAGTTGCAGTAACGATGCGGTTTCCATTTCAAGGGCTCTACGGGCGAAGAAAAGGAACAACCAACAGATTGTGGCAAGTTGCCTTGAAGAGTATGAAAAAAGGTTTGTTATTAATTGAATTTATGTTTTGCAAGCTTTTTTAATTGTTAAATTTTACAGCATTCAAGAAGAGAAAGGAAATATTTTACCCAACCAAGAAAACTTGGAACAAATTGATGAGATTCAAAATTCAATTTCAACTCAAACAGAGTAAGTTTGTTTTTGTATTACCGAATACTTATTAAAAGCAGTCTGTTAATTCAAAATGTTTTATTGTTGTTCTACATAGAGTTGATATGGAGTGTAGCAAAGAGTTGCGGATAATAGAGCTGGAGAAACAACTGCTGCTTACCCAAAAAGAAAAAAAAAAACTGGAAGAAGAGAACCGAATAAAGGACAGCGAACTCCGCAACCTGGAAACTTCGGTAAAATCCATTTTCACTGATGGCCAGGTCAAAAGATTAAAAAATCCGAAGAGGAAATTGAATTGGACACTGGATGATATATCGTCAGCCATTTGTCTACATTCTGCTGGTCCACGTGCGTACCGATATTTGTATAAAAAAAATCATCCTTTGCCCGGGCCGTCGACTCTACGACAGTGGGCTTCGAGAATAAAGATCCAACCAGGGATCCTAAAAGATGTTCTTCGGTTTATGAAGGATTACCCACTCAGCCCAATGGAGAGGATCTGCGTTGTCTCGTTCGACGAGATAAAGATAAAGTCTGCCTATGAGTATGACAAAGCAACCGACTCACTTTTGAAACCATCGGAATATGTTCAAGTGGTAATGGTACGAGGTCTTAGTGGAAGTTGGAAACAACTAATCTTCTATGATTATGACTGTAGAATGACGGCAAGTATCCTACAAAACATAATTATTGCTCTACACCAAGTAGACTTCACTGTCGTGGCAATTGTTTCTGACATGGGTTCAACAAACCAAGGATTATGGAGAGAGCTAGACGTGTCAACGGATAAAACTTTTTTTAAGAATCCTGTAGATGAAAATTTAAAAATCTTTGTATTTGCCGATGTTCCCCACCTTATTAAACTGTTCAGAAACCATTTTCTTGATACGGGATTCAACTTTAAAAACCAAATTATAAACTGTGAACCTATTAAAGAACTGCTTCAACTTACTTCATGTTCAGAAGTCAGCATAATTCACAAAATAACTGAAGCTCACTTAAATGTTAAACAAGCTGGACGACAAAAAGTTAAACTAGCCACACAACTTTTTTCGCACACTGGATCTTGTGCCATCGAGAGGGCATTTTCGTTAGGAATTTTGACATCAGAAAATTCTTTGATTTGTGCCTACTGTATGAAAGTTGTAAATGACTGGTTTGATGTTTTTAACTCTAAAGTGCCAAAAATTGACTCCAGAGATCGAATGATGGCCTATGGGCTTTCACTGGATACTCAAAATACAATTTTGAAAGAAATGACCGATCTTACATCGAACATGCTAGCACCGAAACGAAAAGCTCTACTTCCTTTTCAAAGGGGTATATTAATTTCGAACTCCTCGTTGCCCCAGCTTTACAACTATTTAAAAGAAAGTTATAAAATGGAGTACATCTTGACGTATCGACTAAATCAAGATGTCCTGGAGCATTTTTTTAGCGTGATACGAGCTAAAGGTGGTTTGCATGACCATCCGACTGCCTTAGAATTTAAATATCGCCTGCGTTCATATTTATTAGGTAGTTTTTAAGAACTTATTTTTAAACATTTATTGTAAGGTCTTTAAAATAAATACATTTGTTTTTCTATTATTATTATTATTATTATTAATATTATTATTATCAAATAGCAAATACCTACATTTTATTTTGGTATCGTCACTTCACTTAATGTATGTTTTTCATAGGAAGAAATGAAACATTGCTTCATACAAGCCAAAGTAGCAACGTAGAAGAAGACGATGAGACAAATAGTTTAAGACTGAACTTCAATGAAAAAGAAAACGTGATAACGGAGAATTTATTCAAGACTCTAAGAAGTAATGATGATGAGACTGAAGAGAAAATTGAACCAACTGTGATCTGGGATGAATTTGAAGGTTTAGAATTTGAAGAATTAGAATTTGATGCGTTACAAAACTTAGCTGGATATATAATTAAGAGACTTGATCTCGAAAATGCTGGTGAAATAACATCTAAGCAAAAACAAAACTCATTTACTTGGGTTGATGCAATATCTGAAGGTGGTTTGCACAAGCCATCTCCAGAATTTATGGAGAAAATTGTTGCCCTTGAAAACATCTTCATTAAAATCAATGGCAATAAGATATATGTGATAAGTGAATACTTAAAGTTTCACTTAACAAACTGTGATCATATAAATTTAACTGAAAAAGTTAAACTTTTATTCTTTAGATGTAGACTTTATTTTCGAATTAAATCTTTAAATAATATTAATAATGAAAATAAGAAACAAATGTATAAAAAAAAAATAAAAACTATTACTTAAAACAGAAATACCTACTTTATCGTTTTACTCCAAAGTTTTACTCCAAAGTTTTCTGTCTAGCCATTGAAAATACTACTCTTGATCACCCAGAAAAAATGTTTAGGTAGAATATAAATATTTAGATTTTGTACCATCCCTAAAAACTTCAACTTTAGGAGAAACATTCATATTTTTTTCATTTGCGATGTCATCTTCGTTTGTCTGATTAAGTCTGCCAATTTATTTTCTATCGCATTTAAATACATACATGGGTTTTCTATCACTATTCATACATGGAGTTCAGCATCTAAGTCTGAAACCATTTTGATATGATTTATCAATAAAAGACTAATTATTTCCCGGTTTATAACAAATTATAAAATACTGTATCACAGCTAAATACGGTTCTAATGAATGGGAAAAATTAGTTTTCATTGCTGAGATGTCAATACATTAACTAAAGTCGTTATCATAATATATTTTTGAGCATAAGAGTAAAAATAGAATGAAAATAAAATCAGTACTGGTGCATACTTTCAAACACTTTATTTTTGCATTTAATTAATACGGTTATAAATCACAAATAATAAGAATAAATTTGTACGAGTGTGGGCTTTAAATTTATATGAAATGCAATATACTCTACATACAATAATCATATTTTGTAGATTTTGTTCAACTAATTTAAGAGCAGAGATCACGAGCTGTGCATGAAATTGAATATTAACTAGATAATTTTCAGTTTAACTGTAGTATTTACTACAATATAAGCTAGTTAAAGCTTTTATTATTTTTTATGCATATTTTTTTCGATTGTAAAAAAATTGGTTTGGAATAAATTATAAATATAGTTTTTTTTTTTTATAAATAATACTCACTTAGACTAAACATCATAAAATTAAACATCAAAACTCATTTCGAACATAAACGAGCCATGGATTTTTTGTTAAAGCAAAGCAATATTAATCCTCAGCTGCTGAGTTCGAAATTGGAATGATTCTCTTTTAAAATAGTAATAATAATAATACAATATACTTATTAAGCTTTGTTTTTTTTTTTTTTCTTGGTTTAAGGCAGCTCATTTACTTAATTATGTTGAATTGGTTTTGGTGTATAGAAAATATTTAATCGAAAATATACTTATTAACTTAAATTTTATTCCAATGGTGTGAGGTCTTTTTCTGGTTCGTTTTCATTGAGTATTTGCGGCAGTAAGTCATAGACAGGTTCAAAAACCTTTTTCGAACCGGTGTTTGTTAAATTCTTATAGTCGAACATATCATGATGACTGATTGTACTATCAGGTTGAATAAGACCTTTGTCAATGCAAACTGTTTGTACTCGATTTAAACCTAGGTATACACTTTTCTTTGATAAGGAGATTAACTTAAGAGTTTTTATCACGCAGTCTATTTGCAAGCTGCCCACGTGGAAGAATTGTCTATAAGAAACAAAAAATATTATTTCCATTGTTTTTTATTTCCATTGTTTTATTTATTACCGGTAGAACTATGTAAGTGCCGGGTAGTTTTTTTCGAATTTGATTTACTATTTCACAAACGCCATCGGATATCTCCTCAGGGGTATTTTCTATGTTATTTGTGCCTACGTGTACTACCTATAAGCTATTAAAATTTTAGATTTTTTCCCCCATCCATTGGTGACTGATTCATAGTCCTCATTAACGGCAGCCAACATTTAAAGATTATGGCTATCACCATAGGATGCCATCAAATCATATATCACTGCCCTATTGCTGCGAATACATTTTTTACAAAAAATTATCAAACTTCGTCTGCCAATCCTGTTATTTTTTGTTCATCCAGACCAGGCCAAGATATTTCGGTGAGATATAATTCCACCAACCACACAACCAACATGGTTACCTGAGTGAGATCTGTATCGCGGAGTTTTACGAGGCGATACTTGACGTAAGTCATTAATGAGCGTTTGTCTTCCAGCGATAGGAACTTTAGACAAATTTGTTCCAAGTTTATTTTTGTATTTGAATATACCACCGCACTGCGAAGGTATTCTTTTTGGTCAAAGGAAACTTCAGCTTTTCGTGCCAGAACAATGTCCATTTGGGCAGGATTTTCGGTATTACGCTCAGCCAAATCGTACATTCCCTTTTGTAAATACAACTTCCACAGATCTCGTTTTTTGTGCGTCACCTTATAGTGGAATATGTGTTTGGAAGTATAGGCATAAATATCCATTATCTCCTTGAACGAATTTTTTTTTAATTTTCTGTAAAACAAATAATTTGCTTGAACGAACACAACAAAACAACAAATAACAAATAAATATTTTATTGTTTACTTTTTTTTCCATCTGACAACTGAAAACATCACTCGCGATGACGTCACAACTCAGTCGACCAGAACTGTCAAGCATACCTTGTATTCTTTATACCATGGCCTTGAGTATTTTGAAAGATATGTTGATCAACACAAATCAACACAATGTTGATCCAGCTTATGCAGCCATTTTAAATAATTTTCGTTTATTTGTGAGTTATGGCTCACCCGCATATTAAACTTTGAATGCTTGTTGAACAAGAGATAGTGGTAGGTAGACTGTTGGTGTGACTTTCATTCAAGCCCCCACTTCCAAAGAACAAGATTCGGGTGTTTTTACTGCACTCAATTAGACTTGTTTGAAATGACAAGTACCTAAGTAACTGCTTTCATCTGAGATCGTTTTGATCAGCTTCTAAGACTGCAATGCATTTCATTGATAGAATTTATTACAATGACTCACTAAACGATTGTTCCATGCATGATGCTTTGTTCCATGTAGGGCTGTACCTGTTCGGTTGTTTTAGAGTCTCCGTTGACCATTTTAAGACAACAGGTTGACAACTCTTGAATATTTATTAATGTTTTCACGACTAAAAGTTCTTTTTCCTTCCAACCAACAAAACTATCTTTCTTTTATTTTGTCGCATAACATCATTCCAAATGCGGAAACTAACCACCAAAATCAATGGAACTCGTACTACGGACAATGGTACATAATACATCAATAAACAAACAAACAAAAAAAAAACAGTATCAAAATTGTAATATTATTAACCGGTGGTGTATCATTTGATTATTATAATAAAGTTAACCAGCCCAAACCGTGCGAGGAGCGACAAAGAGCACCAAGAGAGACAACATAACGACACAACAACGACGACGACGTCGTCAACAAATCGTGACTCCCACATTTTAACCCTTAACCCGGTTTGGTTAAGCGCGCTGTTAAGTTAAGCCGCTGCCGCTATAAATGTAAGCAAAGCTTATGCAGACTGAACTCAAACGCTTTAGCTTGGTAGGAAGCGTTCAGCTCAGGACCAGCAGCAGAGGTTGAACAACTTCCAGTTGGAACTAAAGAGAAACAGCAGAGTATACGTCTTCGTTGACTTTGTGGCACATATAGACGACACTTCTTCTGCGCCTCCTCCTTTTGGTCCAAAATATTGTGGTTGTGTGTGCTGCTTGCTCAATTATTTATTTTCCATGACAGTAAATTCTTACCTGTCCATATGACAATAAATCAAAAATTTTGAATTCAATGAAAAATTCACCAAACAAAAAACTTTATAATTTTTTTTTTCTTTTTTGTTTTTTTTTTTTTTTTTGATATTTTTGGAACTTGCTTTGTGCATTTTTGGGACTTTTGAACGAACCCACACAACACGACCTAACCGCAAATATCTCGCCAATATGATGGACGAAATTCGTGTGCGAAATTGTTTGGTTTCGTTTTAATTTCTGGAAAAAAATGAATATTTTGTTCATTTTTCCAGGGCCAGATTAAGGAGAACAGATATACCTTTGGTTTAAATAAAAAAATAAACAAATTTAAATAATAATAAACGAAAAAATTCCATCTAATTTTTCTATTTAAAAATACCTACCTTCCGGTGGGACCATAAGGTATTTCAGACACCTTGAAAATATATTTTTGAAGGCCTCTTTCGTGTTGAAACCGGAAGGTCAAATCCGCCCCTGCTACCTGTAGTTACCATGAATGTTAAAAAGTGAAAGGCTTGCATGGAGGTGGATTTATCCTTTCCCTTGGAATTTTAAAGGTACAAAACATACCTCCGTGATTTTCGCTAGCAAACGTGTAGGTAATGATTTCCATATTGAACCCTAAAGTATTAACCCTTCTTCAATTTGTTTTGACATTTTGATGTGAAGATTACTCTCGGAGTGCAAACATATTTATCTTCTGCCACATTTGTAGCACTTAATCATTTGGTTGTTGTATATTCATAATTGTCTTTGAATTTCTTTTTCTTGTTTTTCAAGTCGAAGAAGGAGAAAAGCTTGCAAATCATTTCATCAATGTCTCACTTTTTGTTGTACACAGATGAACAATATATTGTAACGATCAACTGCGCGCCTGCTTCGAAAAATTAGAGAATTATAAGTGTAAACGTACACTTAATAAGAAATTCCAATGCCATCCAAGAAGAAGACCGGATTCCTTCTTAATGACCTTTCTCCGTATACTCCAAGATAGATTCGAAGAAAATTCAAAAGCTTCTACTTCGTCTGCAGCGTATTGGAATTCAATTGGAAATTGTCTAATCTAAAACAAAACGAAAAATCCCTACCTTTGTTCTACAATGCTCGGTTCCATAAGCGAACTTTTTAGTATAAGGGACCACCGAAATCGTTCCGATTTGGCAGCGTACCTGGATTTAGTAAAATTATCAGTATATGAGTGCAATTTTGCTACGACAAAATTTGAGATTTTTGAAAATAAATTTTTTCTTATAGCATTTGTGTGAGAGGTACAGGTAAAATTGTCTTAATTTCAATTTTTTTTACTGTTTTATAAAAGGCCGTACAGATACGAATACACTCATACAATTTATCAAATTTGTCGTTACCGTTTTCGAGAAATTTTAAATATTTGAAAAATGTTTTTAAACCTTTTTAAAACCTTTTTTAAATTATTAAAGATAGAATTTTGTTTTTAAAAAATTAAATTTTCAAAAAATTTCTTTATGTTTTATTTTTAAACTTAAGTATAGAATACTTTTTATAAATTTTTTGACAAAATCGAATCCTGTTTTCGAGAAATATAGTTATTTTTTTCAAAAATGCAAAAAAAAAATATGGTAAGACCCAGAAAACATTCACTCGGCGGCAGCCCAACGGACAGACAGACAGAAACCGAGCCCCACTTTCGTCTTCCCCATTATAATAATGTCAAGTTTGTTCAAAATCTAGAGTTCGAATTTTTTCATGAATCCAAAACCTTAAAGTTTTTCATTGATCATCGAAAACATGATCAAGCAACAAGTGGAAGAAAAAAGTTTTCAATCTTTAACCGATTTTTGCTATTACTAAACATTTTTAGAAGAAGTACGAATAGATAACTTTTCTGCTACTTTGGAAACCACTTCTGTCCTGTCCTGAAAAAATGCAAATTCCAAGGATTTTGTTTTACCATCATTGAGATGGGTGCCTTCGGAAATATGATGTATTAAATATGTCCGAGTTCAACGAAGCAAAAAAAGCTGTGCTTGTGTTAAGATTATTTGCCAATTATGAAAGTTACTTTTTGGTAATTTTTATTGCTTAAATCGTTTTGTCATCTAATTTGAGACTCCCTAGTTTCTACAGCATGTTGACCATTTTTAAAATAGACATCAGTTGATTGATGGAGAATCTTATCTTCAACCAGCTCAAGATAATCTTGATGAGACTCAAATTTACTGATAACTAATTCAGTCTCATTGTTTGCTGATGAAGTATTTTCATACATGAATGAATGTACCTGTAAACCAACTGGGAACTAACCACGTTTGCTATGAAATTACTAACAATTTCATTAAAAACAATTCCACAGAAGGCCTCTATGATTGTTTAATTAAAAGACTGCACTTTGTTCACCTAAAACACAAAAAAAATATTCTACTAAAAGTAACAGCTTAATTGAAAGTTCTTCAACTAACAACTAACATAAACAAAAAATGTACAAATGCAATTATATTAGATTAAAAAGATAACCAAGCCAAAAATGTTTGCCCTTAGGGACCAAGGGTTTATACAAAAATACAAAAATAAATCAGGACCGACAAATTAAAGCCAGAAATGCGATGAATCCTATCCGATTTAGCAAAAGTAATTACAAATTCCTTTTTGCTCTTCCCTCAAACTTAAAAGTAAAGCAACAAAAAAAAATGAAGAAATAAAGCAAGCTCTGCATGCAGTACAGCCGTATACCTAACCTATACACTTTCCATTCACTCCTCACCCGCAGTGAGGCCCGTTCGAGGTGATGACTTATCACCGCGAAACAATCTCGTTTAACAGGTGAATATAACGAACGTGAAACTCCTCCGGCTACTGCGCTATCTGTCTGTCGGTCGGTCTATTGCTGCTTATATACCTATACCCGGGCCTGGTTTTTGCTTTTTGGATTAGGTACCTGGCTCATGCCTGATGCCTGCCTTTACTACACTATACTTGCCCGTATAAGCTCTCTTTCTGATTGTTATTCCTATTTATGGCCAGTTATCCATTCTATCCTCCTGCGAGCATCCACTGAACCTGTCGCAGTCAAAAATCTGCATACCGAGTTGAATACTGCGATGATTCTGTAGAATTGCAAAATGAACACAAACAACAACAAATAATATTTCTCTTGGCTTGGGCTTGGGCAAAAGACCTTGATCTTCAAGCAACCTGGTCAAGATCACTCATGGAGAATATGCATATATAGCCATGGCCAATTCTTCGGGGGACCAAAACAAGAATCTCGGCGAATTATTTTATGCAAAACAGGATGAGGGATATGTTCCTATACAACCAACGACAGACATGGGGATACAGGTTGCTGCTTAACTCGTTGTTACACGGCCCAGATGACATTGTTTAGGGCAGGCCAGAATTTCGTTGCTCTCGATGTGGGTTGTAGCCAAATTAGTGGATTTACATGTCTAACAATGCAATGACCAGCACATCAGCCATTGCCAATAGTTCTCCATGCCGCTACCGCCTTATTGAGGACCAAAACGACCTGTGGGCTTTGAAATAACGAAGGGCCATGCTACTATGGCGAATCGTCGTGGCCCTTGGTCTTCTTGGGTCTTCTGCCTTTGGGCGTTTGTACCAACAAAGGGATTTGAATTGGTTTTGCATAATGCATACTACGTGGGGATTTTTGATTTTTAAGGATCAACTTGTGTTTCGAATGTTAAAATGTAAATTAAATTAAGGTTTTTTTTAGCCATCAGGAGATCTTTTGGCGAGGAATTTCGTCATTGGTCGCTTCGACCTGGCCATATACGCACAACAAAGGACGACAAATCAAATGACGAAATTTGCATCCTCTCAATCAGATATTGGATTGCTTCGTCTGGAGCTATCCTTATCGATTTTTGTGATTGACTGAGATGGATTTTGCATTGGAATGGCGTTCTTCAAGTCAATAGGATTCTTTAATTGGATTTTAATTATAATTTATGTATCAAAGCATTTGATATTTACATTGTATCTATATACATACATAATTTACCTACCCATACTAAATGATTAAATACCTATAGTACAAAGTTAAAAAGTGTTCTATTCTAACAATAATAATAAAGGTGCATAATCATAATCGTCTGACAAGTTGTTTCTTTGTCTCTTCTAAGCTAACCTGGAGTTTATTTTATTCATAGACAATTTAGACCCGGATGCAAAAGATAAACTGGAGCTCAAACTTTAAAAACGGCTGACTCTTTGACTAAGTTGTTTTTTTCTATCTGTCAAAAAATGGATTGGATTTCAATGGATTGACAGGCAATAGTACTAAAATTGTAGTATAATTCTGTTTTTTTTACTAAATAGAGCTGCCAAATTCTTTATGATTAGCAGCTGTTTCTAACCTGTGTCTTAACTTTAGACTCGAGGCCAGTTGGAGTGTTGGACTCGGTTTTAAAGTTTGACTATGAATATGCCCCAATGTACTTAGTTTCAATGGCGCTTAATTTTAAACCAGTCTCGTTTAGAAATTAAGTTATGAACCGTTGATTAAATTTTTCATAACTTAAAACACTTTAAACAACTTTTTCATCTGGAGAACCAAAAAAAAATGTCTGTTGTAAAGTTTATAAAACGTGGCAGTCAAATTTACAATTTCTACAAAAAAAATTGTACGTATTCAAGAGAACGTTAACAACTAATTGTAAATCTAACCGCGTTTGCTTTCATTTTCATGGTAAATTGTTAACATAATCAACATTTCTTGTGAAATAAAAAGCATTTTAACTCTATACAGATGTGAAATTGTAAAATCTACTACAAAAAATTGCTGTCAACAGTATGTACAAAATTTTCAGAACTACTACCAAAATCAATTGATCTATTGAAATCATGTTTCTCCATTTCACGGAGAGTGAACAAATAAAAGATGGTGTTACTTAAAATCCGTCAATTTTTGCATTGTTTCTGTTTTTAATATGGATTTAGAAGGACTTCTATTTTTTAAGGTTTTGAAAGGAAGATTTTGATGAGAGCTATAAAGACAAAAACCGGAAGTTAGCATTTCAAAGGAATTTTTAGGAAAGTTCGAATATTTTGATACTTTTTCTAGTCCCCAAGCTTAGCTTATATGTATGTATAGTATATCATAGAAATTGCATTCCGAGTTTAATTTTTCTTTTCTTTTCTTTTCTTTTCTTTTCTTTTCTTTTCTTTTCTTTTCTTTTCTTTTCTTTTCTTTTCTTTTCTTTTCTTTTCTTTTCTTTTCTTTTCTTTTCTTTTCTTTTCTTTTCTTTTCTTTTCTTTTCTTTTCTAATGTCGTTTAATTATTGGTTGGCTAAAACATAGTACTATCATGGCGGGCATTTTTTAGTGTTGACCCGACCCTTGTGATGGCGCTGCATTTTTTAAGGTGTAGGATTTGATTTGGGGAATCTTTCAAGCACGTTAATTTGGAAAAGGAGCTCTTGCTCCTATTATTTCGATTGCCATATAAATATCAATTAAAACCAGCAATAAGAAAATTGAGAAAGGGTTGCCCCCATACTTTAGATGTCGCCCCATTCGACTGCCACCATGGAATGGAGTACTATATTCTTCATATACATGGAACAAACGTCATTAAGACGTAAGAGATTGTTCATTTTTTGTAAGCGTTTTGTTCTTCCGATTTTTAGGGTCGTTTTAAAATGTATACAATTTTGCGCCAATGCGTTTTGGAAAGGTAGGTTTCAATGTACATATGTACATAGTTGAATTCCTTCCTTCGTACGGGATGATGTACAATCCTTAAAAGTTTTTGAGGTACATTTTCCCCTAATTTTTTTCATACTTCTAACGATAGCTATGATATGGAGTTTCGCATTCTCATTAAATTGAATTTTATGTTCCTGAATCAATTCAATGTCTTTGGTTTTTTTTATATTTTCAGAGCAGTCATCAGGTCCAGTATTGTATAACTCTGAACTCAACATTTAGCTAGGATGCGTTATAAATTTCAAAACGATCAATTTTTTCTGGTTATATTGACAATTTTTTCTAAATACTTATTTTTCCATTATCAACGTGTGATTCTAATAAATTAAAATTTTGTAAGAAATACTCAATAATTTTAAGTTGATACATTTTACGCCGATTGCAAGCCAATTCTTCTATATTAGGGGTATTCATGGAATTGTGGAAACTCGTGGTAAACGTGGTAAAAGTTAAAGTGTCAAACTGTAAATAAACTGTCAGATTTTGTAAGGAAATTAAGTTTACCATATTTACCACCTTTACACCCAAAGTTTGTTGTCTAAGTGACGTTTAGGGGAGAGTATGATAACCGGGGCGCCGAAAAATGATAACGGATTTTTGTAGAACACGGCAATACAAGCATTTTTTACTATAGGAGGGGGGGGGGTCTATCTTGCCCCGTTTAGGCGGTAGGGGCAATTTAAAATATATGTACGTTAAATGGAAAACAAATAATTAAAAAATAACGGTAATACTTACAACTAAGTTTTATACATTTTTTTAAAGCCAACACATCTGTCTATTAGCCAGTTTTTGAATCACGTCAAAACTATGCATAGCTTTTGAAAAAAATTGTTTTAAACTCAAAATTTTGGCAAAAAATAGTTAAAAATGAGGTTTAAAGTGTAATTTTTCAAAACTTTAACATTACCTACTGTTATTTTTCTTAGAATTCATTGCTTCAATTTATTTTTGATCAAAAACTGAAAACTAGATGATTTTATCTCTTCTAGTTCTTGAGAAAATTGAAAATTACCAAAAAAAAAATATTTTAATTAAAATATTTTTTCCTTGCTTGAGTATTTACGTTGTCTTATTTTGATAGTATATCGAATATGGATTAAGATATACCTAGGATAAATTAATTTTTCTTAAATCCAGTTTATTTAAATGCAAAAGAAGCTTTACATGCATCCCACCTAGCACCCACCCCATGTTGCACGCACCCCAAATCCTATAGTGAGGCCAAGCAGGGGGTTTGCACCACCCATACACACCTCGGTGTATCATACACCCAACCTCGCACCTACCCCAAATCCTAAAGTGGGCCCAAGCAGGGGGGTTGCAGGGGGGCATGCTGCCCGTACATATTTTTTAAATTGCGTACATATTTTTTAAATTGCCCCTACCACCTAAACGGGGGGAGATAGACCCCCCTCCCATAGTAAAAAATGCTTGTATTGCCGTGTGCTACAAAAATCCGTTACCATTTCTCGGCGCCCCGGTTATCATGCTCTTGTCGACGTTTAATCTGTCACATTTATCGAACAGCTGATTGATCTACCACACGATTTATCAAATTTACACCAAAGTTGCATTAAAATAATAGAACTTTGCCACTTTTCCAGATTATCATACGCAGCTACTTATCTGAGCTGAGTAGATTTTTTTCAAATTCAAGTAAAAAGTTTGGAATAGTTTTTTAGTCCAGTAAAGTTAGAAATACAAATGGAAAAAAGTACGGACAACCTGAAATTTGGCTGGTAGTTTTAGTTTTGAGTACTGAACTTAAATCTTTATTTGTTTTAATTTTTCAATACACTGCCCAATTCTTACTCTTTCCATCTGCTTCTTTCCCAAAAGATGCTCCCCACCTTCTTCTCTCAACCAATCCTTTAAGTTTAAGCTGTTTGTCAATCTTCCACATTTTTGTTTTTAGTTCTTTGAAAAAAAAATCAGTTTTTTAACTTTTCATCATCAAAACTCTAGTAGATGCCTTCTATGTTTTTCAAACAAGGTGGATAATTTGATTTCATCATCCTTAGATTGTATACACAACACTGGAACAAACGTCCGGCTGTGCTGGTGATATTTTTCTTATTCTTACCACTTTTAAATAATGCGTTTTTTATTACAAGAAATCAATTTTTATTATTCTGTTAATCTGTTGTAAAAGAGAAACCCTGAGTAAAAATGCCCAATAAAACCCGGATACTTATAAGGGTTGGGCTCTCAACAAATTTATATGCAAGAAAATCAAATATTGGTTCGTATACGCGGGTTAAGTATTTATGCGAGAGGTACTTATCCGGGTTTTGATTTTAGTTTAATTTAGCTACAATAGCCCATGGAAGCATTCCCAAGATGAAAAAGTTTTCTGTCCAGGATATGAACAACTTGGAATTCGAAATGTATAATTTTTGTTATCTCGCGGCCACTAGAGGGTATTAACTGAACATATAAATCAGCAGAAAGAAAAGTAGGTAGGTAATCAACTTAAGCAAAAAAAAAACGCTCTAAACTATTTCTTAAGTTCAAAGAAAGTGCTAACGAAATAAAGAACTTCAGTTCAGCATACTCCAATCCAACCTGTGTGTTCACACTAGGTAAGAGATATACAGATTTGACAATCGTCATAAATTTTCACTCTCTCAACTCTCAAGAGTCTCGAACAAAAAAAACCCCAAGCAGATACAAAACAATACCACCATTAACGGTGGCTCTCATATTTCACCACCTCTTTGCCTTTCGGTCAAATCCAAGCACTTTACCAAAAAAAAAAAAATAATATAAGCCAAAGTTAGATCCAACACCCGCACACAGTGGATAGCAAAAACAACAATATGAGAAGAAAAAAAAATTGCACGAGACGCCCGCCCCCTTACAACTGCACAACACACGAATCCATTTGGCGCCACTTCATTCATTTCCATCTCAGCCGAAAGTTTATGGCTGACACCAATCAAGTCTCTGTCGTTCCGTTCGGTCGTATGGTAGGTATACCTTACCTACTACCTATGGATATCTAAAAGTGTGGTGCTTCATACATCGTGTATCCCTTTAAGACACTCCTCCTCACCTTCTAAGGCTAATATCAAAATTTATCACCATTTGCCTGCCATTGCTAGAGCTTCACACTTTCATGTCGTCCCGATTATACCCTCAGTCTGGGAGCGGGGACAAGTATACTCTTCACTAACTTGGTAACTGTCGCCCTTTTTTCTACGATCTACGATCAAGTAAGACAAAAAAGTTTATAGGTACGTTACTTTTTCGCTAGTCCTACGCACAATATTGTCTTTTCGAACCAAAGGGACAACGTCAAAGACGGTAAGGTTCACTTTTAATTTGGCGTTGAATAGTTAGCTCAGTTTTTATACCATTATTATAGAAAGGGTAAATTAAGTTTGTTCGACATCGACGGTGTAAACACACTTCTGCAATCGAAGTTACTTTTTCTCTATACTCTTCTAAAGTTTCGTATTTCCTTAAATGCTAAGACTATTTAATTTTAAAACCAAAAAGATTTTGGAAATAGTGACTAACAATAAGGCCCTAGCAATCCACAAAGCTTTTTATAGTTCTGGCCACCATTTTTAAGAGACTTCGAAAGAACTCTTCGAGATAGCTCCTCTGCTATTCTGCTAATCATAATATGTCATCTGCGGGGCAGAGCATACAAGATCAGCAGATTTTGTTAAGGAAATGAGAAATAGTTGTTTTGAGGAAACACTCCTAGATTTCTTTTACTTCAAATTGACAAAGCCAAGAAATGATACAATTTAAAAAAATATTTCCCTTGACAAATGTTAATGTTAATTTAATGATGAACGCATTTAACTTTCGATCAGTGATAAATTTACACATCAATTTCACTAGTGGGCTGATGTTTGTTTTTTTTTTCTTAAAAATTTTGATCGAAGTTCGTCAAACCGTTTATGAGATAATTGAAAACCAAAAATTCAGTTCTATGACAGGTAACGTTAATGATGATTTTTGAATAATATTTTTTTTTTAACAAATAATCTAATTCTTATTGCTTACAAAAACCAACTGAAAAAATTTCATCAAAATCATTACGGCCGTTTTCGATGTATAGGTATAACAGGTAGATGGTAAGAAAGAATTGCAGGACCCACTATTTTCTCGTTTTCTACCATCAATGTCAGTAATGAATCCTAAACTTGCTTATAGCACCTACAGTGGCAAGTAAAAATAGTAGGTACCCGAATTTGGATGTCAACTGATGTTTGGAACAAGCGACGAATCAAAAACTTGTCGTAGTCGTATAAAGACCTAGGTGATTCGTTTTGCAAACCAGCACTATTTTGCAAGGGAAATCAACAATTTCAAATATTATAATATGAAATAGGAAACGACAAAAATACCGTTTTTCTTGCGCTCTAGAAATTTTTTTTGGTTCTTTCTTACATGGTTTCAAATCTTTCAGTAGCATCAAAATTGCTCGATTTGCAATATTTTTAAAAGATAATACAAAATAAATAACATACATAAACCGTTTCACAAACGGTCAGCGAGATACCTTCAGAGTTCATGATCAGGTATATGTAGCTGGATCACTTCCAAACTTATCAGCGGTGATCAAGTTCCCAATAAGTTTAGAGAAAAAACCATCATCCAATCTGCAACAATCGGCTTAGAATTAAGCTGATGTTTCAAACCATGTAGATTGTAAAGCGGGTAGAGGATAGTCGTTTGGGCAAAAAATAATACGCATATCTGACAACGAGTTTTGATGCAAATCAGAGTATAAAAATCAAAATGGAAAAATATCTGCTAAACATAAGTGAATTTTCTTTCCTGATTCACAAGCATATTCCTGATATTAAGTTAAATGGAGCCAAGGCCGTATTCAGGGGGTTCACACCCCTGTGAAGCCCCCCCCCCCCCAAATGGAGGAATTTAACGGCAATGTGTGAAACTCGATGGGTTTAAAGAATTTTTTAAAGGCATAGTGCTCACTTTGGAGGAGTTAAGCACTGATAGGATTCTGAAACCTCATCTAAAGGGAATTGTTTTTTGAAATCAGTTTTGTCCAGTGACTTTTTGATAAGCTTGTGCTGCTTAAGCATATTATTTTCATACACACTACCATTGTGTAAAATTTTACAATCTCCCTCTTGTGACCTAGTGTCAGCTCTGGAACACGAACAGCTAGTGACAAATTCGAGAAAATGTTATTGCTGAATTCAAAGATATCTTTGACGCTGCGCAAGGCCTTCTAAATATTGTGGATGAAAATGAAACTTTAAAAACTCCACGAACAGCATTGAGGCAGCAACACCGAGCCTCAGATCCTGAAAATTATTTTACGATAGTTGTTATGATTCCTCTGCTAGATGATTTCATAACTTAGCTTAAAATGCGGTTTGAGAACCATAAGTCTGTCCTATCATCAATGTATATTTTGATACCTTCAGTACTTGAGAAAACTGAAGAAAAATTTAACGCAGAAAACTTCCAATTTTATAAAAGATTTTTGGATTGGGACACGTTTAAGGCTGAGTTTATGATGTGGAAGATAAAATGTCATGAATAGGAAGAAAGCCAACGTTCAAAGACAGCTATAACAGCTCTTGGAAACTGCAGTAAGGATATTTTCCCCAATATACATATGTAAACTTTTAAAAATTTTGGCAACTTTACCAGTATCATGCTCTCCTGAAAGAACGTTTTCGACGCTGAAACGACTGAAAACATTTTTAAGAAATTCAACGGGTGAAGAACGGTTAACTGGATTAGCGTTAATATCAATTCATACATATCGAAATCAATACCGACGAAGTGATTGATGTTTTTGGAGTAAAAAAGGCCAGGCGTTTAGATATACTTATGTAAAATAATGTTAATTTTTGCTTACTCTTTGTTGTTCCTTCTTTAACCTATTTAACCTTTTTCCGTTATATGTACAAAATATAAATACTACTCATTAAATATAACTGAAATTTGAAATTTAAGATTTTTTATTACCCTCAATATTTTACAACATAAAAGGTGAAAAGATATTTTTCAGAAAACATAACGCCCCCCCCCCCCATCCCCCCGATATATTTGTCTGGCTACGGCCTTGAATGGAGCTGTGTTGAATCAATCAAAGCCCGAAAGACGAAGTTGCATGAAAACTCCGATATCTTTTCGGATTAAAAAATAAGTTGGAATGAAGGCTCTACACGGCAATTCTTCGGCCAGCGCTTACAAACGATTCATAATGTTGGACACTATTCAAGACTTATGAGAGTAACTTGACGATAGCTGAAATAAAGATGCTTCGCTAGTTCGCAGGAGTAAAATGCGTGATTAAACAAGAAGCTGGTTCTGCTAGCTCCATGTATAGAAATAAAATGCTCGGATACCCCTTTCTAAAATTCAATTGCATACGACGCACGTTCAAGCATTTCAACGGAATAAAGTCACACGCTAAAACTCCTGGATCGAAAAATATGCAATGTATTAAGTTGACCAAACAAACGGAGCAATACAAAATCAGACGGTTTCTGAGGACACGGGTGAAGTCTTAAGCAGTGAAGAGGAAATTTGTGTTCCCGTTGAAAAGCCTTTTTTAAAGATTTTGAAATTAAAGGTCCAATTGTTTGAAGAGATCGATTTTTGAAAACAAAAGTAAAAGTATTTGCTCTTAAAAAACAAACTGGGATAATAGGGTGCTGTTCATTTGGATTTAAATAGAATATAGCCACCAGCTAACTGTTTTTGTCTCCTTTCGTCTTTGTTTAAATATATATGAATAGCCATCGTCTCATATTGTCTCGCACTTTAATTTCATTTTATGGTCTTTTCACGTTCTTCGTTTGGACTGTTTTTATTTTTCCAAATAAAAACCAAAACAACTAAAAAAAAAAAGAAGTAATTTAAGTATCCACAGATCTGCGGCGATTTTTTTCCACCCACAACCAAACCACAAAAGACCCTGAGTAGTGAGTACTATTGGCTTTAAAGGGACCTCAGTGCAGACTTTGTTTTCATTATAAAATCTCTACATCGTGAATCTGAAGTGGGCCATCCCATCCAACAATGCAATATTTATATTTCCTGCGGCAACAATGTAACCAACTTTCGGACAAGAGACAAGTTTCTGACAAGT
Organism: Syrphus vitripennis; assembly: GCA_958431115.1. NCBI lineage: Eukaryota > Metazoa > Arthropoda > Insecta > Diptera > Syrphidae > Syrphus > Syrphus vitripennis. The sequence continues at coordinate 121,703,855 of OY288108.1, read as the reverse complement.
TATACAAGAATAAATCAACACAACAGACACGCGCCGCCGCTCGACGCCCATGTTTAATGTATTCCGGAACCCGGAAGCACAAGTTCCAGCATCATCAATTTTATCAAATAAAGTAACTTCAGCCACTTTTAAGATGAACTACTGCAGCAGTCGTCCTTATCTTACCGAATCACTAAAATCTATTACAGCACACTCGCATGCGAATGGCAGCTTGTAGCGAATCTCTTACAATGTGTCACGTGATGATGCCGATGTCCCATTGTAAGAGACTTCCATCCATCGCATCCCTCGGAGTTTGAACGAGGGTTATTTAGTATCTATTGGATGCATTGCATATGCTTTTGAAAGCCACTGGCTAGATGAGCATATTGCGAGCGTTGAACAATTAATTTCCAAGGACCCCATTCTGTTGGCACACTTATCGCTTTAAGTGGATGTCTGCAAGTTCGATTAAAAATACCGTTCATCCCTTCTAGATGTTAAATTATAAATTGATGTGAACGGCAAGGGATCATCCCTGATCTCGAAGCATTTTACAGGTTCAGGGATAACAAACTTTCTCACGCATTATTATAATGGCGAATTGGTTATAGTAACGATGATGATGGCGTTACGATAAGTACCAGCTCTTGATGGTTGCAATAGGGGTGGAATTTGTGCGGTCGAGTAAGACACTATTCAAATAGTAAAATAAGTATCTAATAAATGCGTATTTTTTTTTCTAGCATGCGCGTTTGTAACTGACATATTCCATCGTTTTGTTGGTATACACTTTTGGTTTTCTGAAGAGGCGATTCAAATGAAAAAAAATTCTAATAAAATTGTTTGATTAATTGAAGTGGAACACGGCATGACGAATCAACTCGATCTATGGAAAAAAGTTACCGATGCAATTCTTTAAATTTGGGACACAAGATTTCCCACATCGTATTTGATGATGGGAAGTTTCTCAGGTTTCATTTTCAAGTGTCCGTTAATTTTTTGGTCGACGAAATATTTTACATATAATGTATTGATAAGATACATAGATGTACGAATTATATTTTTCTTCCTTTGAACGAATTTACTAAAAACAAAAAGCTACTTTGTGGTGCTGCCAAAGTAACTATTTTGTTAATTTTCTTATAAAATTATAAGCGATTCACTCGCTTCCAGAATTTGGAAACCTCAATCTGTAGGGGAGGAATTGTTCCGAAAAGCCTTTAAATATTTCGATAAAAATAATCGGGCATATTCATAGTTAAACTTTAGACCCGAGTCCAACTGGCCTCGAGTCCATTTTTAGACAGATAGAAAAAAACAACTTAGTGAAAGAGTCAACCGTTTTTTAGGATTGAGCTCCAGTTTATCTTTTGGACCCGGGTCTAACTTGTCTATGAATAACACAAGCTCCAGGTTAGCTTAGAAGAGACAAAGAAACAACTTGTCAGACGCCTATGAATATGCCCCAATGTTTTAATTGAAATTTAGGCTTCCAATTTAGTTTAGATCATTTCTTTCTCTTGCGTTTTTTTATGAATAACTTAAGTTTTATAAATGATTTTAGTTTTTGAATTATTTGTTTTAGAAATAATGGTTAAAACAATTTTACTAATAAAATTATAGGATTTGGATTTGGTTTTAGAAAAGCAATATCAAAATATGTAAAATGCTGGCGATGTTTTTTTAAAATTCTGTTTTAAGTCATTTTGTCCGATGGAAACAGATATTTAGTTAGTCCAGTAATTCGATCTGTCTGTTTATCTGTATGGTGCATGATTTTTCATTCTAAGCAGCTTCAAAATTTAGAAGTTATAAGTATAAGTTTATAAACCTTATTTAAAAATGTGTGCAAATACTTACAACTTTATAGGACCATAATAAATAAAAAGCCCTTTCCGTTCATTTCCGTACAAACTCCACAATTGTTCGCATTTTCAACGATTTTTACCAGCAATGGGCCAATTCTGGATCCGTGATGTCTATGAAGTGATAAATTTGTTCAATCTTCGAGCACACATTACTCGATTCTGGATGTGTGTCAACATTTTAATATTTATTTTTTTATTTTGAGACTTATTATCACCTTTTCACATACATATTTCCAGAATCGAGGTTTACATACGTTTTAAGTTTAAAAAAATGTATCAATTCACCATAATCAAGAATTGACACTTTTGGCAATTTAATTATAAAACCAAAGAGACGTTTTTCAAAAACTTGTACATTTTTAAACTAGCAGCTATTAAGATGCAGAATAACATAAATCAAATACTTTTGTTTTCTTAAAACTGTTTTTTTTAATAACTTCAAAATATAGCACACGTTTTTCGGCTTTGGTTATTGTTTTCTTATCTACGATTTTTATTTTGCAATTTTTAAGTATTTCAAGCGTATTCACAGCTGTAAAGTTGGGCCTTTATAAGCTCAGAGACCAATTGACGTTTCTGGCCCCAGTTCCATTTTGGATATTTTTTTTAAATCATTCATTCATCATTTCTCATTTACATGATGAAAAGAAAATTTGCGATGTAAACCAACGGGAGTACCGCCAAAAATTTGAAATCAATTCTATAGAATAGATGCCAACAATACTGTCAAAAATATCCATATCAAACTCCAAACAGTGATTCAATTGTTATAAATAGCAACATAAACGTCTATAATCGTTTTCATTCTTTGGTGATGAAACGAATTTCTACCACAATTGACACTGGCAGTGGATTTTTCATTCAAATCGAATAATAGTTCTTTTCCGGTATATTGGCTCAAAAATAAAATAAAAAAACAAAAATTGTTAACACAACCTCCGAACAGCTTCTAACACAGCACCAAGTGGCCTGAACCATGAGTCAACCTTTCCCCAATTGCACCGTGTGTCTATAGCTATGGACCAACAACATATAGAACACAAGACAGTGTGGACTTGTCCTCTAGCACTCAACAAACGGTTTAGCTTTAGCCCACGAAACTGGCGGAACAAATACTCGTGATTCTTGATAAGAATCAGAACCAAGTTCAATTCAATTGGCATGGTTTTTTTTTTTTTGGATTTTTGTTATTGTTCCTTATCCCTTCCTCATGTAACCTCTGTGTTATTTTTTTTTTGCTTGTTCTAGTGCGGAGGGTATAGTATGCCCTTGCCTATGCAGATTTTGTCTCATCCGTTGTCCCAGTATGCGAAGGAATTGAAAGAATTATGTTGCAGCAATTTGTTGCATCTCCCAGAGGATTTGCTAACCATTTACGGATACCGACGGCTGGCAATGATGAAGATGATGATGAATTCCTTTCGAGTGTGAACAATTTTTCCAGCATCTCACTTCCTAATCAGGTGCAAGATGTCATACCTGACAACAACTTTGGAATTCTTTCGTTGGAAATACGAGGCGGTCGGTCATTTTCTCTAATTGGCTTCGATAGATTTCCAGATTTTAGAGTGAAGTCTAGTATACGAACACCTGAATGCTGTTCTTCTAATACTGGTGCTGCAGCCGCAAACAGATGGTCTTCCCGGGAGAGTCAATATAAAATCTCATGGGACCATATCGCACGTCGTCGCTTCGCTGTTGGTCGCAGACTAAGCCACAAAAACAACAACACGGTGTTCTTACAATAGCAGATCTGCAGTAAAGGTGAAGGGAAGACATCACCACTCTCTTGCAGCTTCTACTTAATATGGTGACCATGCGGCCATGGTCATTGGCGATTTGGCCAAGTGCGGACAATAACGACAACTTAGCTGGAGAATTATCAGATGATTTGTTAAAGCAGTTCGCTAATGGTCATTTAGGTGATATTTTCCGCACTACTGGGTTTCCATGTGTTCCTTAGCCGAGCGATATGATCCTGGTTATTAATTCTTTTGCGCCAGTGCAGTGGCACTGCTGGTAGAGTGCAAGGTATGCGCAGCGAAAAGTTGTTGACATTTTTTTTTCTGTTTTGTGTTTAGATAGCGAGAATCGAGAAGGTTTCTGCACTTCTTGGGTTGGATGCAAGAGAGATGCTCATCGACAGGCAGAACACGACCAATTAGGTGGTTTATGGATAAACAAAGTGTTTTTCCGGTAAAATTAAAGAACCTAGGTATTATTATCCGGGATGTGGATATTTTAAAATGAAACCTATAGAGAAGCTTATAAAGAAGGTGATATCTAATTTCTCATTTTTATTTCGTTTTGCATTCAGCATAGAAGATAAATTGTCTTTGTTTATTGTTGAAGTGAAGTTGTAAGGATGACTGAGTACATCATATTCCAACACTTCAACAACTTCAATAAATAGAATTTTCCCACCACTTCATGTTTACTCCTATGCTTACTCAATACTCGAATAAATGTCCGGCTTATGTATCGTATCAAAAATGGGCAGCATAGGTACATCGAACCATACATCGAGTGCTTGTTGCATGATTTTAGGATCTTCACTTATGATGGCTCTACGTTCAGCAAAGAATAACTAATTCACTCAGGGTTCCTTCACCTTATCCGCAAGGAGCATGTGAAGGATTGTAATAAAAAGCAAAGGACCCAAGAAGCTTCCCTGGTGCACACCTAAACTTATTGATAAATCTTTGGTGATTCCTGCGGGCATCTATCCTTTCATTTAACTTTCTCGTACATGTCCATAAACATCAGCAAGTGGACTTTCCGAAATCCCCGTGTTTCATTTTTCATAGACGGCTATCCAATACGCGCTCAACGGTCTGATGGGTGACATCAGCTTAATTGAACGGTAACTGGCACAATTTAGTACATCACCTTACCCCTTGTAGATTGGAAGAAGGTAGCTTTCCCTCCACTGATCAGGCATTTGGTTACGGAAGCTTAGTTTGGAGATGAGAACCATAATCCATCTAGACCCCGATGTCTCCCACCTTTTTACAAAACCCAGACGATATCTCGTGTGACCCAATCGCTTTTCTCCTTTCTTCGACTGTGATTTCGAAGACTTCTTCGTTGCTAAATGCAACTATTGGAAAGTATTTTGGAAACTGTTCATTCAAAAGTTAACTATTAGCTTAAGCCTTATGCGTTATGTGAACGAAGAGCATTTTTCCTTGCGAAAATTTCGTTTGTCTTTTTTTGCTTTTTGCTCTCGCAAGCGCAACCTATGTAAACCACTTAAAGGAGTTTTATTTCATCTATAGTATGAGAGAGGCACATTGATCAAGCTTTGAAAGCCCATGTCTCACATGTTTTGTACTCCGCACTCTTTATTTACATGTCTGTTGATATAGTTAGTTTTTCATACTAAAAAGAAATGTTTCGCCTTTTTTTAAAACAGATTGTGAGTGTGACCCGTGTTTCTAAGGTTATTCCTCGTCTGCATTCAAGTCTCCATTCAAAATTCTGCGAGCAGAAGACGGTGTTGAGGGGATGTTGCGCTTCTACAAAAATCACAATTTTTTACTGGCTGCTTTTTGAAGTTGGTTGGTTTTCCTAATCCCATTCAACAATTTCCCGAATCCATCGAGTAAGGTTGAAAACTCATTACCTGTTATGACAAAATTTCAATCTGAGAGGTCCTTTATAGTCAAATTCAAATAAAAATTAGATTAAGATTTTAAAAAATTATATAAAGGTACCTGAAATATTTTAAAAACAGGTAGATATGTCTTAATTGCTGGATTGTACATAACATTATTACCTAAACACTTTGTTGATACAAGATTTTTTGCAACCGTATTAGGGTGTTCTGATGATTTCTTATTAGAAAAAAAAAAGAAAGGGTTTACACATGACATTGGAATGCATTGAAGACTATGTGATGACTGCAGAACTAGTTTCGAAGTATTACAGACTAAATTTCGAAAGGTGGGGCAGCTGTTAATAATTCAAATAAATTTAACCTATTTTTTTGATCATACCCAGCTTGGTTCTTCAAAACCAAGCTGCGTATCTGATTTCCTTGCCTAACGACTGAATTTTGAATTTAAAGTTATAGTTGAATAATAGAAGTAAAAATATATTCAGGTAGGAAATTAATGTAATGTAGTTAAAAAATACCCTTGTCACCTTTTCATTTGAGAACGGTCATTACTAAATATTTCCAATTCTTCAAGCAAAACATTAAAAAAAAATACAAATTAATATGCAGGAATTTATTTTGCGAAAGTTTAATCCACCTTTAAAAAAAAAAAAACCTAAACAACATCATCAGTTAAACATTATCTACATCATTTAGTTATATCACTCTTGTTCATAATTCTTTTCAAAGATAATCTTTGAATAAAGTATTTATCATCGCGCTATAAATTAATTCAACTAACATAATCGGCAAAATAAACAAAATGTGCTCTTATATGCCACGGAGAATGTGACAATAACGTTAACACTTATGGCACACACCACGCAAGCACAAAAGAGCACCAACAGCAAACGTAAAATTAATGACACCCCAAACCTAAAAGCTAACTTTCAACTATTTCCAGGATACCCGTCCCATATGTCATTCTCCATCATACATTATCTCGGAATTGGACTTAAAAATGGAGATACGAGGACTTTAACAAAACAACAACAAAAACGGTTTCTAGTCTATATTGGTATAACCATCACTTTAGGCCATTTGTGCATGAGGTGCAAACTCGTTAACGCCCGATTCGCCGCAATCACCCTCTAGAGCCAATAACTGTAGTTAATCCAAAAGATAGATGATTGTTGGTTCAACACCACACTATAGTGCGTTCTCGCTCACTCACGAGTGCCTAATGGTGCTGGTGGACGACCTGTTGGAAGTCCTGTCTGTCTGGACATTTAAAGTAGGTACTTTTATTCAAGTATCTATGGACTGGCAAATGCTTCCAGGCAAGCTCTGATTTTTGTCCATACATTGCAAATATGGCAATACCCTAGCTTGCGCATGAACGGGACAACAACTAGGTAGCTATAACCAGACCTGGAACCTCATAATGTCGTCGTTGTTTGGTTCCATTAAATAAAAAAAAAAATCCTCCACCGAAACTAGACTATAGCGCCGCTGCTGCCGCCAAGTAAAGCTGATATCAGGAATTATTACTTAATGGGCACTCGCGCGACCAGCATATCAATCGACATTTTCGATAATAAAGTGTGGCCATTGATTAATTTTATCGGCAAATTTTAAATGATTTATTAAGATCTGAGATAAATCATTTAGCAGCGATTGCTAGCGCGCGACGCAAATGAATAGGTAAATAGGTATGCAACACAATCTGGGAGCGGGCAGCATTTGCATATGGTATAAACAAATGTAACAGGCTAATGTTATAAATGTACCTTGTTCTTGAGGAGCAAGTTTAATGATGTTGATGTCATAATATTCTTTTAACTGGTTGTGAATTAATTGTGAATGGATTAACAAACAATATCGTCATCGTCTGAACCGTTTTTGTGAATGAAAAGTTTAAGAAAGTACCAGTGACAAAAGTACTAGAAGATAGAAATTAATTCATACAGAACATACACTTAAAATTAATAGCCCTTTTTCTTTGGATGTGGCAAAGTACTTGTGAGTACTTTGATTGTTGACAGAAGGTATAAAACTCAGAGGTACAAAAGTTTTAAGTTGGCAGAACTTTTTTTATTGGCGGCCATTTTAAAAGCTGTAAAGTGATTTGTTATCAGTTTGTTTTGGCATTTTAACATACATAGACTGACAACTGCCTGAACAACTCTTCCCAACTACTGTGCCGATTTATCCCGATTTCGATTTTCAAGAGAATTTTATTTAGCGATGAAGCTCACTTTTGGTTAAATGGCTACGTCAATAAACAAAACTGCCGTAGGTACTTGGAGTAAAGATAATCGTCAAGTCTATGTTGAGAAAAACTGATTATTTGGTGTGCTTTATAGTCTGGTAGAATCATGATGCTGGCCAGAACATCAGTCAATGGTGACCGCTATAAATCCATGATTATTGATTTTTTCGTTCTTCAAATGAACCACAATGATAAAAATAAATGGGAAGAACTTTGAAATAAAACATCAGAAATGGGCAAAAATGGGCTTAACATTCATAACTTAACAATTTAATCTTTTATTATTATTTTTTAAACGAGTTTTCGTTCCCTTAGTAGTGGGTATTGCCTACCCTAACATCTATCAAAGCTACAATTCGCCTTGGCATACCTTGAATAAGGTTTTTTAGGGTTGCCTCGTCCAAATTATCCCACTCCTCGATCAGAGCAGATCTCAGCCCACTGAATGCCTCGGGAAGGGCAGGCCACTGTCTTATCATTTTTTCCAGCAGGTCCTAAACGCGTTCGATGGGATTCATGTCCGGGCTCATGGTAGCCATCTCATCGATTTCCACATTTTCCAAGTAGTCCGTAACGCACCTGGCAACGTGAGTTCTAGCATTGTTCTGCATTAGCAAATAATTCTTCACCAATAAATGGTAATATAAAAATTGGAGTTTACTGATCCTTCCACGATGCACAGCTCAGTTTTTCCGTGAATAGAAATTCCTGCCTACACCGGACGGAACCCTCCAGAAATGTTCCCGCTGGGCAACTGCTACCCAAAAAATCGCTCACCTCTTCTGGCCCAGTCGGCGTTGCTATGGGTCCAACCTTGATGAAGGCGAGCAATTTCCATCCGACCGACGTCGCTTGTGCTGTATCGTAAGTCTTGGTACACGAGCAGTTCTTCTTGATCTCAGGCCACACTCCGCTAAAAGCCGCCTGACCGTTTGAGCATTCACAGCTACCCCTCTTACTGATTTTATAGCAATACCTATACCAAAGTTGGTTTTGATATTTTCTTTTACCTCTCATAAAAAAACATTAAACCGGGCATTTAAATAAATAAATAAATTAAATTACGTATTTTGTATGGAACAAGTCATTTTTATGCTAAAGCCTGATAAATTTTTGAAATGAAAATACGTCATTTTAAAATTTAAAAGCCTGAGACTATAAAATAATGATGTTTAATTTTGTAGGATTGAATATGAATTTGAAATTCGAATTGCATCAAAAGTTGATAGAGAAAAATTATCGTTCAGGATTTATCATATGGCATATTAAAAGTACAATAAACTCCAAATTGGATTTTATTTCATGGTACTTACCTAATAGTTGATGACCAAACCAATAACAGCTTAAAAAACTTATATATTACTGTTTTATTACAGTTAAATTCCATTACAACTTCTTCATTATTCTGCTGACCTAGTTCTGATTTCCATTGATATTCTTTGATTTTATTTATGTGAACATTCGATATCCGTTTATCGATAACAATTTAAAACTACTTCTATACGAATACACTTCTACATGCCTATGTACTGGCGATCGATGCATGGCGGCCTAAAATTACAAGTCACGATTCCCGTGTTCCTGACAACGAACACTTTTTCCTTTTGTTGAACGCACTCGAAATACCTGTACGCCACATGCCACCAAATGGTTTGAATTTTTTTGTTTTCGTGGACAATTTTTGCTTTGCTGGTGACCATGGCAGTGGCATGCAGATTTATTTGAACCCTTGAAATTGAATTTTCTCCTAAATGTAGGTATCTCTACCTAGTATATTTGAGATTTTGGTTTGGGCATAATTTTTTTGGCAATTGTTTTTATGGAATGCATTTTTCAATGGAAGTAAAAGGCAATATCGGGTAGCCCCTCTGGATTTTTTGACCCTCTCACAAATCCAGAAAATATGAATGTTTATTTTGTTTTGTTGTTTTTGTACCTTATATACGCGTTGTTCACTTGTTTCATGCATTCACAATTGGGCACGCGGACAGGGCTTGAATAAGCGACAATTTATTAGCGATTGTCATCTTTAAGGTTCTTTGGTTCATATGGTTTTATCATAATAATATCAGGAAAGTGGAGAAAATCCTGGGGATTGATTCAGAAGATATATTGCAACTTAATGTTTATTATGCCTTCGAACAACTAAATTTCCGAATCGGAGCTATGCAACGTTGCTGAGGTTTGTATGACACGATAATTTGTTATCTTATATTACTTATATGACTGGTACGGCAATATATTCTACGACGGATAAATTGATCATAAACTCAACTGCAAAGAAAACATCAAAGTCAAATACTTAGTTGGTAAAAGATTGGGCCCAGCCCCAAATCCATCCACTGGGCAGCTATTAAAAGGCCAATATTAACGTCTGCAGGTCCTTTCTTGACTCGCACGATCTTTTTACGAAAGAATTGGGGACCTAAAGTGCTCTTTAGTGAAAAGTGTACAAAAATTGGAAAACGGGCCATTCTGGTAACATGACCACAAAAAACTTTGCTGATTCAAACTGACAAAACTTTACCGCACATTGATTTTTTAGGCTTTCTAACAAGATAGCTCTGGAGGGAAAAACGGGTCAGAAACGTGGATCATGTTTTAATATTGACCGATGGTCCGAAATCAGAAGTAGGAGTAGGATCAGACTTTTTTTTTCAGAAAATCCACCTACAAATATGCCAATAAAACTACCGAAATTTTTTAGCGCCTTTCAAGCAGAAGTCTTTGCAGTTTGCGAAGGTTCAAAACATCTCTCTACTCTTGACCTGACTGGCAGGAATATTGATTTTTTCACAGCCGGGCTGCAATAAATGCTATACCTCTGACGAAATACAAAATGGTCGATAGCTGTAGTGACTTTGAAAAAAATTAAATGGCAGACGAAATGGTCAAAAACGGTTCAACATTTTAATCGAGCCGATCCGTTTTTATGCCACTGAAACAAGAAAAATCCAAAATACACACAAGTTTCTTAACAGCCACAAACGACTCATGATCAGAGCTTGAAACGTATCGGATTTCAAGGAATTTCTGACAAATGCTTTTTAAGAACAAAACCGACTATTGACTTAAGCTAAGCAGTCCCCTATAGACCATTTTAGTTGGGATCTTAACGGAGACAACTTCATGGAAAGCCACATGAGAAGAATAGGGATTAGGGATTTGTTATGTATGCCGAGGGTGTCAAGATGAGGCGGAAGAGGAGTCATACGTCTTTATTTACGAAAGCCACAGACAAGCTAGAACTCGAAACGTAGCTCACGGAGAACAGTTTTTCGATGAACTTGGTAACGTCTTTTTTTTTTGCCTCTTAAAAACAATATGAAATTCATCCAAATGCCTGTTTCTTCAACATTTTCTATTATGTAAGTACCTAAACAAAAAATTTATTTTACGACACTTCTTGAAACTTTTTTCAAAATGGGTTCTTCGGGTCTTCAAAATAAAAAAATATATTTGTAATAACACTTGCCAACATTAATTGGACTATTAACAAAGTTACAGCTTTTGTCCTGCGTTATGTAAATTTAACTTTCCAGCTTAACTTTCCCTAAATGTTTACACAACTTTTAATTCCTTGCCAAACCAAGAAGTAAAGAACTACTTTCAATTGCAGATTTTTTGTTAATCGATGTTAAATCGTTTTTCCGCTGACCCAACAATAATCCAAAGGACATGACCAACAAAATCAACAAATATAACTCAACTGTTGGCAAATAAAAGAAGAAAACAAAATAAACAACTTCCAAAACATTACGAGACTTTTCGGACAATAAATTGTTTAAACCAAGTGCACATAGTGCGCGCAGTTATAAAGGCAACCAACCAAAAAAAAAAAAAGTTTAAAAACCTTCAAAAAATTGCATTTCTCGGTTTGTCTTTGGCTCAGAATCTTTTTTCTGATTCTTCACATTCTGTCCTCCTTGTACGTGTTGTTATAGCTTCTATACTCTGCTCTGCGGTCAAAGAAATCATCCTCATCCAACGGATTGTTTTTTTTTTCTCAGCTTTTTATTTTTGTCAAAATTGTCTAAGCCATAAATAAGATGCAGAACTCACTTCACTCGGTGGATGGCCTTTTATAAAAAAGAACTTTTGCGCAAGTCCATCCCGTCCGATATACGTATCTGCACTATAACGGTCTCTTCGAACAAAATTATTTGTGGGTTGGTGAACTTCTGTACCACTGCGTTTGGAATCCGTTGAAACAGCGAAAAACCGTAATCTGTTGCAGGACCATCAGCAATAAAAAAAAAACTTCCTCCATGCATTGTTGACCTTCTTTTTCCCGGTTAAAGTGGCCAATCTTAAATTCGGATGCCCTCTGAGCCTCATGTTGACAATCCTCCTCCGTTGCGTATAGGTATATTCCGCAAGTGCAGCTGTTGATTGACCCACAAATGAGATCGCACTTGAGAAATTACTTAATTACACTCGAATTAAAGTTTGTGAATGTTCGAGGATTGTGTCACTGTCCACCTGTGTCCTCGTCCAACGTCCAACGTCCACAACTTCTCCAATTGAATGGAATTGGTGCGGTCACTCTGTCGCCGAAGAGGTTGCAAATATTGTATCGCCTCGAGGAATGCAATGCGATCGTGTGTTGATTTATCGCGTTGTAATTGCATTCTTATATTGCCACCGAATACTGATTTTGTGCGATTCTGTTTGCAGATTTACTTAATCAACCGGATAAGGAGCCAATTCTGTTTTTGATATGTGGACTTTCTTCCTTTCATTTCTTTTTTGTTTTTTTTTATTGTCGCATAATTTAGTCTCAAATCAAAAACAAGAGAGATAAGTATCAGATTTCAAAAAAATGCAAGTGAAACAAGTGGCATGAAATTGAAGAACCTCAAAGGGTAAGGTTGTTGTTTTTGGTTCTTTTTTTCTTTTCGAAACACTGAAAGTGGCAATGTTAATGGGGGATATTTGTTAAATTCAGTAGTTAGTTTGGTAGGTTGAAGATTTTTAGGTCACCGCTTAAATATCCTCTTTAACACGAAACAACTTGTAGCTACATCATTTAATTAAGAAAATATAGTTGCACTTTTGTATTTACAAGGGATCAAGACTATACAATTAAGATTTTTCGTTTTGAAAAAAAATTGGAAAACGGGAAAAAGTCAAACCAAAAATATTACTTTGTAAGGAAAGCTTGGAAGGAAATGTAGATTTGCAAAATAGCCCTGGAGCCAGTCTCAATTTATGAAATAAGCCTTTCAGTATTTTTTTAATTTGTTCTAATTACTTGGTTAATCAATGCCTACCACCTGAACAGTGGGCCAAATTTTTGCCATAAAAAGCTTAAATTACAAAAAAAAAATTGGACCTGGAATATGGTTATGGCTACGACGCGACGTCAATTTAAAACATCACTCCTGCCACCTACATATATTGCTGCAGCCAACTCAAGGATACTGGTCAAAATTAAAGAAGTGTGTAATGGTCAAACAATCTTAAAACTTTAGTTTAACAGTGCAAGTAGTGTACAAACTATACCTCGCCACTTAAGTCACGGATCTAACGATTTTGATAAAATGTTTTCAGTGGAATTTTTTAGTAACTACAATTTTTTGATCGAAAAATATTTTTCAAAATCCCATTAGGTTTTTACGGTACCTGTCATAGAACGGATTTTTAGTTTTCGATTTTCTCATAGGTTTGAAAAATTTTGACAGAACACGTTGGAAGAAAAAGCTTGCCAGCCTAACTTTCAACAGTGTTAACACACAAAACCACCTATACATAAATATTAAAATTAAATCTTAATCCGTGTATAATCTTTCATACAACCTCCCTCCTGGTTCAAGTAAGTGTTGGCTTACTAAATAGAGTACGGAGGAAAAAGATACAATGTACAATAGCAACTTGTGTTGGTTTCAAATGCGATTGCTAAACAATAAAACCTAATCTGGGATGAACCTGATCACCGGACTTCGGTAGCGCAATGCGTAGTGGATTGGCTCTGAGGGTGATTTGGTCTAGGTTCAAGTCCCCGTTGGGCAAAAAGTTTTATAATTAGAATTGAACCAAATAAACTTATCTCCACTGAAAGGAGTCTGATGGTCGGCCCGGTATTTATAAAATAACTATGACTATAGCTAACTACGTCTTGTTGACAGTTCACCCAAATGTTGTTGTTTCATTCAAAATCGGTTATATTTGGAAAAATTTGACGAAAAATAATAAATATTGGAGATCAAAAATTTCAAACAAAAAATGTTTTTAATGAATTTCATTCATCGTTCGGTGAATAGCAACCGCTGCTAGAACTTTGACTGTAAATCTAATCGATTAGGTTGATTTTCGTAAGCCAATGATGACTATTTCTGTAGGACAAGATTCTGATAGTCATATAATATTTCTCCAAAGACATTTAGAGTTTTTTACTTTTATTGGTGAACAACTTCGACAAAAAGAAAAAAATGAAAACACCATCCGCACTAAATTCCAAATAATCCGCAATCTAACGTTTCATCATTCTTGGAAAACCACAGTACAATAAGCCGAATATATAACAACACAATATGTATGCAGCGACAACAGCATATAAAACCACAAGCAACAATTCGAAAATTCCCATGTTCTCAAATGCCCTAAACAATCCAAATAACCCATCCGCGCATCCCATTATCACATTCCGAACAAAACGCACATTCAAAAGGCCGATGGAATAAATCGGCCCGTTTACCGCCCGCCACCGGCCACAGCCATCATTTATATACATATAGGTATATCTTCTTACCATCATCAGCCCAATTCCCAATGCTGTTTTGCCCGGACTCAACTCAATGGATGGCCTTTCTACGTATACCAAGCTCAGAAACTGAGGGAATCTCAAGAAGACCTCTACTGACGGATTCCTCATCGATCACCAGATCGAGTTGGGCGCGCACACCAATCAACGCTGGGAACGGAATCCACCTGTTTGTTCGTGCGCTGATCGTGGTCAGCGTAAATTGCCCGATTCAAAAGAGTGATGGTGCATTGCATTCCAATAAAGGACGCCGCAAGCATCCCAATATTCTTCTCTAGAAGACGATCTTGAAATCTTTCCACATCCAGCACAAGGTAAAGTATCAGAGCAGATATAGTCGAAGTCGAGGCAATAGCATTGAATGCGGCGGCGCGGCCAGAATTCCTTAACCGTGCTCCTCAAGCATATATAATGGGATCGTAATAACACTTTGTTGGAACAATAACATACCTGCCAATCATGGATGAAGCATTCGAGATGGACGCGCTATTTGTTTAATTGGTTAAAAAAAAAATAACAAGTGGAGCTCTTAAGAATGTGCGGGATGTCCGACGAAGATACCGAAAAAGAAGAAGAGTCCAACGACAGCAAGGTAGACAAACCGATCGGATCATCATGTGTGTAATCACCATTTTTCATATGTCGTTTTCTATTGAATTTTTACTCTGTTTTACTTCTTGAATACGAATATGAAAAATCTTGGAGCACTCCTTTGCTCTAGGAGTGTTAGAAGTGTTCCATGTTTTTTTTTTCCATTCGAATAAAAACGCCATCAGACTTCTTCTTAGCAACATCGATTAGATCGAGCAAAGTAAAGTAAAGGAGAAAAATAAAGGTGATCCACATGATTGAAGGTGGCGTAAAACTAGAAGAAGCCACATGAAGGCCATTGGATCGTTGAAGAAAACAGTCTCTGATCCCGCGCTATTCAGAAATTTGAAGAATCAAAGATGAATTTCTCAAATAGGATTGTTCTGCTTATCACTGAAAATAATCAACGCAACCAAATGGAAGCAACCGTACGATCACTTGGTCTTTTGGGTAGTGCTTGGTACAAAGTTTTTCTGTTTTTGGGAAATTCGAAACGATCCAAATTTTTAAAGAATTTTTGTTCGTTTCGTATTTAATTTAGATTTTTTTTTTTAAATCTGTCAATTTATTTTTTTTAAAAATCAAGCCCGATTCTTTCTATAACGGTTTAAGTGTTAGCTTAATTTAAAACGTGAATTGTTGTATGCAACTAGGTCGCACGTACTTAATACAAAGTACAATATTTTAATTTAAAAAAATTGAAAAGGTTGAATCTTGGAAGAAAAAATGTTTTTGAATGCCTTTGAAACGGGATTGTCGATCTACAAAATAGCAAACCAATTTAATTTACCTCGCTCATCAATTCGAAACATTATCGCAAGGTTCAAAAATAGTGGAAATGTGGAGGTTGATAAAAAAACGGGACGCCCACCAATTGCGAAACCTCGAGATTGCCGAGTCTTAAAAAAAAATAATAAAGGAAAATCGACGTCAAACTGCCGCTGCAATAACTGCTCAATGGAGAGAAAGAATCCTAAAAAGTGTTTCAGTCGACACTTGTAAGTGGACAATGAAAAAAACTGGATATAGGTACATTTTATAAGGTTTGTTTTAGATTTATTTAAATTAGACCTATTTTAATTCGTTAAAACATAGGCCAAAGAAAACCCACTTTTAACACCTAAGCAAAAGAAAAGGCGAGGTTTGAAGTTTGCATGGGTGACGAACGAAAACGTGTCATAAGAAACTCCAAAGAGGCTTTTCACAAAGATTGCCTTAAAAAACAGTCAAGTTTCCAGCATCTCTTATGATATGGGGATGCATGTCTGGGCGAGGTTTGGGCAATTTACATTTTGTTAATGGAACTGTCAATGCTACCAAGTACCGGGATATTCTGGAAAATGAGCCACTCCCATCAATACCACGACTTCAAGCTAGTGATGGAGATTTCATTTTCCAACAGGATGGTGCTTCCTGTCATACAGCAAGGTCTAAAATGGCGTGGTTATCTGCTAAAGCAATTCCTTGTAATGGCCTTCCAGCAGCCCTGACCTTTCGCCAATTGAAACTGTCTGGCATAAAGTGAAACCTCCGAAAAGAACCATGTCGGACTCTTCCAGACCTAAAAACTAAATGTATAAATATTTGGGAATCTTTTGGTACCGAAGAATGTCAAAAATTAGTTGACATAATGCCACGACGCAAAGAAGCAGTTATCAAGGCCAGAGACGACGTAACACCATGGTAAAATAATATATGGTTATTTAATTGAAGTCATTTTGTTTTTGTAACTTATTTCTATCCAAAATAAATATATCTAAAGAAAAATACCAAAATATTGAGTTTATTGCCGATGGAATTTAAGAGCCAGTAGATTTTTGTTTTTTTATCGTAGGTAGTCCAACTATTTTGCGTTTGGGCTCGTATTTATTTATGTATAATTTTTAGATGCTTTCGTAGAAAAAAAAATAAAATATCTCACTATAAATTAGCCTACTATCCAGCCCACTAGTCATTAGTCAACATTTAATAAAAATTAAGTTTTTTCGAAAATCCAAAAAAAAAAGGAAAAATTGGTATGGCAGGTACTGTAATTTTTGGTCCTAAAAATGAAAAAAAAAAACCAAAGCTCGTGACACTGACGAATCAAAAATTAAAACTTTTTTAAAAAAATTTAAATTTAATTTAAAAAAAAACACTTGTTTCCAATTTCACAGTGATACAGTTAAGACTGTTTGTGGTTTAAAAATCAATTCAATCCTTGCAATCCTTTCTGACAAAGAAATTCTCCTAAAAGTTATAATCAACCTCATTGGAAGCAAACGACAAGTAAACATACGCATAAATACACCGAGAAGAGAATACATAGCAAATACAGTATAGCCCGCTTAATTGCACCTCGCTAAATTGATTTTTATTCGAAAATTCCAATAAACGAACAATTTTGTATGCGGTTAAGTTAACCCCGAACAATTGAAATTCTCTCCTCGCTTAGTTCATCTTAACTAAAGCGAGTTAAAAAACTTATCAATAGTTGGTAAATTTATCGGTTAAACGGCCCCAAACAAACAAAATAATTTAATATTTAGAGGCTCTCCTAGGATCAAACCCATATCAAGCGCTCCAAGGTCAATTTTTTTTTTTAAGAAGAAGTAGTTAGAGTTATAAGTTCAAGTGGGAAACTCTGGAAATCGTTTTGAACATGATGAATATCAAGAATTTTTTAGATGAATATACTGGGGCATATAAGCAATAAGCGATTAAGCGGGGACAACTGTAGATCTTTTGAGATGCGAATTGCGTATGCGTCTACAAAACACGGTTTATGTGTGCTCTTCTAAGTTCAAGTATCCGCATCCATTCTTACAATATTATACTGAAGAGCCTCTTGAATCTTTCATGGGCTTTAGTTATGCTTTGACGAGACACCACCAAGCCAAAAATAATGGTATCCACCGGTATTACAAGTAGACAGAGAGGGAGTAATGAAGATTTTATTTGTGGTGTGCACACACCGCGATATCAAGGAGGCTATTGTTTGCTTAAGACCTCATCGTCAAATTGGAGGTCTCCTCTTGAATCTCGTTAAAGTGTATTATGAGATCATTAGGGAGGCAGACTTTTTTTGTTGAATTGAGAATTGGGTGGATAAAGCGTGGGTTCTTCATTATGCGCGATGGCATATCTCTACATCATACATGTATGAATGTGCATGACGTGTTTATGTATGTTGAAGGGCTTTTTAAGTTGGTCAGATCATCAGGTGATTGCGCACGATTGTGAAGATGGAAGTATTGCTGGAGTACACTACACCTGCTACGATTAAACGCAAAATCACATTGTCATGCAGGAAAACAATAACAAAAAAAAATATTTTGGAGCTGGAAGAAACACAAACAAAAATTTATCATCATCGGTAGGTACTTCAACTAGTACCTGTTGAGTCTCCTTGGGTTTGATCTACACCTTCATTCCGGTGTTATCAAAACTCGAATGCACGCCAATTTCAAAAATAAAAAGAGACAGAAAGAGTTTTACAATTTACATGCCGGCTACCATTATAGTTTTTGCTGAACGCCCAAGAATATTTTAGAATAAAGATTGCTTTACAGTTTATTAATTTATGGACTCCGGAATAGTATTTAATTACATAAGAGTCAAATTTGCAGTCTTTGTAAGCAGTTTTGAGATTGAGAACAGTCAAAATCAATAAGATAAAAAATTCTGATGTCCCTGCAAAACTTTGTACAGCAAAAAAAAAAAAAATAGTAACAGTACAAGTTGAAGAGTTGAATAATGTCCATTGAAATTCCTTTTTGCCAAAAACTTAACTTTTATCCTTCTAAGGCAGAAGCCGTCAAAAACAATTAACCTCTCTTACAATGGACTCTGGGTAAAATACAAAAGAACAGATTTTTCGAAACATTACTTTCCGCCAACGACGACCAAGACGACGACGGACGTCGACAAGACAATTCATTGGTTCTCTATACCACAAAATGTTTTCGATTCAAGTGCGGTACAGGAATGTTGACAACAAAACCCCGGAACTCAAAAAAAAAAAATCGCACAAACATCTCTTTCTGTAGATATATTTACAAAATACATACAATTCGGTCCAAATTTAAAGTCTTTACAGCTCTTCTGGGGGAGCTAGGCTGGAGCTCAATATATTTTGTATATAGTTTAGTCTGTGTCTGAAGTGGAAGGGACAAAATATCGATTCCATAACACAAATCAAGTTGAACAGGTTGTTCCATGAGTGATCCTTTTGCACAAATGGATCGAAGCACACTTTTATAAGGTTGGGAGAGGTTATAGAAGGCATACCACCAACCAACAGCAATGTGCATCGATATCTTTGATGCAAATTGTTATGAGTCCCGAATGCTACCACCACCGCCCGAGAAAAATGGCTAAAAGTGGGTATATGAGTGCTAGCAAAGCCAACGCCAGCGATGCCAATTGTAAGGAACTTATTAGGTTTTTACTTGCGGCTTTAGGTACTATGGGTAAGTTTTGGATCCGGGGTAGAAATCAAACTGCAAATACTAATCTGGGTTTTGGAAGTATTTGAAATTATTTGGTCAAAGTAACCGTATTCTTGATATTCAATTATCTCAAAAAATTAAATTTTGGTTTTAAGTGTAAATAAAATAAAATATTCAAACATTTTAAAAAAATTTAAAAAAATCTTTGTAAAAACGGCTATAGCGATTTTTGATTTTTTTTTTTTCAAAAACTCGCATTTTTATGTAACATAAGATTGGAATCTCCAATTTCGATTTTTGTCTTATTTCAGTACTTTAACATAGGAGTCAGTTCGTGCGATCCAATCGTGCATTTTATTATAGGTAGCTGGGATTGAAAATAAAGTCAAATTGGCAACACTATGTACATCCACCGGCTGTTTGCTCTCATTTTTAATATCAACGATCATACAAAGTGTACATAGTTTTATTTATTTATATCTTTTTTGTTCCGAAGTCAGTGTTTTATGAGACACAATCTATCCTGGGCTGGTCTATTCAGCGTTTTGCTTTTACATAACCTCAAACATATCGCAACACGCATATTACGAGTCGAACAGCTCCATTCCTCTTCTCTGGATCTGGAGAGTTCCAAGGAACCGAACACAACAAACTAGGTGATATGGTGGATGTGTGTCGTTGTCGTCGTCGTCGTCGACATCGTCGTCGTCGTATAAAATTTTGTCGTTGGTCCTAGCGAATAGCCAGCCATGCTCCATGCAGCAATGGCGGACCGACAAAAGGTCCAATATAATGTTAATTTGGTTCTATGTGTGTTCGGACAAATATGAGTAATAAAATTTTGACATGCAAGAGAAATGTCACAACATAATTTTCGATCTATGAATCACACACACGAAGGGATATTTTGTTGCTTATTTTACTGTTTGTTGCTGTGTTGTCTGGCTTTTGTTGCTAGGAAGTGATCTGGTTTAAGCTATACTATGTTAACGTCCATCGTCTGTCGTTGTCGCCATCGCCATCGCCATCGTCGTCGTTCATATAATAATTTTCTGGATCAGATTCAAATGGACGGGGACTTGAGTAGTGTCTAAGAGAGGAGTTTGGTGTCTAAATGGATACGGCATATGGTGAGTTTTGAATGTTTGGTGGTCTCGACTGTTCACGCTGATCCAAAAAAAAAAAAAAAAATTAGGTACACGCAGTTAAAGTCTTTTCTACTTCATTTAGTATGTTGGCAATGTTTTGTAAATTTTTCTAGTGATTCGAGCACAAGCCAGTAACAAATTGGAGAACATTAGAATTGGTTGCGGAATGGACTGGGGTTATTATCTGGAGGCACATTTTAATTTTTTTGTATTTTTGTAAAACTACTAGAATCTCATTTCAAAGTTATATATATTTTTCGAAAATTTTTTGTGTAGGTGTAGCCTTAGTGGAAAAAAGTTAGAGAAAATTGAGTTCAGATGGTCGAGATTTTGATCAAACTTGAAATTGCGCTTTATTATGGATGTCGATGATAAATTTTTTTATTATTTTATTATCTAAGAAATTAAAATTTAATTTTTTTTTCTTTGTTTTTTTTAATTAGTATTATCGTTTAAAAATAAATATTTTGATTGCTTTTTTCTTGTTTTATAATTTTGTATTTGTTTAAATTCTTCAGGCATTGAATTGATGATTGTTGGGACAACGTATGCCAACTGTCTCTTTCCATATGTTATTTGAAGTAGACCTTGTGCGCGTTGTCTGGTGTTAAGGTGATGTTGTATCGGGCGAATAAAGTGGTTGTTGCCCGGTTGCCGTGGTATTCTAGGATTGTGGTCATCTTGAAAATTTGCTCGACTTTAAGTACACAGAATTTGTTTTCAGCTTGCTGTCTGTTATTGTGTTATATTACTCTTAGAGCTGAATTTTGAAGTTATTGAATCTTGTTGATATGTGTTGGTGCTGCGTTTCCCCATGCAAGTATGCCATATCTCAGCTTTGACTCTACCAATGCGTAATAGACTTGTCTCAGAACATCCTCAGTAGCATGGTACCTTAAATGCGAAAGTGTGTAGAGCTAGAGACTCTTCTTCAGATCAGTACATAGCTTGTCTATGTGTTTGTCCCAAAGGAAATGGCTATCAATAACAACTCCAAGATATTTATAGAGTTCAACAACTTCAATGCATACTGTGGGCGTGATTGGACATAGGTCATTCCTGAAATATATTTGTTTGTCTGTTTTTTTTGACATGTGCGGGCTTCGGATATGCATAAGTTTTGTCTTAGAAGCATTTATTACCGATCCGTTGTCGTGGCACCATCGAACAGCAGCATCGAATTCGTTTTGCATTTTCATTGTGGCCGATTCCAGAGACCTATCGCGCACAACAATTGCAGTGTCATCAGCAAAAGCAAATGGGATACTTAGCTTGAAAACACGAAGAAGTTCGTTGGTATAGAGGATGAACATAAGTGGTCCCAAACTAGATCCTTGTGGAACTCCATATTCAACCATCTTTTCTTCACTGTTAACATCTTTTATCTTGACGGAAAACTTTCGGTTGTGAAGATAGTCTGACATCCAATCAGCCAACCTACCTCGAATCCCTATTCTTGCTAACGCTTCCAACAGTTTCGAATCGGTTGAGTGTGTCAAAAGCTTTGTTGATTAAAAACCTTAAGTTCCAAGTTTCGATAAGATCACTTCATGAGCTTAGACTGTAGTTCGAGGTACAGGCCGACCGAGGCAGAGACCCACTTTTTTTGCCTTACTAGCCAACTATTGTCCAGTCCAGAAAAATTTAAGTTCTTGGTTTCAAAAATTGGCAAGTCCTCTTGTGACCCTGGATTAATTATCAAAAACCAAATTTCTTCGAATTCAGTAAATACCAGTTACCTACCTGTACCTACATACATCGATATATCCAGATTCAAATGAGTCACCAGCTCTATACGAATAAAACTCAATATAAATCACGATTACCATAAATGATAATCCATATCAAAAAGGTTATCTTTAGTGAAATCCGTAGCTTTATACTTTCCATTCCAACCAATTTTCAATATACCTTCATTGCATATACAAATTTCTACCACCCAGAGGTCTTGAGAAATATTGCATGTGCTGTGGAGTGTTGTAGGATTCAATTGAGATCTGTGAGATCTCGAAACAAAAAACCAAAATAGAACCCCCTTCATTTGGCACTTTATCGGCTTAATCACATATTTTTATTGGACAGGAGCACATTTCCCCCATTTGAAAAATCTGCCGTTTGCGAGTGACACTGGCTCATGCTATGTAGGAATCAAATAGTTCCATATCTACCACACACGCAATGTGTCCCAGCCAAGTCCAGTTGAGGCCTCTATACTCTACATACAACATCACTCCACCCTCTGCTCCCGTATAGAGTCTTGGCTGCTTCGATATATCTTATCTGAAAGCCATGCGCAAACGCAGCATCTCAGATCTCTTGCCGTGGCTAAGAGAGTGAGACTGCAGTTAATTTATCTAAATTGAATTAATAAACCATGTTCAACATTGTGTGGTCTTATTAATTTATTCATGCGACTGATACCGGCACAGTTCAGCTGGAGTTTGGATCTGTTCGCGCACAATTATGTGTTCAGCGAAATATGTAGTGCGGAGTAGCGCGGGAGGAAAATATCCATACGGACGATCTCTAATGACGTGATTTTCGCAGGTATCTTGGTACATAGTTCTTCTATGATCGTGCCGTGATATAGGCAGGTTGCTGCTGCTTCACACTGGACAGATCATCCCTGACTGCATTCGGAATTGCATGCAAACTCAGTTAGTCTAAGAAGCTTCAAATCTATTCCCAGTTTTTTTTTTGATTCTGTTATCTGAAAGCGGACCTATTGGATATATGTAGGTAGAGAGCACGGTATAATAATATAATGTAGATTGGAAAAAAGGCGGGACATAACGTAGGGAAATTTCTATGTTTTGATGTCTTTTTTTTTATTTTTTTAAGCAAATAGATTTTGAAAAATTATTTTTCAAACTCAAAATTTTGAAATTAAATTTCTTCTACCAGCTCAAACCTAAACACTGTAAACCAGATTCTCTTAAAACTTTTGAAGGACTTAAGATTTTTGCAAAGAACGCAAATATTTTAAAAAACTTCGTTAAAAAATAAAAATCTATTTGTAGGTGAAATGATCATTCTGACGATGCTTAAGATATTTGCTTATAATTTCACCAGTTTGCGTTCTAAGGCCATCTTGCGACAAATTACCATACACTTGATTCGCATTACTGTTACTGAATTTCTCTTTATCTCTCTCCTATTCTCTCTTTAAAATAACTATATTTAATGCCAGTGTAAACAGCCACATGACGCAAAGTGTTCTCAAGAAACCCGGCGAAGCAAGTGAATAATGTGTTTTAGATGATTAAGTGTTCATAATTTTAATTTTTATCGAAATATGTCGCCAATATAAATAATTTATGAAACTGCCAAACTTCTTATAAGCCAATATAATAGACACGCAATGGCTCATGACATAAATTGTGACAAATTTTTGCGACCAAAAAATCGTTTCCCCCGATTTATAATAAATGTTGGACAGCATCAGTGTTGCCATTTTTTTTTTTCAATACAAGCAATATTTTCTAGATAGAAACAAGCTACATGCCTGATACGTAAAAAACCGTTGAAAAGGTGGTTATTATAATATCATGTATACCTAGTATATGCTTATGCATGCTTCAAAATTGCAGTGGATGTTAATCGCTTCACATGGAAAAGTCATCGTACTCTATCATTTGATTTTAATGTGCTACCGAATGCCAATAGAGTTTATGATTGATCGTGTGTAGCTTTAAAGTGGTTTTGAGATAAAGCGATTTGTCGTCACATTGATCGAGATGTTGTATAGGTTGTTTAATGTTCATATAAATACTTGTACGCGGGTTAAGTGTGCGGTTGATAAGATGACTGAGACGGTGCGGTTCCAAAGTGATGGTTAATAAATTAAATTGAATGCATACAAATTTAAGCTATGTACGAGTATGTATGATGTATTTATCTCTCTATTAACCGTTAAGTATTAGTTTAATGATAGTTTAAATGGATATTATAACTTTCGAAAATAAATATTTGATTACGTGTCAAGTAGCGGGTCACTTATTGCGTCAAGCAGTGTATGACAAGTAGCGCAGCAAACTGCAGCGTCAAGCTGCAGTGGATCATAAGTTAGATCACTCTGCTTGTCAAGCATCGCACCGATCGATAGGGCATCAAGCAGTGGTTCGAGTAGAAGGTCAAAGAATGTGTCAATCGGTCCGTCACGTATAACATCATGTATGACGTTAATTAGCGTGTAAAGCACCTCGTCAGTGCATCAAACAGCGTCACAATAACGCGCAGGGCATCAAGATGCGAGAAGGGCTTAAAGCATAGCGTCAAGTAGTGTATTAAGTAGATTGACATGAAATAAAGTCCAATGCAATTTCAAGTCTAAAATATAAGAAATGAAAAATACAACAGCAGCTTACTACTTCCTCAGATGTTCAAAACCGATAGGTTTTCAAATGGTGAAAATACATGGTCTCCATTATAGATTTTGCGTACATATCTATGTATATGGATAATCACAAATCACCCTTCATGTCTGAGGATGAGGAACAAGGTATTCGTACTCCAATAGAGAGAAATGTTTCCCAGACCCATTGCAGTGTAAATAATTTAAGATTGTCAATTGACCACAACCTCAAAATGCCATCAACAATATTCGCTCAAAAGGAACTCCAAGCTTCAATATGCACCACTTACTTTCTCCATCTAACAGGACATTATACACTTCAAAGCACACTTCATCAACCAACGAAAGAAACAAACAAACAAACAAACAATCCTCTTCCCCAAGTGCGCGCACTTTCCTTTTGAACTATTTGATCACTCAAATGGACGTTGGACGTCGTCGTCGTCGTTGGCTAGCTGTATAGAAGACCGAAGCTATACGAATACGAAAACTATAATACGACTTTGATGACGATTCAAGTGCGCAGACTGCGAACTAATATGAAGAAAACATAAAACCACACATCACCACGCATCACATTTGACCAAGTTCCAAATGCGGATAATTTGCCAAGTCACCTAACCTCAACATCACCGTGCGTCTCATCGGTCGGCCGTCATCTCACGTGTCTTCGTCGTCGTCGTCTCAAAGAATACCTATAGTAAATTTCACCTGAACTATTTTACACTCCAATTACCAATATAAATTCTAATTAAGACAAGCATTCGGTTTCGGTTCCGTCATCCTCATCGTTATTATATTATGGTGTCCAAGTCCAACTCTTAAGGCATCCCATCCCCATCATTGTGTCTCACATTTTGACATAAAGCATATGTTGCTTGCTGGACTAAATTCAACGTCAAACTTTTCATAGAGATCGTAGGACTGGAGTGTGCCAAACCACCATCCAACCGACCGACCAACCATCCTGTGAAGTACGCTAGATGCGGCTCTCTGTGATGATTCCCTCGCATCATCTTCATCATTAAACTGTGCACTTCAGCTTCAATCTCTGTTGTTGGCTTCTCATCTTTAAGAGATTCTTAGCGCACATCTTCTTGAGTTAGAGGCAGCGCCAGCACCGACACCGGCAGGCCAAAAACCAGTAGCAATGGCCTTGATTATGAGCTTGAATATATTTTTATTCGTTATAATTGGTTGAGTTGTTCTGTCTGTGAGATATTTGTCAAAATGACAGCTCGGCTACAAGTATCAGCTATCAGGTGAGTGCCAACGACAGGTTCAGCAGATGATATTTATGAAAAATTCAAACATTCAGGATTTCAAGTGAAGGTATTTTAGTTGTGGAATGTTTTCATGGCCGTAAAACGGACTGTCACAAAATAAATACTGTCAAAAGAGGTGTCACTGAAGTGTCATGACATCGAAGTGATAGGTTATCAAGGTTTCATGTGTTCGAAGAAGAACTGTTTGACTCTTGGCAGAATTTTAATATGTCACGAATTTTTGGTGATCGGGTAGGTCTTGGTTCGATCAAACCGGTCTAGAAAGTATAGCTTCCTCTATAGTCAAAATAATGTAATCACATCAGAATTGAAATTTTATGTTAAAATAAAATCCAAACTATTGGATACGGTACTCAATCAAAATGTAAACGAGAAAAATTCTAACGGTCTCTAATGGACAAACTATTGATATTGTAATTGAAACAACCGAATCCATCAATGCATCAGGTACATTTAATCCGTGACACAGAATGATCCGCACTATGTCACGCATTGTTTGTTTATTTTGGATTTTATTTTCATTATGTAGCAGTCAAATGCCAGACCATTTCAAGTGGCATGAGCTTATTACAAATAAAGAAACAGTTATGCTACTTTGTGGAATTTGAAAGTGGTCAGTATATAGATAGAAGCTTTCCCTGTCACCTTCATCCATCTTTTATTTGACAATAAAACTACGGATGTTTTGAGTATCCTACCATTTTTTTTTGTGGCAAATGTAAGAAGCTGTTGTACCTGTCAGATGATTTTTTTTTGTAAATTCAAAATGCTTGAGCAAGAACACACAGGGAGCGAACAATATCTAATCTACTTCTTTAAGTGCGATATTGTTTTTGAAAATAGAAATACCGACAAAGCCATACTTTGAGCTGGAGGCAAAAGTGAAGTATGGTGACACTTTGATATGAAATGTTTTTTATTTTTTATATCAAAGCATATTTGTTAGAATTTAAAAGCTTAGTCTGAGCTGGAGTTCTTGTCGTCGGTAGAAAAGCAGGTTGTCATATATGTTGAACATTTTCCATTTATTTTATCTAATGTTGAAATGTTAAATTTTGTATTTTGAAAAAAAAAACTAATTGACGATTTTCCTTGAAACACCACCGAGACTCGAGGTGATATTCCGCCTGGCGTCTGAACATACCTTTAGAAAAGCAGAATAATCGTAAACGAAGTTTTTAATAAAATGCTTATAAATTGATAAATTTGTCTGGAGTTTCAGAAATGACCTTCACTGTTTGCGAACCATCCCTGTTTCTAATAATATTTTTATAGCAAAATGAAAGATATCCAACTTCGTGGGAAAGCCCTTCCATACTGTCCTACTTTGTATTAACACAATGTCAAAAAATGTAAGAAAATGACACACATGTATTAATACACAGTGGGATGCCTCAAAACTTTCTCTTAAAAATTATTTGGATGATTTCAGAACTTTAATTGTTTGGTGCAACCGAAAAATGTCATTTTAAACTTTATCGGAGCAATAAGCGTTTTATGTAACCGGGCATTAGAAAAAAAAAAATTGTTTGGTTAAAAAAAAATTCAAAATATTCGATAACAGCTTGGTCGATTTATTTTATATTTGCCATCGAACGACAAGTTTTTTCTTTTACTCTTCTCAGCTAACCTGGAGTTTATGTGATTCATAGACAATTTATACCCGGGTGAAATGATAAACTGGATCTCAATTCTTTAAAACGGTTGACTCTTTGACTAAGTTGTTTTTTTTTTCTATCTGTCAAAAAACCGATTGGATTTCAATGGATTCACAGGCGATAGTACTAAAATTGTAGTAGAATTCTGTTTTTTACTAAACAGAGCTGACAAATTCTTTATGAATAGCAGCTCTTTCTAACCTGTGTGTTAACTTTAAACTCAAGGCCAGTTGGACTCGGTTCTATGAATATGCCCCATTTGCTTATGGTTTCATGGTCATTTTTGTTTGGGATTTTCAATTTCGTGTGTTGTATAGGCTTTAAAAGCTGTCCCCTTTTGTTCGAGTTCTTCACCAAAGTAATCCAAAGTTTTGTTTGTTTTGAAATGCACAATTTGCTAAAAACCTGGGCAAATTCTTAAACGCAACATTTGCAAAGCAAACCACATGCAAAGCAAATGAAGAATGCAGTTGAAAAGGCAAAGCAAGTGAAGTGCGCAAGATGTTTTTGACATTTGCCGAAATACATTTGCATTTGCGCATGAAAATAAAATCTACTACATTTAGGGACAATCTGCTTAGCAGGGATGTTAACGTTTGCATTTTGGAATTGTTTGCTTAGCATAATTTGCGCAAGTTTTGCGTTTAAGAATTTGCCCCCTCATTGTGGTTATATGTATGTAATATTATTATTAAACTTAAAAAAAAAACAAAGTAGCAAACACCAAACTAAATGACAGCCCTTATCTCCCTTCAAAATTTTCTGATTTATGATTACGATTTTTTTTAATAAAAAAAAACTAAACTCTTTCCGTTTGCTGTAGGTACGTTTCCAATTCCATATGTCACATACAACAAATGCACCTCGCACAAGAAGGGGGGAAAAAAAACATATGTAGGTATTGAAACTTCATAATATTGAAACCTCCATATTAATAAAATGAAACACACCTTAGTTCCTTTGAGGTGCTAGGTCACATTACCGGATACGTCTTTATAAAAGGCTTTTGTCCTCCTCTCCTTTTATAATAAAAGAAACATTTTCTCCTCATCGTTCATCGTTCACATCGCATTTATGGGCTTATAAGAAGCACCTCAACCTCATCTCCCAGAGCAGAGCATCCGCTCCATATGAGATGCGACAAAACCCTCGAGTAGGTGTGTCCCAACCACCACCGCACATGTTCCTCTATACATTTTTTTTTTATTATTTTTTTTTTGATCCGATATGATCCAAAATCTCAATGAGCCAAGGCATACGTTGATGCTGTCGTTGTCGTTGTCGTCGGCGACGACGACGTCGTTGTTATAAAACCTCCTGAGATTCCGTTTTTGTTTTCGAGAGTTCTCCCCAAAAAGGAAATGATAACCCGAAAGAATACAAAACGCAGATTAAAAAATCCCAAAATCGTATTCATGATCATGATTATTATTGAGCGAAGATGATGATCACGATGATCTGCATATAGGGATTGTATATTTATAGTTTAAAAAAAAGCCATCCCAATCCGAACCGAATGCATAGCCAAAAACCACCTCTACCTGACTGCCTGCCTGCCTGCCTACGCATCAGGTACCACACTCCGACTCTTCCTGTGATGATGCGATGGCGGGCCCAACCCCATTGGTGTACCTGTCTAACTGTCTGTCTGTCTGAATTTGTATTCGAATATTTATTTTTGTCTCACGATCATTGATCGTAAAGGAATCGCCAACCTGTAATGATTTCCCGGGGATAGATGGTTCGCTCAGGCTTCGGACTACACACATCGAATGAACAGAGCAGCAATGTGAAGGCTTGTGGGAGCCAACACGCAAGTGGAATAAATTCACAAAAGGAATCCGATGCACCTGCAGGCATTGAATTCAGTTTTTTTTTTTTGTTTTTCCTCCTTTTTTCGCTCTGGAATTATGTTGAGCTGTGGAATTCAGAGCACAACTCGCACGGAACTCGGAAGTCTATAAAACGCGCTATGAAAAGGACAAATTTGGTATTGCTTCGTTTGGATGGCTGACTAACTGGTGCGCTCTAAAATGCCATTGGCCAAATTTAGAAACAGTTGTGTGTGACAACAAACATTGCATCCTGTTGCGTTGCATCCTGGATCTTGTATTTAAATAATTGTGCGTTTTCAAAAAAAAAAAATTCTTGTTCGATTTTTATTTGTTTGTATATATTTCGAGGACAATGAACTCGGCGGCCTTTTCATGCTTGTTTATTTCTCGTGAGAAATATCTAAGGACTCTAAACTATACGCCAGCAACCTGTTCGATGCTCCCGATTTGTTTTTGTCCCTCGGCAGTGTGTGTATAGAAAATATTCATTTGATTTAGCGAGGATGAGCTACAAGGATAAAGAAGAAGAAAAAAAAAATTGAGGAAAAAAAAAAGAAGACAAATCGAAGAATTCCCACAGGAATGCTCAAAGCAAATGAGGTCATGGGAAATTTTGAATTCTTGTTGTGGAATTAATTTAAAATGCATTTTATTTATTTCGGGTATTCCTCTTTTTGTCATAGGGAACGAAAATTATTTTTGTGAGTGGAAGATGCACTTTTGAGATTTGAGATGGATTGATTCGGAAGTAACAATTTGAAGGTTACCTTTGGGATCAAAATCCAACTATACAGGAACAGGCAGGGAGTCTTAATGTGAAAGGCATGTAATTAATTTCCGACAGGGGTTTTGAAATATAATTAAAATTAATTTCCTCTCATTTTAGTTTCTAATAAGGATCACATTTTGGAATGAAAAAATATTGGATCTAATAAGAATATTTTATTTTTCTCATGAAGAACTTTTACATTGATCTCATTTCATCAATTCTAGGAACTAACTAAGTAGTTGTTACTGAATTGGATTATTCGGTCGCACGGTAAAGTCAGAGTTCAGATAATAACATGATTAATTTTTAACGAGTTCTTTTTTGAACAGATTATTTAATGAGATCAATATTGGAGAAATTTATTGGTATTCGCAGCTATAACATATCACAGGGTACCAGGATAAGGTTACTATCGTGAAGGCATAAATTGAATAAATCTTGAAACCCCCAGTATGAAATTGCAAAAAAACAGGAGAAGCTTCACTCGATTAATTTGGTATAAATAAATCGATAAAACTAAAATGGGGATGTCATTGGCGTTCACCGAGTGATTTTCTTGGTGAACCTTAAACCGTGAAATCATTCACTGAGGAAATCACTTGGTGAAAGCTAATGACAGCCGCCTTTTAATTTGATTGATGGATTCATATCAAATTCTTTGGTTCAAAAAATATGAATGGCCCATTGAATGTGTTTAGAAATGAATTCTAAAAAAAATTAGGTAAATTTATTGAAATTAACGTTAGTTCATTTAATTGGCACTTTAAAGTTTGTCGATTTTTTGTCTTCCCTTTCTGATTGCACGAGAATAACATCTTTGATTTAAAACCTTCTGACTGGATAGTATTTGTATTTTCTTGATCAAATTTAGTTCGATTTTTTAATATTTTTTTTTTTAAATAATTTCTTTAATCGGAATCAGAGTTTGTTTCTAAAGGTAAACCCACACTGCTCTCGTGTGAAGTGTCGATTTTATTTTTGCTTCTAAGCTCCGGGAGAATTGACGAAAAAAATCGATCTCTGGTTTTAAGGACGCCATAGCGATAGAAAAATGGAAGCCATGTAAGTCATCGATGACACGTTTATAAATACAGCCTGTAGTTCATCTCTATCTCTTCTTAATTTAAACCCGTGGATAAATCGTCGTTCGATTAAATATTCAAATTGCTTAGCCCTATAGTCGTTTTTTGGTCACAGTTCTTCGTGGTTTGGAAAAAAAACACGCTTATTATTTTAGTGCCTTAATCGACACAACACAAATCAGAAATCGATGAAATACACTGAAATGATATCGACACACTACACATGAGGGGCGAGTTATAGCGAACAGGAAAATGAATCAGGAAAATTTTTCTGATGGATTATTTAGTAATACATAAGTAAAACATAAGGTGAAGTAATCGATGACAAATGACAATTTTAATGCACTACGTAAAAAAAAAATTTATTGAACGTAGGATTTTTGATAAAAAAAGCATTTGTTTATTTTCCTGATGCAAGTTCATCAGGAAAACAAATAAATGCATTTTTATCAAAAAACCTTTGTTCAATCAATTTTTTTTACATAGTGCGTTAAAATTGTCATTTGTCATCGATTACTTCAGCTTTGGTGTTTCAAATCGATCGAGAACTTACTAAATAATCCATCAGAAAAATTTTCCTGATCCATTTTCCTGTTCGCTATAACTCGCCCCTGAGCAGTTAAAAGTTATGGACCATATTTCGATTCTTGAGCCCATAGAGAATCGATATTCAAGATAGTTCGTACGATTCGTTGAGGTTTAACGAACATCAGCTATCCCAAGTGGAAACACTTTGTTCGAATATAATGTTTAGTTGACGTATTTATCAATCAAAGCAAATGACCACTGAGCAAACACCATCAACCCCTTAATATTTTATTATGCACTTGTTACATTTGATGCATCAGGGTAATATGATACTTTTTGGTTATTCTTATTATTTGACTGCGAGTTGGATATGATCATGTTAATATTTTTACTACCCTGACATGGTGCAAGGCAAAACAATGCTATGCTTTGTATTTTGGATTATATGACTTTAGTTCTTATTATGGACAGCAAGTTTTAAGTATCGAAGGATGGAGTTTGACAATCAATTAAGTGGTCACTGGTGTGATTCCTTCACAATATAAAAAAAACATGAGTACCAGAGTTTGAGAATGTAACACCGATATAAAACAAGATATTTTTTTTATCATTGGATTAAAAAAATTAATTTAATTTTAAAACAATCAAACAATTGTTCAGTTAAAAAGGAAAGGTTTTGCCGTTGTGCTACATGATGAATAAATCATAAATTGAGATAATACAATCCAGACTAAAGATCTTTTGTGTTCCCAATTATAGCTGGAAGAAATTACCCATGTAACAGTTCTTTCTCCAAATTTATAGCAGCAACAATTTAAGTATGCTGAAATACACAAGCCTTTTCCGGACGACTATTTCAATGGAACCAATTGCGTCAAGCAGAGCAAGAAGTTTGGAAACTATGTTTCCAAATTTATGAGCTCTAGCTAAGCATACTATTTTAGTACTTCATCGTGCAAATGCTGAAACAGAGATTTTCATTTGTTAACCGGTGTTCGAAACAATCCGATGAAACAATCCGTAAAAGGTTTTATTTCCTTATCCTAATTCGTTAAAAGTATTACTAGCTCTACACAACATGTTTTGAAAATATATCCAGGTCTTCTTTTCATCAACGCCCAACTTCTCAACGAGTATTCTGACCTGAGCCCTGAGCTGCTAGAACTTCTTCCTCACACCAATTTTTAAATTTGTCGAACACATATTCTTGTCTTCATAAATTATTTATAAAAATTTAATAAGTCTTGAATATTATCAACCACTGGCATCAAATAAATACCCAAGAAGAATGAGGAAACCTTATCAAAGAAATTACGTAAACCTAAATATCCCATATAAGGAAAATATCTTAAGAATCCTGTATTAATATGAAGCCAGTTTTACGGAAATGCTGTGCGACAAATTCACATTTGGCAAAGTGACTCCCTTAATTGCCCGCCAATTTAAAGTAGTTGCTCTACTGTCTAGTTTGGCTATTATTATCCACTTTCAGCCAGATAAATACAATATGCAATCCACTTACGCACTCCTTGCTGACCATCACAACAACAATATAACCCGGTCCCATACTAGCTCCAAATTGATACCCAAGGGTATTAAAAAGCGGTACTCAATTACATTGTTATGATCCATAAATGTCATATCGATGATGCTGCACGTCCATATTCGGTGCACACATGTAAGCCATGCCAATGACGATGATGATGCACTTGATCTAGGAGTGCAGTATTGCATATTAAACAAAATTTACTACCTATATATAATATGCGAAGCATAAAACGAACGCGAAGGAGTTCCTCCACTATAGATAGACGGTTGTTATCCGACGAGCAGGAGCGGGCAAAGGATCTATATAAATGTATCTTTTTAGCTGTGATGTATGATTCTAGAGTTCATTTGCCAACGAGCAAGGAGAGACCACGGAGATGATGGTTGCTCTTTGTCGAACGCAAATTATTCTCAACCAGCAAAGGCAAAGGTATAGTATATAGAGACACCCAACTAAGAAACGTTCGACACAGAACGTAGAACGGATAGAAATTATGCGCCAGGAAATAACTTCACTCCCACTGGAAAACTCTTGCCAGTCGTCAGACATCGTCTTCCTCAACCCAGTCACAGAGATCACTGCCAAGAGAAGGCATCATCTCGCATGCATCACATATGAATCAACCTAGAGTTGCTGTCCCCGTCTGCAGGCTCAGTTTTGCCTCAGTTCGAAAATTGTGCAATTGATATTATTATACAAAGTTGAATTATTTATGAATTCGGAGAAAGACGAAAAACCCTCAGCGATTCTTTTTTTTTTGACGAGCTGAAGCAATAAATGCGGGGACCTAGCTCTTCATTCGGTCGAGGTAACAACTGAGATGCGCATGACGATGGTGGGCAAAATTCGTATAGGTCTATATATTGAAAGTATCATCCTGCGCAGTGGATGGAGCGCACCAGGCGCAGACAATAAACACTTTGCGTTGAACATATGGGATTTAATATTTTGCACTTGAATAGTGTAGGTTTTATTATCCAGTCACTTTTCGTATTTTTAGTTTACTGAATTTTGTTAAAATTGTCTTAATTTCTTGGAGCGTTTTGCATTCAATAGACTTGGGAATGACTTAAGTGGACACTTGAGACTTGGCTTGGATTCCATTGACTATACGTATGAGTTATTAAATTTATTGATATTTGATTAACATAAATAGGATTCATATTTTCTTAGCCAAATATAAGCTTCTACTATTAAAATATCTAAGTACGTCAGGGTGTTTATATCTCATTATTTCGTGCTGATATTTTGAAGTTATTTAATCTAAGATGCCAATTTTCACTAAAGATTAAGGACTTATTTTAAATCCGTTAGTTTAGGAACTACTTGGTGATTCGGTCTACTTGGTTCTGGAGTCTACTAGGTCAAAGACTAAACTCAAGTTTCACTTGTGACTTATAACTTATTTTTTGATTTGATTAAAAATATCAGTTACCTACTAATATGGACACTATTAAAACAAATCTGAAATTAGATTTTCAAAAGAAAATTATGTTTCCACCTTTACAGGTAAAAATCTTTGGGTATACTTGCATCAGGCGGGATTTGGTCGTTACAGAAAAAAAAATTATAGAAATAATAAAATAAATTTGACAGCGCTGCATGCCACGAAGAACACGGAGCTGAAGTGACTTACAACTCTCAAGTCTCAAAGTCTCAACCAATCTTGTGTGCGTGTTAGGGGGGTGGTAACTACTATTTTATACCAAATCCGAAAAGATAAGGAGAGAGTATCACTTGCCAAGTGACTTTCTGTTTGAATGTTAATTAAGTTCTGTTCTGTTCTGTTACGAACACAAATATCTACAGGAATGAAGATTTTTTAGTCCAAGCGTTGACCCAAAAATCATGTACCAACCTCTTTTTTTTCAATAATTTTTTTACTGAGATTAGGCATGAAGTTCATTGCTAATTTGCTATTTGCATTTTTTAGGGGTTCTTACTTAATTGTTGGTTGAGTGGTCCAGCCAACGTGACCCTTTCCTTTGTAGATTTGGGCAAGGTCAATTTTATTTCACTGATGAAGCATTTGGTCAATGAAGATAAGTTTGGAAATGATTCATCTAGACCCTACCATGTTTCCAATGAAACGCCAAAGGGTGGCCAATTGCTTAAAATTCAAATAATAACACAAAGTGATCACTCAAACATCGTTTTTTTTACAGAGCGGAAAAAAAGTTAGAAAATGACTGACCAGAGAACTCTGAAGCACAACAAATTTAATTTTAATTTCCCGAAGGTAATATATTTTCCGGCACGATATATACCTAAAAAAAACTTTCTTCATAATCTAAATCATGAGACTCAACTCTTTTCGTCCATAATATGAAACGAAACTAAACCAGAACGAAAGCAAGATGATATCCTTCCAAAAATATGTAACTTACTTCGATACATTCAAACACATTTCTTCTAGAGCAGAAAACCCACTAAAAATAAAATGAAAACCCTCTTATGTCCAAATCGTCAATTGCATTTTCGGTGTCAGCATCATTAGTGCGATTATATATGTAACTCCTGATTCGCGGTCATCGTGAAATTGTAAGTATACCAATCGAGTACCATATCAACCGTGAAAAATCCTTAGCAAAACTGCAAATTGGCATTGAGCTTGAGCTTGAGCCACCGCCAAACAATTGCAATTGCACCAAAGCATCAACGAACCAGCCACTCACCGCTGCTGTGTTGGCTGGCTGGCTGCACTGTGCCGATTCCAAATACCACATCGTCACCGTTAATCATCATCTTCCATATTGCATTATCAACGATATCACCACATGGTCCAATAGTCACAGAGCCACAGCGATCGCAGTTGAGTGCGTTATTAATGCGTTATGAAGAGGCACCTTATTAGAGGGAGAGCGATTGGGAAGCCCGGTTAATACCTCTGATGCTGATTGCTACCATTAAATTGTGTATGATTCTTCACTCGTCCTCCTCTTGATGGTGCTGCTGTTTGGTGGTCTACCTGACAACGACAACGCGACGCTTGCAATTGCAAGCGTTTCACTCGTGTATCGGATCCACGCATAAAACGCGAAAAAAAAAATCTGATCCGCACCGATCGATGTTCGGTTAAATGGGGGTACGAAACAAACGGTATGGATTTAGTGATTCTTCTGTAGCTGGTGGTATAAAGTGTGATGGCAGGCAACGACGAGGATTCAGTTTAACGGATGCTGTGTGAACTATTTTGTCTTGGTGGTGTCTCAAGTTCATCTTTCTCCGAGGAGCTGGTGGAAGTATGGCTGATACGAATACCTACCTCTATATACATACCATCAGCAACCACATGCTCCACTACTGCTGGCATGGGAAAAACAGTTTTTTGTCCCGAAAAGGCCAACCGTAATTTTGTAGAATTGTTTTCATCTGGAACTGCATCAACATTCAACATTGCGCGTTGTTTCTCTTCTCAATGTCGCCCATTTGTGGTTAAGGGAATGCGTGCATCGAGTCACATTACGAAAAGCTGGAGAGACTTGTAGAAGTGCCTTTGCAATTGCGGGATGAGATGTACTTACTGTGCATTGCCAGGGTTAAACTTTCCTTCGTCTTCGGTTACTCCATTCATAATTTTCTTCTACACCACCTTCGAAAGCGAATACGATATCTAAAAGGTTTTTTTAATATCTGTAAGATGCATTTTTGTTGTTTTGTGTCTCGTTGAACTCATAAACTTGCTATAAGAAATGGAAGAGGGGAAGAAGACGCTATTTTGACCGAACATTTGCAGCGCTAATGAGATGATCGGATCAATCTTCTTAAAACCAGAGAAGCACAGAGAAGGAGTAGGATAGTGTATCTTCAAAGCAATATGGATTCACTAGCAGCTAGTTAGTATTAAGAGCAATTCATAATGTACGATGGTGTCACTTGGCAGATTGGAAATCTTTTTATATGGTTTTTCGTTTGCTGTGAGTAGCGGTGAGTTTGTAACTTTAGCATTGAATATGATTTCATGGTGGATTGGTTTCTCCGCAAGTGATTGTAGCAAGAGAAATATTTTCTATCTGGTGGATTCAAAGTAGGGCAAAATATCATTGATGAATGAAGAAACTCTTTTAATTCTTCATTCTAATGATCATTGAAACGCTCTTTTAAACATTTGATAAAGATAGAAGGGAAGCCATAAGACCTGGAAACATACTGAAATAGTTGCTGTTTCATTTGTAAGTCTCAATGCTTTAACCGTTTAATTAATCAACTGGTTATCAAAATAACGAGCTAGGATTCCACAGGACATTTCTTTGGTACCATAGGAGTTACTGCGATTTGTGGTCGAAGGGCCCAGCTAGTCGCGTGGAGTGGTTCTTGGCACTGGTGTTTTGCTGTTGTTTAAGTTAAATCTGATAGTCGTTAGTTGCGTTAATTTCTGTGACTGGTGCATTTGACACTCAATGGTTGCTCCAGTTTATTTCTCTCCCACAACCACATATTTCCTGGCGCATGAAGTATAGGCATTAGCTGGCTATGAGTTCACGATCAACCTGAATAAGAACAATTTTTTCAGATTTCGAGTAACGTAGTCCTTGTATTTCTAGTAATCTGATAATTTGCGTCAATAGATCTAGTGCTGGTACTTATATATCGATTTAATCGGGTTTCTGATGATTTATATGTGTTTTAAGAACGGGCCTGCTATTTTGGTTTAGGACGGATTTGATTCCACATAGGGTGAATGGGAATGTACAGGTACTAGTCCCTGCAAAACAGCAAGTAAATTGGTTCTATTACATTAAGAGGTAGGCGTTGGATAAAACAATCCAAAAAAGGCCGAAATTTTCGGACAGTTTGACTAACCTATGTACATAATATTTGATTTCTAATGAGAACCCCTAGTTACGGCCTTACGAGCAAACCACGGGTGGGGGAAGTTTTCAAGAGGAAAAAATGATGTTACTCGTAGCAAAACTAAAGCTCCAGCAAGACGGATTAACTAGATAGAATCAGGTTCACTTAATGTCTTTCAGTGCGACCGAGAGGGTGACTTGTGTCCATTCGAGTACCTAGTTCCTCTTCCAAAGTTTTGTGAAAGTAGGAAATGTGAACTATAAAAAACAACTGAAAAAACCAAATTATATTTTTTGCCAGTAAAAAGGCTCCGATATCGGTGAATTAAAATCCTGAACCAAGGCTGACCGAAGAAAGATTTTGCATAGCATTTCGTTTTTTTTTTTTGTACGGGACTCTATAAAACGTTTGGAGTTTCTTGCGGATAAATTTTTTCTAAATACACCCACGGACAAAAACATTCTAATTTCGAGGCCAGATTAACATTTACAACAGCGAAAACTTTGAAAAAGTATGCTAACCAAATTTCTGAAACTTACGTCATTCGAACGCTCAATATCAAGCTGCAAAATTTACATAACAATCATAATCGGTATCGGTCAACACAAAAAACCAAAAATATTTGAGTATATCTTCAATAGACCCAGTAAGGTTTATTTTAAAATAATCCAAATCTTCCTCAGGTGATTGACCTTATGCTCATCACTGGGTCGTCCAGCGTACATATCATCCAATCCTATAAATCTTCCATTACACCACATTAATCAACATTCATTGCTCTGAATCTATTTTTTTTTTCTTGAAGATAAAATAAACCTTTGCCTGCTCTTCAAACTTTACCTGTTTGCTCGAGTTCGAGATCGATTAAGTCGCATAGAACAATTATTCTAAGAAAATTTCCATCATCACGACTTTATTATTCTTCTTTTTTCTATTCAAATTAAACGAAGCACCTTGAAGACAAAAAGACTCAATATCTTCACGTACTTATAGATACCCATAATAGAATCTTCAGATATAAAAAAAAAAAAAATATTCCAAATATGAATATCTGCGTATGTAGGTAGAGGTGTATACTCGTAACAACCGGCATAGCTAAGCGGGGAACAACCTGTAAGAATAAGGAATCACAATCAAGCCAAAGCCTTCACATCATCGTCATCATCAGCAGCAGCAGAATCACAATGACGAGTAAAGGAGTTAAAGGTGCGTAAACACGGACGCATTACCATATAAGCGATATACATACCTTCCCACATCTTTGGAGTTTCTTTTAAGTGCCAGCGTTCTGGGACTTGGGAAACAAAACAAAAAAAAAAATACTAGAAGATAGAAGGTAAGTACAAGAGCCCGTAGATACAATTCAAACGATCAACGACGGAATGGCAGGTGTATTTCTTAATAATATCGGATTTCAAAATCGGAGTAGGTACACCTATCTCGACCTGGGCATGAGTATGATGTGCAAGGAGAGAAGATTGGAATCCATAACTCCTTCTTGGTGCTTCTTCCTCGTCATCATCACCCCGAGCTTCAACCAGCATCATCATCATTATTGGCAGTTGGTACAATATGCACTTGGAACTGATGTACGTCTGTCTGTCTGTCTGTCTTGCTGTCTCTCTATAGAATTCAAATATCGATATTATGGATGAGATGATCTGTCGGGGCCGGCTGCAGACTGGGAGATGAAGATCCATAAATGGAGGTGGGGTGGTTGTAGTCCGTTGAACTGCAATGTCGATTCGATGGCCTATATATGTAAATTCAAGTGCATCTTATTTCTGTGTGTTTTTGGACGTTCTGTTGGTCGGTCCATCGGTCGGCTTAGCTAACCCGCTTCTATACCGATGACGATGCAGCGATGATGATGATGATGGCGAAGCGATGGTGAATTATGGGATTTTGATTCTTTATGTAGGTTTAGAGGAGTCCTGCTTCGTACATATATTCTTTGCGCTTCTTCTACCGCGCGCACTCTCTTTCTGACAGGAGGACATAAATCTTCTGAACAACGCCTGAAACTATTGTACATCGCTTTCATAATTTTCTTTCTTTCGTGTTGTTGTTGTGTGCGTGGTCTTATGTTCATAAAAGATGACTTTAGCATACCCAGGCTATGAAGTCCTTTGAGATTTGTGGTATCGCAGAACAGGTGAATTTCACGATTGTCATATTTTGTTAGCAAAATGTTACACTAAACAAATAATTTACGAGTAAATGCTTTGTACTATTATGCTCACTCGAGATCTGAATTCAAATCCAAACTCAACATTGATTTCTACTTCTTTTGGTTTTCTAACTAACTGTGATATTCAAATTGAGGATTCTGTTCGAACTACTTTAATCACAGCGAAATTTGCCACTTTCTGACTTTTTGATGTGACAGTCAAACTAACCTAACCTTATATCAATTTTTTACGAATGTTTTGAAAATAATTTTTTTGACAATTTTTTTTTTATTTTTCAATTCTTTTTTGTTATTATTTTAAGGCTTTTTTGAGACTCTTGCACAATTTAATTTGTTGACCAATTTTTATTCTTGAGGTTCCACTGCTTAGGTTTTTAAGAGATACTTTACATTTTTTTTAAATTTTCTGACAAATTTTTGTCTGC
The DNA here is from genome assembly GCA_958431115.1 of Syrphus vitripennis. NCBI lineage: Eukaryota > Metazoa > Arthropoda > Insecta > Diptera > Syrphidae > Syrphus > Syrphus vitripennis. The sequence goes on along the minus strand of OY288108.1, from coordinate 121,662,732 downwards.
ATATTTTTTCTTTGGACTTTTTTGATTTAACTATTTTCTTTCTCAAGACCAAATTTTCTTTCAATACAACCTTTATCTTCATAAGTTATTTTATGAAAATTTTTTATTTCGACTGACTCTCGGACAATTTTTTTTTTTGGCAGAATATTTGAATTTTTATTTTGCCCACCTGACGCCATAATACCCTAAGCTGAGCAACGGAGTTGCTGATAAAAAGTAAAGGAATAATTGAGGGTATGCTTTGAGTATTAAAGCTTTATTTGAAGAGATTTTTAGAAAATTATTTTTTGGATTTTTGACAAGAAATCAAAATTTATTTTTGAACTCAATATTTTGAAAATGGGTTCCTATAATTTATATTAATACATTTTATATTTAAATACTAAAACCTGCAAATCAATCTTTTCTAAAAAAAATTAGAAATAAAAAATAATTTTTTGAAAAAAAAACGACTCCAACGATTTTTGAAATTTTTTTCTAAAAACTATTTTTCTGATACATAAGATGGCATCCGCAGTTTTGAGCTCAAACTTTTGCTCTGGCTTACTTCAGCATTTCAAACAGTTGTATGCTTTTTCGTAGGAATTTTTCTCAAAAGACAATCTTGTTCTCTAAGCCCAGACATTTCTAGATGGACTTTGGACACCGCGATATGTTCATCGATAATTTGTATGAAAATAGCATTTTTTCCAAGATGGAGTCCTTTAGCCCAGAAGTTCATTTTTATAAACAGGCTCATTGGGGCTTATAAAAAGACACATTTTTCGAACACTTATTGTGTCCAATCGCAAATAGAAAGTAATAATTCCTCCTGAGAGGATGATTTTGCAAATTTAAGATTTAAAATTTGCCCACTTGAATTTTTTAAACAAACAGCCTGGTGAAATCTTAGACGTCTTTGTAGCTTAAATGCTGAGCTAATTTTTTCTTATTCCTAAGCCGCACTGAGCGAGGAGTAAAATGCCAATTGGACACCAACAACAACTATCTAGGCCTGGGTGTACACTGTACATTGTACAAGTGTGTGCGAGCAGTTAGGCCATCTATCAAAAAAACCGAACTCTGAAGAGAAAAAGTGCCCGTTGTAAGTTGTTAGTGATGGTTCTTGTCCATGGTACGAACAAATTTGCATTTGTTGTTCGCCGTTCGAGAACAGTCAATAGGTTTGGATGTTTAAAAAAATGTTAGCTAGCTGTGGTCTGTGGACTTATGGATTCATTTCCTTCCTCCAATTCGAAGTGAAATTGTGCGCGCGTTGTACGCCTTAGCTTTTTTGATGGACTATTTTACTTGAAAAAATATAATATGCATATGCCGCACAAAGTGATAGGTAAATATATAATAGAGAGGGAGAGAGAAAGAGAGGGGCAACAATACTGCCAAAGTCAGCAGATTTATTGAATTGTTGAACTTGGCCTGCGTTTTGAAGAAGTGGATCTATGAGCTGATGAAGGTGGAAACATGTTCTCAACAAAAGAGACAGGCACATTCAGCAGCAGGTAGGTAAAATAATAAAAAATATACTAAAGCAAAGTATCTCTATAGATACCTATTGGTTTTTTATGGATATAACCATGGCAGAGGCTTTGAGATGAAAAGAACATGCCATCGGCGCGACGCGGCGCGGCGGTGAGGCGGGCATATAGTATACGAGTATATAATATAGTGCGCCTGCGCCTGTGCGCGCATTTCACATTTATTGTGCTAATTTTAAATTATCTCGCATTGATTTATATGTGGATCGGTGAGTTATGATCTTGACTGGTGAATTGGTGGATTGGATTTGAATGATGTAGCGAGTTGTTCAGATTTTATGACTGAGCTTCAATGGGCGAATAAGTACCTATCGAATAAATTAATGTTATTGAATTTGCTTGCGGGGGGATGCTTAGCTTACGCCTTGTATATTATGATGGAAATCTATTGGGGCTTCGAGTGATATTAATTGGAGAAATAAATACTTTGAAAGGCATTTTATGGTTCATAGATATACCTGAAAAAGCGATTAAGCGCGTATTGTTTTTCTGTTGTTTTGATTATTTCAATAATTTGAATTAGTTTTTTTTTTTTTTTTAAGAAAGTTAAATTTAAGCATGGTTATGAAAATAATGTATTATACATTCCTACCTAACTTCTTTACAAAAAAAGGCGTTTTTCGCAATATTTTTAATTATGATTTCCATAACGAGAAGAACTCATGTTGAGTAATGTTTTTGAGTTAAGATACCTACTCAAAGTGAAAACTTAAAATCTAGGACAATCAAAAGTACCTATCTATAAGTTGAGATAAGAGTACACAGAGCTCTAAATAATTTGATGTTGTAAATAAAGCTTTTTTGAGCATCGACTATCAAACGCCGTTTCCTTTGTATTGTATAGGTATATGAAAACTATAGTGCTATCATGGTGGAAGTCATATAGGAAAGTGTGCCGGCAACATTAAAAAAAACTAGCCATTATGGTACTATAGTTTTCATATACAAAGCCGTTTCCCTTTTAAAAATCAGTGTGGGGCAGAAGACTCTCCCTTCGGGAAATTGAATTAGGTACTTGAGTAACGGGCAAATATCATTTCATCGATTCAAATATTCTAGTTATCTTACTGGTTTCGTGATGAAAGAAACATTTTGTTCATACGTTTTTGTCCACATTTCCACAGCTTTCTAAACTCACAAAAAAAAAAAATTACCAAAGATAATTTTAAAGATTCTTCTAATTATTGATTTTCATGACAAATTAACAATTGTTTCATTAAGGTAACATTATTTTCAATTGGTTTTTGGTATAATTAAGTATTTGGTTTCTATACTGATAATATTAATGTTTACATACATAATTTTGTATTGGTAAGGTTCCTTAAATTTTCGAAATTTTGGAGTTCTAGAATTCACTGGTATTTTTTCAGAAATGTTCAAAATTCATTTGGGAATTTTAACACCATGCACTTGGTAAATTTTTTCCAAAAAAAATTTCTATCTTGGAACCATCGAATAGTCTACCCAAAGTATTTTTTATTGAAAAAAAAATGTTGACATTGACACCTGCCTAGCCACTGAACATACCCGAAGCAGAACTACGGAGTTGCGTGAGCGGAGAAATGGTTCCAAAAGGGAGTTAAAATTATTATAACCCTCGTGAAAAAACGTTTCAAAGTAGGCTAGGCATGCAAAAATAAAAGAAATACAAATTTAACTATGCTACTGAAAAACTAAGACTTAGTGGTAAATTCTATAATCACAGTGTTTCGGAAATTTCTCCTTTTCACGGTAGCTGTATTGAAATTATGGTTTTGATTTCATTTGTTTCAGCACAAAAAAAAACTTCATTACGTATCATTTGCTTAGATTTTATCAAGGCGTACATTCTTTTGTTTGATACACTACAACTTTTCTCCTTCGAATATAAAATATATTTTAATATTATATTATATGTATACTTATTTGTAAATTAAAGTTTTTCACCAAATTTCGTGATTTCGTCCTCTTTTTTAAGGATTTCTTTTCTTATTTATTTATACTAAAAACTTTGTGTTTACTCTAATAAACTCTCGTATGCACACAAAATAAAAATCTCAGTTAAAAAAAAATTACCAAGAAAATAACTCAGGAATTAAAATGGCTGACTAGTTGAATATTTTTTACTCTTTTCAGCAAAATGCAGCAATTTTTTCATTACAATGGTAGAAAATGAGGAACATGTCACTTCGAAATTCGGGACGTCTTGTCACTATACTCTTGCCTCAATGTATTACAGATTTTGTTAAAATATTTTTCAACTGGTTACAGATAAATGTATGTAGTATGGGTGCTATGTGATAAAGCGATACCTACTGGCGAGTACACGAGCAGTCAGTCTTGTACCAACTACCGTGGACGTAGATAACCGTGGTCCGTTGATGAACTATTCTTTTTTTAATAAACGTTGTAATTTGAAGTAATTATTTAATATTAATAAAACTTAAAACTATTATTTTGTAATAAATCTTTCATTTTTGGAGAAAAGATCCCACAAATGGGGGCTCAACCGGGATCCCTCTAAAAATAAAACATTCATGTTTAATATTAAATTAATTAATTGCAAAAAAAAAAATATTTGTACATACAAACAAAGTGCAACATATTCTCTCATAGTTTTTTTTTTTATGGCCCGCATAACGACTCATAATAAGTATATGTGAAACTGAAACTCAGTAGAAAGAGAAAACGAAATTGAAAGCTGAAAAAAAAAATATAATATTTTGTTGGTAAATTCTTACGTTGCTAATTATTGTGCTGCGGTGGTTTACTGTTTAAACGGGAGAACAAGAAACGAGAACAAATGATAAAAACAGTAACCAATGTGAGGTGATTTTTACGTTGCTAATTATTGTGCTGCGGTGGTTTACTGTTTAAACGGGAGAACAAGAAACGAGAACGAATGACAAAAACAGTAACCAATGTGAGGTGATTTTATTTTTTGGGCAATAACGTTTCTCATTTTAAAGTGCATAACGCATTCGTTGTTCTACTTTCAATTAAAGAAGTCGCTCCCACAAAAAAAAAGATAATGAGTGCAAGACGAAGACGAAATTTGCAGAGGAGCAGTGACTCCTTTAATCATGAAAATATCCGAGAAAATCCAGAAACCGAATTGGACAATATACCTAATCAAAATGTGCGGTTTAATATGTCAGATGTCGATGGTTTAGTTCGTAAATTTTCGGGAGACGAGGCGTCAAATGTTAGCAAGTGGCTCGAAGAATTCGAAGGTTATATGCTAACGCTTTTAACTGGAACTCTCTACAACGGTTCGTTTTTTGTAAAAAATCTTTGGTTGGTGCTGCAAAGCTTTACGTTGAATATGAAGCTAAGCCGGTGACATATCAGCAGCTAAGAGGTGCTCTTACGGACGAATTTAAACAGAAAATATCTAGTTGTGACGTGCACAAAAAACTACGTGAAACAAAGAAGAGTGCCAATGAATCGTGTCGCGAATTTTTGTATAGAATGCTTGATATTGCTAGTCAAGCCAGCGTAGATGATATTTCCGTTTTTCGTTATGTTATCGATGGCATTAAAGACGCTGCTGTTAACAAATTAATTCTATACGGTGCGCAAACAGTCACAGAGTTCAAAGGAAAACTTTTTACGTATGAACAAATAAAAAACGAAGGCGATACTTCGGCAAAAAGTCGCGATAATAATCATCCATCTAGTTCAAGAAATGCAACAAAAGGCAGTGGCTCTCGTGGACGATATTGTTTTAATTGTGGCTCTCAAGATCATGAGTTCCATACGTGTCCAGAAAAGGAAAAAGGTCCTAAGTGTTTTGGGTGCAACAATTATGGGCATAAGCGGCCTGATTGTCCCAATAAAAGGAAAAGCACGGTAAATGTGTTGCAAAAAACAGATATGGTCCGACAGGTAGCGGTAAACGGGTTTGTAGTTAGCGGTTTAATTGACACTGGTAGTGATGTTTGCATCATAAAAAGAAACCACGTGCAAGACATTCGTCCCACTTACTATTCAAATGATTTTTCTTGTTCTTTAGCAGGAATTGGAGCAAACGTGGCAACAAGTGGGATCTGCCGAGCTGATGTCTGTATCGATGGCACAAATTTCGAAGATGTGGAGTTTTACATTGTGGATAGCAACCTTGTTAAACCAGATGTCATTATCGGTATGACTCTTTTAAGCAAAGCTGTGCTGAAGATCGAACGTGGCACGTTTAGTATTTTTAAACCTGATGACAAAGGCACACAGCAATCTGTTGAACCCACCGACGACGTCAATTGTTTTTTTGCTGCAATAGACGATGGTATATTTTGCGACGATAACTTACCCGATTTATCTCATTTACAGAGCAAAGACGTTCGAGATGCTGTAACCGATATGATTGCAAACTACACTCCAGTAAAACCAAAGCAGTCTCCAATTACTATGAAGATAGTACCAATCAACGAAGAACCCGTTTACCGTCCGCCCAGAAGATTTCCACCGAAAGAAAGAGACATCATAGATCAGCAAATTGAACAATGGATCCGAGATGGAGTTATTCGAGAGAGTGTGTCTGATTACGCAAGCCAAGTCTTACTGGTGAAAAAAAAAGACGGAACGAACAGATTATGCGTGGACTACAGAGCAGTTAATGAAAAAATTCACAAGGTAAGATTCCCACTCCCAGTGGTCGAAGATGAGATAGATTGTTTGCAGGCTTCGATGTTTTTCACGACACTGGACCTTGAAAATGGTTTTTTTCATGTTTCGGTAGACGAAAATAGCACGAAATTCACAGCTTTTGTCACTCAAAGCGGCCAATATGAATTTTTAAAAGTACCTTTTGGCCTGTGTAATTCGCCGAGCGTATTCCAAAAGTATATTACATATATTTTTCGAGAACTACTTAGGTTGGGAATCTTACGCATTTTTGTCGATGATATTGTCATTTTGGCTGGCACAATCGAAGAAGCTTTGGAACGGTTAAAGATGGTGCTTGGTGTGGCAGCAGAAAATGGTCTGCGGATTAAGTGGAAAAAGTGCCAGATTCTGCAGCAAGATATTGAGTACCTTGGACATCAAATTTGCAAAGGTACAGTGGCACCAGCAAGTGCAAAGATAAAGGCAGTTTCCAATTTTCCAGAGCCGACAACTGTTAAACAACTGCAAAGCTTTTTGGGATTGGCTGGATACTTTCGCAAGTATATTCCCAACTTTGCGTTGCGAGCGAAGCCGATGACAGAGCTGGTTAAAGAGGGTGGACAATTTTTTTTAGACGAGTCCGCAAAAGCAGCTTTAAGAGATTTAAAGAACGCGCTTTCCACGAAACCAGTGTTGAAGATATTTCAGTATGGCATCACCACCGAATTACATACTGATGCTAGTATGGAAGGTTACGGTGCGGTGTTGCTACAACGAAGCGACGAAGACAACGAGCTACATCCAGTCTATTATATGAGCAAAGCTACTTCAGATCCCGAAAAAAAGTACACCAGTTACGAGTTGGAAGTATTGGCGGTGATCCAGGCCGTAAAAAAGTTCCGAATTTATCTGATTGGGCAACGATTTAAGGTCGTGACTGATTGCAAGGCTTTCGAGAGCACCATGAAGAAGAAGGATCTTGCAACGAGGGTGGCCAGATGGGCGCTTCTTCTTGAGGAATACGATTTTTGGGTGGAACACCGAGCAGGAACCAGTATGAGACACGTCGACGCGCTAAGCCGCAACCCAGCGGTTATGTGTCTTATGGAGGATAACGACTTCATGAAAAAATTATCCGATTCTCAAAAGCAAGACGAAGGTTTAAATGCGATTCTCGAAGCACTTAAAGAGGGTCCATATAAAGATTTTGTGGTTTATCATGGTTTACTTTGTAAGAATATTAATAATTCCATTCTTTTTGTCGTTCCAGAATCCATGAGATCCTCAATCGTAAGAAAAGCTCATGAAAAAGGTCATTTTAAAGCGCAAAAGGTGAAAGCAATTTTGGAGAAAGATTTCTTCATTCCTGGTCTTGATCGACGCATAGATCGTTGTGTTTCTAGTTGCGTCAAATGCATCTTAGCAGACAGGAAGCGAGGAAAAGCAGATGGTTTACTTCACCCGATCCCTAAAGGAGAGATGCCACTTTCAACATTTCATGTTGACCACCTAGGACCAATGACCGACACCAAGAAAGGCTATCGCTATATTTTAGCATTCATCGATGGATTCACAAAATTTTGCTGGCTTTTTCCAACAAAAAGTCTTGGCTCCGAAGAAGTGGTGCAGAAGATGGAGGTCATAGCTGAAACGTTTGGATATCCGCACAACATTGTCACTGATAGAGGTGGAGCTTTTGTCTCAAACAATTTCCAAAATTATTGCAAGGATCACGATGTCAAAATCCATGCTGTTACGGTTGGTGTGCCCCGTGGAAACGGTCAAGTTGAGCGACTGCATTCAACTGTCATTTCATCCTTGACTAAGTTTTCAATGGATGATCCCGAAAAGTGGTATCAGCACACGAAGAGTCTTCAGAGAATTCTCAACTCAACATATCACCGATCGATCAAAACTACACCATTTCAATTAATGATTGGAACTGAGATGAAGACAGGTAACGATGTAAAGTTAATGAAAATAATTGATGATGAATTTCAGAGACAATATGACGAGGCGAGGCTTGAGCAAAGAAACCAGGCGAAACAAGCGATAGCTAGCATTCAAGCCGAGAATTCAAAGCAGTTCAATAAAAGACGTAAACGAGCAAAGACGTATTCTGTGGGTGATCTGGTGGCCATCGAAAGAGTGCAGTTTGGTACTGGCCTCAAAATCAAACCGAAATTTTTTGGGCCATACCGCATCACAGCAAGCAAAGGCTTTGATAGATACGACGTGCAGAAGGAAGGTGAACATGATGGTCCAAAATCAACCAACACAAGTGCCGACAAAATGAAACCGTGGACAGATAACGAAACCGAGGCAGAAGATGACGATGATTATTTTTCGAGCGATAACAACCAATCTGAGGCAGATTTGGAATTGGATGACCGAGTGTAGTATGGGTGCTATGTGATAAAGCGATACCTACTGGCGAGTACACGAGCAGTCAGTCTTGTTTCTTGTACCAACTACCGTGGACGTAGATAACCGTGGTCCGTGGATGAACTAATCTTTTTTTAATAAACGTTGTAATTTGAAGTAATTATTTAATATTAATAAAACTTAAAACTATTATTTTGTAATAAATCTTTCATTTTTGGAGAAAAGATCCCACATGTATACAATTATTTCCTCAATCAAATATATAGCTACGTGATATCTAAAATAACTAACAAAAATGGCCAACTGCATAAATAAAGTAAAAATATTAATGTATTCGTTTTATTGCGATACTAAAATTTAGTCGAATTTATATTAATTTTTAATTACCCCTGGACACATATGTTGTCTAATTTATTTAATTATTTTATTAATAGTTTGCAGGCTTGCAGGTATAAAACTAACATCTATCGCATGTATCATCTTTTTACCACATGCTTTTGAGGAAGCTCATAATTTTGAATTTATTTAATGTATAAAAATCCATTATGTGCTAAGATCTAACAATTTTTGTAGGTACATAATTTATCTTTCAATCGAAGAAACTAATAAAGTCACTAAATAATACAAGACTGCTGCAAATTCGTACGATTAAGTTCTGAACCGTTTTTTTTTTTCAAAAAAAAAATGACCACGAAAAGTAAAATGTACCTGAAAAAAAAACAAATAAAAATTCGAAAAGAGTAATCAATCAGAAAACTCAAAAAAAAAGAACGAAATAATTGCCCCTCGATGAAAAAGCGAAAAATAAAAACAATACAAAAATTTTAAGTGTAAAAAATTATTTCATTTAATTATTTTTTTCTTTTTTTTTTCAACATCATAAATAAATTTTTCTTATAGACTATAAATTGTACAAAAATATTAATTTATAGAAAAAAAAATTACATTCTAAATTTTTCACTTAAACCTAAATAAATTTAGGTACTTAAAAATAAACTAAATCTGCTCACTCCTAGGTTTGTTTGTTTTGCTTGTCTTTTGTTTTTGTTTTATCTTATCATTAAAAATCTTATAATATAAAATTTACAAAATATTTACATGTTTTTTTTTGTACATTTTCTTCCAAAATAAAATAAGAAAATAATAATAGCAAAGAATAAAAATAAAATTAAATAAATATTTAGGCACTTTTCTCGCAAGGATTATGAGTTCAAGTTACAACTTTTTTTTGTTTTATTTTACAACACGATGTGTGACTAGAGGTTCCGTTTTTTTAGCATTTACAAGGATTACAAGAACAAAAAACTAGAAAAAAAATAAACTAAACAAATTAAATTAACTTTTAAATTTTTCATGTTAGAAAAAATTTAAAGATAATACAAATTAATAACAAATAACTGGGTTTTGTGGTCTCTTCTGTTTTTTTTTTTGTTGGGTGGGATTTTGTGGGCTTCTAGGAACTAATTTTTGGTTTTCAACAGAATTCAATCCAAAAATGTGTTCTATTGCTGGAGGACCGAAGGAAAGATCTTCAGTGATCCCCATAGGAAGCGAGATAGGATGAGTTTCCGGAACAGTTATTGCCACCAGGGCAACCACCTTCGGTGTGTTTTGTCAGCAGGGACATGCGAGAGAAAGTTTTCGAGCAGGATGTGCATGAGTACTTCTTTACGTCTGAGTGAGTTTGCAGATGAGCACGCAGGTTAGAGCGATCGGCGAACGCCCGATGGCAATGTTGGCAACTGAATGGCTTTTCGCCAGTGTGAGTTCGGATGTGTCCTTGGAGCAACCATGGTCGAGAGAAGGCCTTTCCACAGATGGAACACTTGCAGGGCAGAGTGTGGGTGCGGATATGCATTTTAAGAGCACCAAGGGAAACATAAGTCTTGTCGCAGTCCTTGCAGCTGAAGGATTTTTTTATTTGATTTCCTTCTGCGGCTGGGCAATGGAACTGTTGGTGCTTGGTTAAGCCGGAAAATGTGGAGTAGGATTTGTTGCAATCAGGACACTGATACCGTGGTGGCGACGATGATTTCTCCTTCTTCACTGAGATCTCACTTGGCGAATGCTGAGCACTGGCCACCGATGCTCCAGATGAGATCACTGGCGATGTTGGAGACAGAAGCACTGAAGAGGAACCTGATGGCGAGGATAGTTGCTTTAGCGAGAGATCTTCTGGCAGGGAGGAGCAGTTAGATTCTGGAGTGAGTGCCCTCATCGAGAAGTACGACGAGTCACTGTAGGCTGGTGAGATTGGTGCATGTGCGAGATTTAATCCGAACGGAGAATATGGCGAAGCTGGAATTTGATATGGCATAAAGCGATGAGTGAGCTGGGAATGTGGCATATGTCGCACACCAATTGGTCGATGGATGATTTCAGATCGCATCGGAGGCGACACAGAACTGGCACGACCGTTCAAGTAGTGTGGAGGTGGCGACAAGGATCCAGCTTCCGATGGTGAACTGGGCGAGAGAAGTTCTCCTCTCAATGGCGAAATTTGCGTATGATTCAAATGAGGATTATTGATGGTCCTGTAGAATTCGGCTGTATATGGCGAGACATGGAAGTTCCATGGCTGTAGGCCATTTCCATAGCCGTTTGGATAAGTTGGTGTTGGCACGATCACTGGAGAAGATTTTTCTTTTTTCACAAAAACACTATTATTGTTATCCTTGCATGGGAACGAAGATGTCGTGGACATAACATCGACGGTAGACGAAGATTCATCACTGCACGAGTCGATTTCTTTTTTAACACTTAAATTCTCGGGTTCGTCCTTTGTGAGGACCAAAGGCGTTGGAGGTGGCGAGTCACTACTATCGACATCAATGTCATTGTCGTTTTCGTTTTCGTCCTCGAAATCATAATGCACTGGACGTTTTTTCAAAGGACACTTGCTATAGTTTTTACCCGCGATCATTTCAAGATGCATTTTGGGTTTGTTTTTTTTTAAATATTTATATTTTTTTTTTTTGAAAAGGGATCACAATTTCAACGGAACTTTAATGATATCTCTTGGGTTTTTGTATCTTTTTTCTGCGAGTTATTTTTTCTTTTTTATTTCTAAGTTTTTATCGAACAGAACGCAAGAGCAACCAACGAAGAACTGTGAGGGATTTCACAGATCCAAGTCTTTTTATAGCCTTCCCCACTGTCTCTGCTCTGAAGTTAAATTTGTGTTCATCGACGCGTGCCGTCAGACCAATTGGAAGCCAGAAACACGATTCCCCTGAACCAGTGAACCAAGGCGGCTGTTGTTGTTTTTGTATGGTCTGCCTATTTGTAGTTTTCTTGTCCTCGGTTTCGTTGTTGTCGTCGCTCGTAGTCGTATGTCGTAGTCGTTGGTTTGAAAAACAGGCTCTCTGATGCTGCTACTGGTGGTGAACATGGACAGGTGTGCTCTCTTGCTGCTGGCTGGAGTGGATTGCTGGTGATAAGGGTACCTTACCATTTACCAATACACAACAAGGTGCTTACCGTTTTATGCTTAGAGATCTTTCACCACTGCAAAGTGGTCTCTTGTGTGGATGGTAGGTATCTTATTTTTTGTTTTGATAGGTTGATATTCATGTGGTACCTATGTGGATTGTACATTTGTTTCGTTACCGTTTTGTATCTTTCTCTTTTTGAGAGTTTTATTGTTTTATTTAATTTAAATGGCGTGAATTGTGGAAGGGGAGAGTATTTCCATCTGTCTCCTGTCTGCACAATCCACTTGCTTTACTAAAGGTGCAACATCGAAACTGAACTGAATTTGTCGCAGGCTGCTGTAGTTGTAGAAAATTGATGCCGTTGTTGTCGCCGCGTGCCGAGAAATACGTTGATTTGTCTGCTGACTGGCTGCTGCTGGTGCGGTGGTGGTTGTCCTGTGTTTTACCGTTTGTGGAAGTCTTTCCCCATTTGGAAGATGTTTTATTTTCCTTTTTGTTGTTTTTTTTTTTTAACTCGCAGTGAGGGGAGAATTTTGGTGGTGTTTTCTTCTGTTTTGTGTTGTGCTGTGTTCTATGGTCCTTGTTTGAATTTCGGAATTTATGTAGCTTATCCTTTTGATGTTATTGTTTATTTTCAGTTTCTCCTGTAAGGGGGATTGTTCATCCAATATTGAATTCAATTCAACCTGATGATTATTCATCTGTTGTTTTTTTGATTCCTGTAGAGGAGGCGATGAATTTTATTTTTGTCGTTTTATTTTCTACCTGTGAGATTCTTTATTTTATGTTCGTTTTTGCAATGAATTTTTTTTTTGGAATATGAGGGAGAAAATATTACAATAAGAAAGTTGAATAAATATTGAACTGTGTAGAGTCGATCGTTGTGAATTATATCTGCCGATGGATAAGTTTTATGAATATAGAAAATTGAATTTGGCAGAATGAGAAATTGGGTCATGTTTAAGACATGCGGTACTACCTTTCTAGGTAGTAGGTATTTCTTATAAATACACACATAGGTGGTTAGTGATTACATCCTAAGATACAGATAGAATATTTTTTAAAGTTAGTAAAGTAAATAAGAACATCTACATAATAGAACGTTTTTTATTTATTTAGGCGGTAGGTAGGAACTTTTATAAGAAAGTAGGTATCTTGGTCAATTTAGTTATAGAATTAGGTTCTTAACTAGGTGTATCTATAAGAAGGATCAACTTATAGTAGGTAGGTATGCAAGTATTATCAGAGGATATCTTATTTCTTACGTAATTTAATTGCCAGTTTGGAATTTTTATTTTTTTTAAATCATTAAAGTAATGCACAGTTAATTTTGATAATGGTCTTAGTTCCAACTCCATTCTCCATTCAAAAAAAAATACAATTTTTTGGTTATAGTAGGTACCTACCTACCTATTACATAAGTTAAAATTCAAAGATTAAACATCGTTTTAACTATGGGAAATATCGATGATTTTCTTGATTGAATTAAAGCAGTTCTTTGGAAAAAAATTTGCTGTCTGTCTTAACTTAATTTTTTGAACAAAAGAATAGCAGTGACATTGTTTTGCGGGAAAAAAAAGTCGTAGGGAATAAAATAAAAAGACTTAAACGAAGAAGTCTAGTGTGGGGATGGGAATGCTGATTTAGATAGGTAGGTAGTTAACTAAGTGAAATCATGAAACATTCAGAAAGAAAACAGCATGGATTACTGATTAGTTATTTTTTTAAGTTTTAACTAGTATTAGGTAGGTAGGTACCTACATAAAGGTAGATAATTTTTTAAAGAAAAAGTTTGAGAGATTATTTTAAAGGTTTTCAACGTTGTTTGGACATGACATTACAGAGTTTTTTGAACTATTTCGCTCAATGCAATTTGAAGAGTGTTTATGATAAACCTTTACATTTTATAAAAATAAAAAGGAAATCCAGGTTTTAAAATCAATTAGATTTTCATGTTTAAGGTTAATAACTCAAATTATGAATTACTGTGACTAACATTTAAAAAAAAAATTTAAACCTGAAACCTAAAATATTTAATGTTAGTAGGTACCTAATTGCTGAAGAAGTTTAAAATAAAAAATGAGTTAATGTCGCAGATGCATAAAAATAAATTAATTCTTGTTTGGATTAATTGCCGTGTCTCTACCTATGATCTTTGTGCCGATTTAAGACTATAGGTAGGTAGGTACCTACCTACAAATCGCACTTTTATTTAAATTTAGAGTTATGTATTACCTAAAGATTAAATTGTTTGGGGATACCTACCTATTTGAAAAATATAGTTTTATCGTTTCAAATTGAAATAAATAATGATTAATTTTGATTTTTTTTAATTACGTCAGAGTACCTATCTAAAATCGTTGTTTTTTATTCGAGATTTTATAATGTATAGTTTTGTTACAGAAAATTTTGGTAGTTAATTCAAATGCCAATGTCATATTTTCATAACAGTTAAGTTTTGCATTAATCATTTCGGTATTGAAAAAGGTAACCCAGTGACTCTAACCCATTTATATTATGAAATAGGTACTATGTCAATTATTTAAGGAGCAAAATATTGTAAAACACATGAAATACCGTGTTGTTTTATTAAAAAATCAAATATCTACCTATGCAATTTGTAAAACTTAAAATGTCTAAAAAGATTTGAAGTTTAAGCGGTTTAGAAAAGTGTTTTTTTTTGCTTTCTTGACCTGCTTTCTTTGTAGACATCTTATAAAATTGTGTGAAAAAAAACGACAGCAAAGCCAAGCAATTTACATGTTAAACACAACAAAAACATAGAATATGCACTTAAGTTAACTTTTTTCTCGAAAGAAACGGTATTGCATTATTCATCTGAAAAGAATACGGTGAACAGAAGAGAGAGAGAGTTGAAAAATTAATAACTTTTTTGAATGAAGTCCCTAAATCATTGTTTTGTTCACATAGTCCCATATATTCCATATATGTACAATGTACATATTAGCAAAACACAACTACCTAATAGGTAGGTATTACCTGCCCTGTTGATATTTTGTGAACATTAAAAAATGTTGTCATATAAATGACTTGAATTTAATTTAACGGACAGTTTTCATGACAAGCCAAAACTAATAACATATTTGCCGTTGTCGACAGTCCTTACCAATTGTCTACTTTAAATAAAGCCTGAACGCAGTGGAATAAAACTATGAAGCTGAAGATCGCTGCATCCGAAGTTGTTTTTTCATTTAGAGTTGCAGCTCTCGAAAAGTATCAATGATATTGGAAAATTTTAAACACCGAAATGTTGGGCACAAAATTTCCCAGGGGCGATGTCCGCTACTTTTTAAAAAAATTATCCCGTTATATTTTTTTTTAATGGGTTTTTAAACTTTTCAGATTATTTTTTTGTTTAGACGTGCAGATAGACGAAACTAACGGTAAAAATAAAAAACAAAAAATTGTATCGTGTAGAGCGTCTTTTACTCTAGAGGCGATGTTCCTTATTTTTTTTTTTTTTTTTTTTACTAAGCGTTTTTAAACATGAAACATAAAAACAAAACTCACAAAACTTTATACCGTTATAACTTCGGATCACCTAACGGTACCAAAAAAAAAAGTACATAGAAAAATTAGATTTTTTCAACTCTAGAGGCGATGTTTTTTATTTTTTTTAAATTCATGTTCTAAAGCTATTAATTTGCATAACAACAAATTATAATAAAGAGAAAAATAACATAGAAGATACGAGCTGCATAGTGCATATACAAAAGGGTGAGCCTTGAATTTATATGACAACAATATTGGTCTTGTTTTTGTTTTTCTTTTTATTATAATTTGTTTTTATGCAAATTAATGGCGTTAGAACATGAATTTAAAAAAAATAAAAAACATCGCCTCTAGAGTTGAAAAAATCTAATTTTTCTACGTTCTTTTTTTTTTGGTACCGTTAGGTGATCCGAAGTTATAACGGTATAAAGTTTTGTGAGTTTTGTTTTAATGTTTCATGGTTAAAAACGCTTAGTAAAAAAAAAATTAAAAAAATAAGCGACATCGCCTCTAGAGTAAAAGATGCTATACACGATACCATTTTTTATTTTTTTTTTGTACCGTTAGTTTCGTCTATCTGCACGTCTAAACAAAAAAATAATCTGAAAAGTTTAAAAACCCATTAAAAACAAATATAACGGGATAAAATTTTTAAAAAGTAGCGGACATCGCCCCTGGGAAATTTTGTGCCCAACATTTTGGTGTTTAAAATTTTCCAATATCATTGATACTTTTCGAGAGCTGCAACTCTAAAAGAAAAATAAGAAAAAAAATGCAGCGATCTTCAGCTTCATATAAAACTACGGTATACCTACTTTCCAATTTATTGCAGAAAATGAGATATTTGATAATTTATAAGCCGGTCCCGGATTTTATTTCCTAAGAAAACAATATGAACCTAAGGACATGCAATTAAAACGATTAAATATGCCCTTAAAATTGCAAACATGCTGCTTTAACATTAAAAAAAATTAAAAATTTTTTATTAAAACAAGCGTAATTAAGTTTTCAGTTTTTAACCAAAATTGATTATCAACTTACAATTACATATTTTTAAGTTTTCAAACCAAAAATCTTGGGGATTCTGTCATTATTTTGAAATAAAATGACGGAATGTTTAAGTTTAATTCGTAAAATTTGTTGTGCAAAAATGGAAAATATTATTTTCCAAAAATTTAAAAAAAAAAACCTAATTTTTTTAAAAACACCTTTATCTATTGAACCAATTTTAACTGACACCCGCCCAAAATATTTCAAGATGACACCCGAAATAAAAGATGTTAAGTTACTAGCAGCAGCAGGCTTCACCTTAAAAAAAAAACGCAAGCAAAACAATTGAAAATCTGATTGGTGTGTGTTGCATTGATAATGGTCCGTTAGGGATCAAGATGCTATTCCGCTATTATATTACTCTGTGTACCTTAATCTATAGAAAACAAAATCTCTTTGTATAGGCACTTAACTAACCTACGCTCTTTTTTTCTCCTAACGGCAAATAATAAATGAAAAATGAAACTTGCCACAGCTGTACATATGAAACCGGTGTTTGGTGACTTACTATATTCAAAAGTAGCAGAGAAAGAAATCCCTATAGCAGAAGTGAGATCCTATATACCTATGTTAAGAAATTAAAAACTCAAAACAAGACAATTTATAATCACGATCACCCCAACCAATAATAAGGAAGACGAAGTCTTCCTTTCTACATCTTCCTTGACATAATAACCGTAAATTGGAAGACATTCAAAATAACTTATGATGCCATTGAATCCGGAATTAGAGAACCGAACTCGATTTAAAAACGTAAACGACAAAAACACAACATTAGGGATCCCTCGAAGTTCGAGCAATGAAATCGAATGTAAACATAACACTCCAAGTCTTCATCCTACGTCCACACTGCACATCCATAAGGATGTTCGTTGTTCACCTAAAAAATTCTGTTTTCGTTTGTGTCCTTTGGGTGTCATCGTTGGTTGGTGCGTTTCAGTAGTGTGGAACGGTTTAGTTCAGTTCCGTATTTTCTTCCGGGTGCATCTATCACCATCGTCAGAAGTTTCAAATACAACACCGTTTGATGGAATTCTCCCCTCGTGCTTCGGCTTGAAAAGAGAACAGCGCACCGGCACACGACAGATGTACAGTTCGATAAGTTGGAGGATATCCTTGTGCGTTGTGTACACGTATGTGTAGGACGGAAGGATATTTATATTTTTATTCGAATTAAGTGAGTTTGTTGTCCTTTCGTAAGTCCATGACAATGCGAGCTGTCGCGTCGCATCGTTTCTTCGAATATAGTAGAAATAACTTTAGGTACTTTGAATCTACGGAAGGACGAGAGGGATAATTCACTTCATTATGGCGATGGCGCACCGATATTTTAGTGCCATTGGATGTTTGCATGTCCTGTACTCTGTGCTGTTGTGTGATGTTCCTGTTTGCATGCGCATTGTGCACATGTCAAATACGGAAATAAGGGTGAACTATGGTTGGAAGCGTGATGCATCAGTCGGCCATCATTTTAACTCACTCATTTTATATCATTTGCGATGTGCAATGTGTTTTTGGCTGGTGTTTTTGAGTATTTGTAAGGGATAAAAATAAAACACCAACCGGGTAACGTGCCACAGGATTAGGCAGATGTGATTTATTGGCAGAAAAGTGTTGAGTAATTTGGTGCCATTAAGGGTGGGTGTCCCTTAGAAGCAAACTCAGAACTCATGTAAATACATTTGAATGTATTAGTAGAAGAATGATTCTCTTCTATAAGCTAACTTCTCTCTTGTGCAATACTTTTCTCAGAGCCAGATAATGCCAGCCACAGAGACATATGGGTAGGGTATGGTATGCATCAGCAGACAGAGGCACACAAGCGCACACAGGCATACATACATATTACATATTTATTGCCAGAGCCTGTTGTGCTGAGACATGAGAGATGAGTCTGACCGACACGCGACGCGACGCACGGCCAGGCCAGTGGCTATGACATAGGCACGGCGCGAATGATGTTTTTTTAAGTTTTTTTTTTTTGCTATAGGTAGGTAGTTGTTTTGTTTTTTGGATGTTACGAGTATGTCATACTATGAGAAATGAGAAAAGTAATATACCTACATAATATGAATAAGCGACAAAAAATGATATACATAATGCTAGAGAGGGGTTTTCGGTTTGGTGGCGGTGGATATTTTTATTTGTTGTAGATATCTACCTACATATTTTTTTGTTCGTTATGATATGATCTTCTAATTGCAAAAAAATATTCATTATTAGTTAGGTATTATGTAAAATGTAAGTTTTCTTTTGAAAATTTTTTGAAAGAACATTTCACTTACCGGCTCATTCATACGGTTGTATTGCAGGTTGGAATATAATTAGGAAAATTGTACGGAATTGAAAATTTTGAAAGTGAGTAGCAACCTAGGCAGATAAGACATGATTTTTGGAAATTTATTCAAATTATAGGTACCTAACTAGAGTAAAAAAAAGTATAAGTTTTTGTATGGGTCGAGAAACTACCTAGGTATGTATGTTCTATACGGGAAGGGCTATATAGTTGATATTTTTTTTAAATAAGGTAGGTACAGTACACATCATAAAATGCTGAAGATCAAGATAATTTTTTTTTTTTAATTTTGGAGTGATTTTTGAAAGGTTTCAACTATGTATTTAAATTATGGTCAAATTAAAACAAAATAAAAATAATTTCAAACGTCTTCTTTTAAAATATTGAAAAAAAAAACAATTTTTACAGACATTGCAGGCACAGGTATATATATCACACAATAATAATGTTAATCAAATCTATCGCTATACATACTCAAAACTAAATTCTCCACCAACGATATCAAGCATTTCAATCATTCATCATTCAATTACACTATTTTACATAAACTATCGAAGAAAAAACAATACAAAATGACTTGTATACCTATATATATGTATACATATTTCTTTTCGCAAAACAAACAAATGACCCAACCAATGAGTATAAATGTATACACATAAGTATATATAGGTACCTATAATGCACAATATTCAATCAAAAATCCTGCATCGATCCGACCACAAGAAGTGAACACGAACTTCCATCAACCATCAAGTCTACGAGTTACGATTTGAACAAAGAAAAAAAAACAGGACATATGTAGGTATATAATTATCTACCTAATTTTTCAAACTTCTCAGTTTTATATCTAAAGAACGATCATATCCATCGCGAAATCATGAATCGCGATAACAAAATACAATGTGTAACAACCTACAAGTAACTTGCCCAACCAAAAAAATCAAATTCTTCTGCATGTGGCTACGTCATATACAAATTGTCATTCATGAATCATGACCTTGCATCAAATATATCTAGAAAAAAAATTATTTCTAACAGCAGGTTTTTTTACATTTTCTAATAATTATAAGATGACGGGTAAGAAAAGAAAAATAAAAAAAAAAACTTAGCCAAGCACAAAAAAAAAACAAGACAAAATATATGTGAGAGCGAACGGGCGGGCGAAATTTATTTGCAAAGAGATAGAAATTCTCTTCTTTAGCGCTGATATTGCAGTGGAATTTTGTGGAACTACAACTTCTTTGTGTGCGTGTGCAAGGAATTTTTTTGTTAAAAAATGCAAAATAGACGTCTTTTCTAAGAATAAAATTAAATAAAAAGTAAGCGGAAAAATTATTTTTTTTTGAAAAGTGGATAAACAAAATACCAGAAAAAAATAAAAAAAATATGCCAGAATTCTATTGCCAGTCGTTCTCTTACAATGGTATTACAAACATTGTCATATTGAATTGCATTTTGAAATATATCCTGAGTTTTTTTTTTTTTTTTCAAAACCGAGACTTTTTTCAGAATATATGAATCTTTCATAAAAAATTATTCACAAAAATTAAAAAATATAATTCTAAAAGCCCCTGTGCAAACCAGAAAATTTTAAGAAAAAAAAAAGTGTTTTTTTTACTTTTTGTTAAAAAAAAAAAAAAAAAATTGAAAAAATTGAAAAAAAAAGTTAAGTAATTACACACCTATTTATTGGCTTTGTAAAAAAGATAGTTTGACTTCTTTATCTTTTATACTTATTAAGTTATATCCAGTAAAACATTCATACCACTTAGTAAATTTCCTTAATTTTTCATGGGTTTGTAAGATTTTTTTTGGAATAAAATAAAAAAAATAAAAAAAAATAAAACCGATACTGATCTTGCAGATATATTTTCTTAAAAAAAAAAATAAAAAAAAAATAAAAAAAATTTATTTATTATATGCCCCATCATATTTGCAAGCACTCTACAATTTTTTTTTTGATTTTTCCATCTGTTTTCTAATTTTTAGGTCCAATTTTAATTTTTTTTTTTTTAAAGCTCCTGAAATATTTTACCCATCCTATTTCCTATCGATATCCGTTTGTTTCATTAAAATATTCGGAAAAGTGTGAACGCTATACGACTTAGCGCAAAACTCTAACCTATTTTTTCATGGGACACTCACCCTTAAATGAGGATGTTAAATTATTTCTAGAACATTAAATAAGAGGGTTTTAGGTCGACCGTTATATGTTAGATTAGTTTATGATTTCATCGGAATGTCGCAATGAATTCAAGAGCCAAGAAAGATTTATATATGTAGGTATCCGTATCTGGAAGTAGGAGGAAGTTATAGGTATAGATACTTTAATCTTCTAGGCGGTTTGGTTTCATAAAGCCCTTTTAAAGTTTAACAAGCTGTCAAATATTTATGAAACCGGGCATTAGTCATTTTTCTTTGACTGGCTCTAACTCAAATCGGCACAGAGCCAGAGTGTTCGACTAGAATGGAAGAGAACAAGGTTCAATACTTAGAGGAAAAAAAAAAGAACTCGGAGAAAACAAAAATAATAAAAACTAATAAAAACTATTAAAATATTTTTTTTTGTCGGCTAAATATTTATCTGGTCGGTTAGATTTTTTTTCACTGTACCACCTTCTGAAAACCACAGGCAAATGTAAAATAAATTTGTTTTAGCATTTTTATATTGCTTTTTTGCCTTCGATATAATTTTGCTTGAAGTTTTTTCAGTAGGTAGGTACTCCAACAAGTCCAATTAAAGTGGGAATCGAACCCAGGCATACGCCGCGCTCAAGCTGGGAGGCGTGAGAGTTCTACGCACTAACAAAACGGACTACTATTTTTCTCACCATCTTCATATTAAAATAAAATGCACGACTGGATCGCCGGAACTTGTTCCCATCCAAGAATGAATTTTAAGCTCAAAACTGAAGAATCCATCTTATGTATATGTTCACTGTTTTCAAAATATTGAAAAAATATTTTTTTTTTTTAAATTTTGATCAATATTGAAAACTTTTAAGAGTATATAATATATATAAAGCCTCATTTACGAAAAAATTAAAAACATAAATCCTTATAATAACGATGTTTTACCTTCAAAAAGAATTCATCAAAATCGTTGGAGACGTTTTTGATACAAGTCTGAACGGTTATTAGATAGGCATACCGTAATGTGAGATCTGATTTATATATCGAGTTCTTTTTTTTTGTAACGAATTCAAAAATTTGCACTGTAGTCGCGAGTAAAAAAAAATCCATATTTTACTGAACTAATAAAATTGCCAAATTGGTAACCTTCCACATCCGAAAAATTCCACAACTTGCCCATTTTATATGTTTGCCAAGATCAGTCACCGCTGATCATAATCCAGTAGGTACACTACATATCTCGTACTTATATGCATTCTTCCATATTTCTTAATATCAGTGAACTTTGGAATTCTTCTTAAAAATTAATAAAAACTTGTGCATTTTTTACTACCATAAACTTGTCTTCCCCGTGCTCAGCAAGTTCCGAATCCAAATTTCCATAAACAAAGACCAAAAGAAGTTCACTGACTTTTCTTTTACATAATCCACCAAAGTTAAAGAACATTTTTTTTTCGGCTTTAATTCTCTGATTGCACATTAAAATTGTTACAAAATAAAAATTAAAAACAAAAAACTAAATATAATTTCCTTGTTTAAATGTGTCGTTGAAACTACGACAAGTCGAAGACAACGTCAACGACGAAAACAACAAAGTGTGCAACCTGTTCACCTTTAACTTTGCGGTGTGTGTCTTCAACGTCTCTTTACGATTTCTACAGGTAGTTGAATTCGGTTTGTGCCTTGTCACTCGTCACTCTGACAATAAGACAAGCTTCAGGCTTGCTTTATGCTTACGTTTACCCGTAGCAAGTTGATCCCACTTTTTTTATGACAACAAAAAAAAGGAACCATAATTTCTTTATGGTTCGAGGTGAAGCGCGTTTCTTCGCTGACGGTTGATACTTATGTAGATGTCTGCTGGTGGTTCTACATTTTGTTGTTTTTCTTTTTCAGAATACGGCAACCAACGGTAATGCGATACAAAACGCTGAACCTTTGAACTTCTTCTTCCATCTTTCATCATCCGATCATCTGAAAACATTTCCTTCATCGTAATTTCGTCTTCTTCATCGAGATTCTTTGTAGCGACACAAAACTTTGTTGTGAAACAAAAGAGAATTCTTGTTCCTATCCTTCTTACGTCGAAAAAGCTATAGTCATTCCGATTGGAATTCCCTTAGGGTAGTGTCCAAGTTCCAAATTTTGGAATTAAGCAAGACCATCAACAAACAGATTGCTAAAGATGAGACTAAAGAAGAAAGAATTGACAGGCAGAAAGTAACGAATCTTTTGGCGAAATATTTTTTTCTATTTTTTTTTTTTTGTAGAACCGATGGCAATCAGCTGAGGGCTCAACCTCCGAGTTGCACCTTTGCTATTTTTGTTTTGAAATGATGAATCAACTTCAACATCACCATAGGTCTCGTTCTATACCTACCTATGAGCTATGATAGTTCGTTCTGTGATTGAGATGAATACTGCTTCAAAGAAGAACCAGGTTGCTTGGTAATGAATTCTAAGAATCCAATTCATGGCGGTGGCCTCTGGGCTCTTTGGAATTATTATTGTGTGGCTATTGGAATTTTTCTTCTATTTTTTTTTTATTATTATTTGCGTCTTCGTTTGTGCACAGGTTGCAATAAAAGTAAGGTTGACAACTTGGATTTAGAACTCCGTGCAGAAGGAATTGGTGAAGAATTCTTTTGTTCAAGAAAAAAAAAGTTAGGTAATAAAAGATTTTCTTATGGGACAGGTGAGGAGATTCTTGGATATCAATGATCGACATCTGCGGGGTATGGATTTTTTCGCACTTCTTTTTGTTGTTTTGTTTTTGTGTATGGGGACCTGCATGGCATTGTTGTGTTGTGGTGGTGTTAATAATCGTCATAGGGGGTGGATATGTTTATCGATTTATGGTGGAATCGATTTGATGTGCAGGAACGACACGATGACGATCAATGGTGGCGCAAATTTCGTAATAAATAATATCGTGTGTTCGTTATTTTAAGATAAGGGTATCAATACCTTCTCCGTTTTTAAGAAGAAAAACTTATAGTACTGGCTATGGATGGATGGCACATTGCCAAAATTTCTATACAGCTGCATTGGATGATACGAAAATCTAATTCAATGTGTATAATGTTTTTTAGTTAATTTAGTATCGTGAAATCGAAGAGACAGTAAATTTAACATTTACCGGCAATTTCAGTTTTCTTGAATAACTATATTGAAAAACATTAAAAAATTTCGATTAAAAATACAAAATCAAATGTTTCAATGTTATTATACATTGCGATGAAATTAAATTGTTATTCCTCATACAGGCACGGTAATGAGAATAGTCCGCGACAATACATAGTATTCCAAGACTGAAACCGAGACGATTTTTCGAAAACTCGACGAAATTTTAAGGCTTTACGGATATGGAGACCTGAGGTATTTCTGATTTTAGTTTATACAAGTTTAGTCTGACAAATCGTAAATGTTAAATCTATTTTAAATTTATTAGAATCCTGATTAACGATGAAAGCCATGCGCGAAAAATCCTACATCAAAAAAATGCAACGACAAATGCATTTAGTTGGCCTCAGGCATGGAACATTTTCTTTAAAACAAAACTATCAAGCTCAATTTACACTTGGTTGTTATGACAGAATTTTTTGTACAGAAAGTTTGAAAATTTTTGACAATATTTATTAGTTAGCCAAGTTAAAGACCTGGCACTATTTGACAGCCTTTAGCTATTCGAGTAGAAATTGTAAAAAAATGACTGTCAAAAATGTCGAAGGTATTTGCATTAAAAAAATTTTGTCGGGATAGCAAAATACTGTCGATTAAAATGTTCGTAGCAAAAAAGTGGCAGAAAAAAGTTTAAAAAATATGTAAGGTAAATAAATGTGTGTATCTAAAAAAATTGTAAAATATTGTTTCTTCAAAATGATTGGTAAAAATAAAATGTGATAAAATCTTTTAATAAAGAATTTGTCACAAAAAAAAATTCTGAAAATATAAATTGTTGTTGTTCGTCCTAAAAGTGGTTGTGAAATCGGAACAATCCCGTGTAAATTGAAACATCAGTGTTGTGCGGCGTAACTATATACTTGTATTATTAATTGCATATTAAAATTTAAAAAAAGATTTTTTGGATCAAAAAAAAAATCTAGAAAGATTATTTTTATGTACATATAAGCCCTGATGTGATCGGGCATAGGAGAAAAATGTCTACTTGCTATTCTAATAAAGTATATGTACCAAGCAGGTACCTTTTATTGAAATAGTTTCATGACTGTTTCTTTAAGGGACGACAGTCAAATCACACAAAACAAAATAAAAATGCTGCAATATGAAAACATTTATTAGCCATTAAAAAATTAATTAAGACCTTAGCTTTAAAAATATTAATCCACTTGATAATGATTTTATTTATACTTCACCTTATTTCCATTGAACTTCATCACTGACAACAACCAATTAAAATATTTATCCGACTAATTTGATGCGCTTCACCGCAGAAGGTACATCATTCGGTGAAAGCTCATTCATTCACCACCAAAAATGCCCAAAGAAAAACCCAAAATATTAACACTGATCAAGTGAAACCAACCACGAAATTGTTTTCGTTTTTACGGTTTTTCAGACTTTAGACAAAATAAAAAAAAAAAAACTTATTTTTTTTTATGACATGTTCACATCACAAATCGAAATGTTGAAAACAACAAATTAAATCTGACGGTATGCTCGCAATGCCTGTTGAATTCAACCGAACTTTACGCACAAAATGAGAAAACCTCATCAGCAGACAATGATGTCTGAGAACAAGTGAGAGCTCTTAAGCACGTCGTACGTGGTGCGGTACAAAGCCCAAGACGGAGGTTTTACTGACGGGAAAAGTGCATATATACAGCGCCCGCAAAAGGATCCCATCCTAACTATCAGAAGTACGAAAATTAAATTTAAAAAATTTAAGAAAGAAAAAAAGAATAAAACTGTTAAAATTAAAAGCCTAAAAATGTTAAGCAAGGAAGATTTGTTGAAAGTCAATGGAATACGAGAAATAAGCAGTAATAACATGTCCCGGCCAAATTACTTTTGGACATATTTTATTGATTTTGTCCGTGAAGCATTCAAGACCTTTGTGTGGTCATGTTATGTTTTTTTTTGTTTTTTTTTCCATTGAGCCTGATGCTCAAGATATTTCCCAAGTGGTGTAGTGGTGTTATTGGATTTTTTTTTGGGTCATTCAGTGGTGATCTTTTGACATTAATTGTTCGAACAACGAACAACAGTTGGAAATGAATGAGGACAAATCGAATGTGGAGAAATTGAAAATTGGGGAAAAGGGTTAATGGTTGTTTGAAGGTGGAGTACTTTCGTAATGAAATGACCTTATATTTTAGAACATTCATTTTCAAATGACCAATTTTTGGATACATTTTAACCATGGTTCGCATGCCTGGCTGGTGGGAAATCGTGCATATTTTCGTGGGCAAGATTTATGCACATTGGTGAAAGTAAAACAAAGTATACATGGTGGCGTCAAATGCGAGAAGAACATTTGGTCAAACAATCACGATTTTGAAGTAGTGCAATCCTCTAAATATCTTGGGTCAATAGTAGCAACCGATAACAATATAGAAGAAGAAATACGCGGGCGCCTGCTCAATTCAGACAGAACCAACTATAGTCTGTCAAAGTTCTTCAAATCTAGAAATCTCACCATAGCTTCAAAACTGCTGCTGTACAGGAACATGGTCCTACCAGTACTCACATATGGATCCGAGACTTGGGTGCTTAGCAAAAGACACTCCGACCTCTTAGCCACGGTTGAGAGAAAAGTCTTAAGGAGAATTGTTGGCCCCATATGTGAGGAAGGACGATTCCGGAGACGGTTCAATCATGAATTGTACGAATTGTCCAGGCTCCGATGGACAGGGCCCCTAGCTCGCATGTGGAAAGTCCTTTGTGGTGCATTATATGCTAGACGGCAGCCTGGTAGATTGATTGCGTCGGCTCAAGACCAGGTTAAGTGAAGAGACTTGTTGAAGGAGGCCAAGACCGGACCCCCGTTGTCGAGCCGATGATGATGATTGTAAGAAAATTATTTTCTAACGATTAGTTTTTTTTTTATTGTACTCTATAACATTTCAAGGTAAGAAATCAATAAAACTAAAGAGTTCTGGTGATGCAAGACTGCAGCCAGAAATGTCTGGTTTTTTGGACTTATTGAAATGATGTACAACACAATAAAAAAAAAGATCAGACCCGGCGTGCTTTGGAAGGATTGAATTTTAATAAGTAAAAACAATAAGTTTTTCTTATTAAGTGGCATTTTCCTTAAAATATTACAGAAATCTTATTGAATTTCAATTTCATTTTTCTTCATTACATCAGTTTGAAATTTGAAAAAAAATTTGTTCTCGTTGCTTTTAATAAGTTTCCTATTCAGCAGATCAAATTTTATTTTTTGGTGTGGTCCCGATTAATGGGCAATGTAGGCAATTGTAGATATATGGACGAATGTATTTCCAAATAAAGCGCTAAACAATTTGGCTTAGACATTTTGAGTTCCATCTTCAATCAAATTATGAACCAAATCGGTGTGACGTGTGTATTGATTCATATCAAATAGGTATATCCTCCAATTAATTAGAATCATTTCCCATTAAAATAAAAAACACAAAGTATATCTAACCCTTATTATACTTTTGAATTCCCCCAATTGCAACCTATCAGCTCTGCAACAACCAACCAAAATTACCCCACCTCCTATATTAAAGTTAATATACCTAATCAAATTACCCCAAAACGACTGCTCGCTCAACTTGCATGATTAAAGAGTACAACATAAAAGGGTTAGTCCATGCCACTATACGACATGCCGCCAATCCTTGATGTTTGCTTGTTTTTGAGTTAGTCATGGACAACAAAAAAAAATCTCATCAAAAGGCCACTCCAAAACCCATCGTATCGGCTTCGACCAGGCCACTACCAACAGACAGCTAAGCTCGATATAATTGATGAAGGCGTTTGTGGCGGAGTCGGAACCCTTTGTCATGATGGCTGGCCCAAAAGTAAATCGAAAGGTGTTAACACGCAGCCACTAACCATAAACACCAGTTTTCGTTCTTTAACCATCAGGCACTTTGCCTATAAGCAAAAGCCTGTTCCCTCGTCCTCGTCAGCGTCATAGATATGAAGACACACTTCAACGGATTATCGTTTGATTAATCGGTCCGGCAGGTGGTTGGAACGGTGCCGGTGCCCGGTGGTGGTTGTTTGGTCGGTGGTTGATGATGGTGGCCATCCCATATTGTCCTTTGTAGCTTATTGTAACAGTATTAGGATTTAAAAGTGGGGTCCTGGAAATGTGTTGTCGTTTTTTTTTCCTTTGAAGCTTAAGGAAGTGTGTTTATGTTTATACTGGCGCTGGCGCCCTTCTTTCATCATTTGATTCGACCAATGTTATTATCTCCTAATGATGATTGGGGACCTCCAACAACACAAAAAAAGGGTTTCATTCGTGGTTTAATATGAAATTTAACTTTTTGGAAAAAGGTGAAAACGCGCGTTTGCTTTAGTCTCCTCACAAGGTGACCATGACCATTATTACCATCGGAAATTAAGTGAAAGAGTGTTTTTCGTGAAACGAAAACCCATTTTGGTTTTTTGGGTTTTTTTTGAGGATTATAGTAGGGTCGTCTTCTTTGTCTTATTTTTTTTTTTTAATGACCGAAGTCTTATTACTTCATCGAGATTTATTACAATTAATAACAGGGCATGGGTAAAATGAACTGAGTGCTTAAATCTCGTAAACGGAACATAACCATTAAATTGATAATTGTCTGGGTCTGCTGTATAAGAGAAAGACTGACCAGCACAAAATTTTTCGTTTGCTTGGCCCAGATTTCTTTTTGTTCATGAACTTTGGACAGAAGAAAAGTTAAACATCGACATTTTGTTTGAATAATTTATGAGAATTCGAATGAGCCAGAAAGGTATTTGCATTTTTAGTTCATCCGAAAGGATGATGTTGTCTAAGGACAAGAAGACCCATTGTCACTATGAGCAGAAGTTGAAAGTCTTATCACTGAATTTAGTGAGGCTATTTTGTAATGTAGATTAGTGCAGAATAGAATTTGTAGATATCTTGACCATTAGAATGGATAAAAAGAATGATTTGAGTTACATAGCAAGGAATGCCATATGCACAGTATGTATATCACAAAATTTTCAACTCATTAAAATTCATCCAATTGAAAAAAGATTTTATTTTTTGAAACATTTTTCTACTGGATTGAAAAATTCACACATACTTTTACTTCAGGTTAAATAGTAAAGCTCGTCGGCCATTTTTTAAATGCGCAAAATCGAGGTGTGATCAAAAAGTACGGTAACTTTTTGAATTTCGTGGCTTGTGTACCTACCCCTTTTTTTTTGTTGTATTGGTACACTCGTCATGATCATATGTTCACAGTTTTGAGGAAATGTCAACGATGAACCTAGCTCTAGACGCCCCAGTATGTCAAAAACCGACGACAATATAACTAATAACAAATTTTTAAAAAGAAGCTAATACATAATTCACAGCAAACCCAAAAAGCAGTTTTGGAGAAAATATTGGTTTTGGACGAAATCACAAATTTTCCCATAAATTTCTTGTAACTGCAAGTTTTCGTAAGCTAAGCTTAAGGTTTTATATTAGAAAACAGGTCAAAAACTTTTTAAAGTTCATTAGATGAACTTAACCAACAAATCGATGAATCGCTAATCAAATGCTAAAAGTAAACTAACGGTTTTTTTCCTTTTTTTTAAATTCATGAATTCTCATTTACCATAAAATAAAGTTGTATCTCATGTTTTAAAGATTCTTCAAAACGAATAGCTCTGAAATGCCATTTGACTCCGTGAACAATTTAAGAAAATTTATTTCGGTTTGTGTTTTCTTCTAAAAACTTGCCGGCCAAAAAGAAATCTTCAATTTTATCTTTGTGATCACACCTCGGTGAATTCGCAAATTGACCCTATAATGATAAATTGTTTTATGGCTTCAATCTTCTTGAAACATTTCTTGTAACTGTCACTGTGTCATCTCAGTTTGAAGTCCAGAAGAACAACCCCATGCCACATTTGCAAATACAGCATTGCACAAATTAACCATCATCGATAACATTGTTTGCCTGCACATTTTGTAACACTGTGCTACATTTCTTCCATTAAACAACTAACATTCATTTAATTATCATTTTCCCAAAAAAAAAAACTCACCAAAAACAACTAACAACAACAAAGATCTTGTTATAAGATGCTGGGTGCTGGCTGGATACATTCCCAAAAACAAAACAAAAAACAAACTCACAAACCAATGGCACCATAGTGAGTTATTTAGCTTCTTATCTTATCAACATTCTGTTGGATGTCTTCAGAGAAAGAGAGTCTATTAGAAGCCCACCTCAGAAGAGGTGGTATGTTGTGGTGTATACCCTCAACCTACCTAACATTCAGATATCAGATACATAATGCATTGCATTGCTAAAGATGTCCGGACCACCCGCATACTCGCCGGGCTCTGAGTTTTTTGGATTGCCGCTTTAGTGCGCTCTAGCTATAGCCGATGCGGCTAACTGAGCACCGAGCACCTTCTCAATCGACCACCAAATCAACTTCCATTTGGAATAGATAAATTTGATTTCTTGTTCTTCTTGCTCTCAGATTTGAATTTCGAACCTGCTGCAAAGAAACAACAGTGGTCCTGAATGGCCATCATTCCAATATCACCATTCACTAACTTACTATACCATACCACCACCCAGATGATGACACTGTAAGAAAATTCTTAAACCTTCAATCGGAGGAAAATCCGGACTATTTTACTAAAAATCTCAAAAACTGATGTCAGACCAAATTGTTCAAACTATTTCTAATACTTGTAATTTAGAAATCGAGGATCCAAGCTGGATGGAGAAGCGTGTTGTTTGAGGGACTTCAATCTTCCATTTGGTTCTCTATTTTTATTTTTGTATTAAAATTATATTTTATTTTTCAGTGTAGACTGTCGACATGATTTCTCCTACCAAGTACAGTAAGGCTTCTGAAAATCAGTATTGCTATAGTGGAAAATGCAAAATTTCAAACATGATGTATAAAACACGAGTGCTGCTGCCGCACTCGCTTCAGATGCGGTATTAGTTCAGTTCAGAGGATAAGAGGTATATCTTCTACCTAGAGTGATTCTGATGGTGATGCATGCCATTTAGGCACCATTCCTGGCTTATAGAGAGTGCGCGGTGTGCCTGGGCCTGCTGTGTCAATCGCATGGATGCTCAAATGGGATGCTGCGGGTCCTCGCCTTCTATATCTATCAATATCACAGTCCACAAGCAATCCTTCCTTCTAGCGCACTTAAGTGCTCCGCGCGAAGTAGTGCTCAAGTGGATGCGCATGTTCCTATGTCGACATCATGGTCGCGTGATTTAAGATTCCGAGTGTTAATTGAGATAAGTTCAAAATAGAAACAGGAATTTTTCGGTGTAGCTCGGTTGGTTGGCAGTAGTTGTTGGATAGCTAAGAAGTAGCTGGTGCTGTATTATTAGGAACCTTTTGGTTAGTTTTTTTTTTTTTTGGATTTAAAGAAAGAATGCTAGGGACAACTATTCCTACTACTTTTAAAAGTGAATACACTTCACCGCAATTTGTTTGTTGATGACAAGTTTATGTTGAATGGAATTGGTGATTGTAGAACTAGCAGACTCATCATACGAATATATAGGGAAACAAACAAGGTGCACATGCACAACCCTTGTAACTCCGTAGAGTGCTATTTGTACACCTACTTCTTGTGGAGGAAATATTTTACTTAGACTTTACAGTACACGATTGATATATTTTTGAAAAGGGGTCGTTTCCATGGTGACAGTTAACAAATTTTTACACTTCAGAGCTGATAGTCTCCCTTTGGGTGGGCAAGGAGTGATCTTGTCATGTTTGACACGAATAATCAATTTTTATTTAAAAAAAAAAGTTATGTTGCAATTGTCAAGTGTGTTGTGTATTGTAATATGATCTTAAAATACTTACATATCAAAATAAATACGGCTAACATGTTTGCGTACATAGGCTTCAAAAATTATAGGGGCAATTATCATAGCTGTGGCAACAAGGAAAAATAACATAAGTCACTTTTCGTAGATTTTCAGGAAAGCAGTTTGAATTTTTGTGTTGTTTTTCCTTATGCAGTCTTAAGCAGTTTTGTAAATGTTCTGATCTTAAGTCGATTTATGTCTTTTTTTCCACATTGCGCATTTCGCAAAAAAGTGAATTATTTTTATTCGCAATAATTACACAAGTTACGACACCAGTCGACTTATTTTTTCAAAAGTAATTGAATTGCTATTGTTTTTTAAAAAGAGCATATGTCTAATTGTGTTGTTTTTGCTTGTGCAAACTGAGCCCAAAAACAGACTTATGTTGTTTTTTTTCAGGGCTATAATTCAGAAACCATAAGAGATACAAAAACGAATAAAATATTGGATACTTACTTAATTTCGACATAAGTCGACTTATGCTGCTATTCTTTGGTGCCACAGATAGGTATCATCGCATAGATTTTGTGAATCGAGGGAGCGTTAACGGTCTCCTGGGGGCCCTATTAAGGTTCTAAAATATAATAAATTGATATGATAAGTGATTTTTGAAACTACCAAAATTGTTGATTTCCGTTGTGATAAAAAGTAGCTATCATAAATAACATTCCATCTCATAAGTTTTTGATAAAAGTTTCCACGTTTACACAGAACAAAAATCGCAAAATTCAGGCATAACAAATTTCAGTCTCGGATGACTAAGTATTGAAAAAAAATGTTTGCAGAAACGTGGCCACCCTTAAAATAATTTTAGGGAGTAGAGTTAGTTCAGGTCTATCTTTAGCACGTTCTATTTTAGCAAAGCGTTTAACTTCCAGTCTTGAATTACCAAAATATATCTATTTTTGAAGTTTCTTTTTATTTCAAAAAATAACATTTTCTGAAACGTGGCAACACTGAAAAAAAATTTGAATATATTCCTATACCTGATCTATTGTTTGACAAATATGCATATAAAAACTAAACCAGTTTTATTTGTGTTCAACTTAACCCGAGGATAACTAGTGGGTTGAACTCGGATGCAACAAGCTAATGGACACATACAGCAGCAGCTCCGTCAACATGTTCCGCAATTCAGAATTCAAAAACTTAATTGTCAAAAGATAACTCAACAGATAAAAAGATAAAAATCATTACTACTGTCAAACTTCAAAACTACTCTGATTCTAACTGATTTTTCTTGATTAGAAAATTGAGATTAGCAAAAACCTTAGAAAATAAATATCATCTTCCTAAAAAGTAAAGTTGTGTTGTGTATTTAATTTTCTTTTATTTAAAATTGGATTTGCTTAAGAATAATTTACAAAAATAAAACTAAAGCCTTACAGCAAAAACAATTTGAATATTTGGAAAACATATCATCACATTTTTCTATTAAAAAGAAATATGTTTACAGAAACGTGGCAACACTGAAAATTATTTGAAGATAATGGGGTATTTTCATAGTCGTCTGACAAGTTGTTTCTTTGTCTCTTCTAAGCTAACCTGGAGTTTATGGTATTCATAGACAATTTGAGCACGGGTCCAAGAGATAAACTGGAGCTCAATTCTTAAAAACGTCTGACTCTTTGACTAAGTTGTTTTTTTTTCTATCTGTCAAAAAATGGATTGGATTTAAATGGATTGACAGGAAGTAGTACTAAAATTGTAGTAGAATTCCGTTTTTTACTAAACTGAGCTGACAATTTCTTTATGAATAGCAGCTGTTTCTAACCTGTGTCTTAACTTTAGACTCGAGGCCAGTTGGACTCGGTTCTAAAGTTTGACTATGAATATGCCCCAATGTCTTTTTTCAGTCACGCGTTTAATAGAAGGGGCATTTTCTGAAAAAATTGTTTAAGATAGAAATATTAAAACTGGAGCAGTTTTTTCTTGATTAGGAAATTGAGATTAGCAAAAACTTTAAAATTCAATTTTTTTTATTAAAAACTAATTTTTTTTTAAATAAACAAAACATTTTTAATTTTATTTTTAAAATAAATAAATGACAAAAGGTAATACAAAACGTCTTAAAAATTCGTGTTTAATATAATAAATGAAAAAGTATGCTGTAAAGCCCACTTATAGTCACCATTTTTTATATTATTTTTATTTTAATATTGTTTTATATATTGTTTCATAATATTATTTTTTTTCTATAGTATTATGTGTAATGGTATGTAAACGTCAGTACCAAAGCCAATATAGCTCCAACAAAAGTGTATCTTTTGTGTGTTGAATGCGTTATCATTTACTTCTAATACCTAACGGTGTTCTAATTTCTATACACATTTCTTCTTAAAATAACATCTAGTCCAATCATTTTGTGAGTGTCTGTAAATTGATACTTTTTTGATCCGTAAAAATTGAGCTGACATGAATGGTGCCTGATGCCTCGCTATACAATATTATTATTCAACTTCTATCATTTCTATGCGATTTCAATAAACAAACCACAAAGTCAAATTTCTATGTCATAAGATATCTTTACAATTAATACAAAAAAAGAATCAAAATTTACCGCCACTTTTCATTAACTTTCACTCAAAAGAAAAGCAAACATAAAATAAATTATATGAAGATAAACCTAGTCCCGCAGAATGTAGTTTGTGGCACGAACTGCTGGTTTTCTGCTATTCATCCTTTTAAAAAATATTAATGAAATAAAATTATATGAATACCATCATTCACCGGCCTATAAAAATGTCCTGAAAATAAAAGTAAAAAAAAAAATAAAATTCAAGTCCGACTGGAGGACAAGGTGTACAAACGAGGTACCTTACCTACATTGATCTTTACAAATTCTTTCAAATTTAACTTTTTTTCTCTCTTAAAAGTCCATTGTCCTTTTGGGATCAGGACTTCAAGATGACGACAAGGGGAAAAAAACATTAGGTAAAGAATTCATATTGTTCAAGTTAAATCGAAGAATAAAAGAGGAGATGGAAAATCAACGCACCTGGCACGCAGAGTGTCCTTATGGATTTTTTTTTTCATCTGATCCATCTGAGGAATGTTTTTTTTATATTTCTAAGGAACGATACAAAAAAATCTTGGTTGGTTGATATGTTATTATTTAGACCGGTGCTACCTATGAATGTAAGATTTCTTGTCGTCTTCCTAGACAGCATTCATCGTCCTTTTTAAATTCATAAAAAAACAGTGCGTCACGTTGCGTTGTTGGATTTTATTTAATACCAAAAATACGCAATTAGTTGTTACTCAAATTTGTATGTTCCCATTCGGATTCAATGAACATAATGTATTGCTACATTGTACACTTTATAACAAAAATATTCGTTACATTTTTGAAATTGAAATCCTGTCAGTACAAGATTCGACTCTCCATCACATAATTTTATAAACTTGAATTATTACCTTCTGGTTCTTTTCGCCTCAACCTGCAGATGCAACTGCAACGGCATGTGCGTTACTAGTATTCAGGATTTTTTTGCGCAGGTTATTGTTCTCTTAAAGGGTGTTCCAAATACAAAATCATTAATTTTTAGAATACAATTTTTTTTTCATGGAAAATGATCTTCTTTTTAATTTGCAAAGGTGGCTTAGAAGGAAAGCGTGCGGCTATTTGAATTAGTAATTTTAATGTTTTTAAATAATTCTTATTTATGTGACCGTTTTATAAATTTTATGCATTTACAGCCCATATAAATATCTTAAATAAAAGGACATTTACAAATGAATAACATCTTGAAATTGAAATCATTCAATTTGATTGCATTTTTGCTATTTTGCTAATTTAACGATTGAAAAAAAAATATGAAATAGATTTTTGTAGTTATCAATAGAGAAATCAGAAACACCCTATATCATCTTATTTCTAATAAGACAAAAAAAAATCAAAATCTAGGGTGCGTGCGCTCATTTGTGTATAGAACCGCGCATTTGAAATATGTGCGCGTGCTCATTGCTCTTTCTTTTCAGTAAACTATATAATTTTAGGCAAGCTGGTACAGGATTCTGTGATGGTAGGTAGATCCTCGTAGAACAGGATTTTCAATAAATTTTATTTAAAAATGTCCCCCTTGTATTACACTTTATAATGTGAGGGGTTGTTCACTACCGATGCTGGTGATTTTTTTTTTTTTTTTTTTTTTGGTGAATGTCATGCAACACATCTGCTCAGCTGATGTTTCTTGTTGGCAGTTATGAAAATAATTATTTTATAGCTACAACAACATCATTTTCTTCCTTACTCTGTAGGGAAGAGAAGGAATTAATTTATCAGTTTTTGCATTTTCTAAGGATTAAGAATTGAAATGCAAAAATTTGTTCCAATCAACGGCTTCAACACAATATGCCAATACGCAAGGTGTGATGAAAGGTTGCTTTAGAAAAAGGAAACATTTGTATGTGTGCTTCTTTCTGCAGATAGGGAAATCTTAAAATAGAAGGGCACGTGTTGAATTAGTTGTTAACTCGAAACTGTGTTGAAATTCATTGGCTTGCTGCAAAAAATGTTGTTGCGTAAATTTTTTGCAGTGTCATGATCTGCGACGGACAGTTCGATCGTTTTTTTTTTCAAATGAAGCATTTTTGGGGGTATTTTCACTTGCAACTCTAGACAAGTTTTGTTTTGGATTCGCTAAAAGAAATCGACACATATTCATCAGAAATAACATTACGGTCTGTCTGTTTTTATGTCTGTAAAACTACTGAAGTCAAACTTGGAACTAAGGATTTTTATGTTTTTTATTAAATGCGAAACAGAATGTTTTTAGTAGAAAAATAACGTTAGGATCCTGTTCTAGATTTTTGGCTAATTTAGGCCAATTTCATCAAAATCCACTAAAAAAAGGTTAAGCTAAATGGGTTATTAAATACTTTGGTAATAATTTTTTTATAATTGTTAATTGTAAAGCTCTTTAGTATTTAAAACAAAAAATTATTAAAATTTATTCCAGAAATTATTACAGACAAGTGTTCTTTTTAATTTTGGAATATTTTTTAATTTTCTAAATTATTTATTTATTAAGGTTCTGAAACAATTTTTAAAATATTTTTTATTTAAGTGGAAAATGTAAGTAAGAATTTATTTATGTATTTTTCATGTTTTTTTATTTACTTATTTATATATTTTTTGTTTCTTTATTATTTTTAATTGATTTTTCTTAATGTTTGAGTACTTAGGTCTATTTTATTTTTATTTAGGTGAGGAGAAAATTAGTTAAAACGAATAACAAATATAAAAACAACGGTAACATCTAAAACGTTAAAGTTGTTTTTGAGGCCACATCTCCATTTTTTATTTATCTTTTTATATAAGTTTCTTCAGTGCGTAGTTTTTGATAAATTAGTTTTCGAACTACGTATTTGTTTTTTACATTTTAAGTAGGTATACAAAAAAACAACGAAATCAATTTTTGCAAATTCAACTGGTTTATTAGTCCAATTTTTTTGTAGGTAGTTAATTTTTTTAAAAAATAGATGAAAAAGAATTTTGCTTTAAGATTTAAAGTTTAGGAGCTATATCTTTTAGCGTTTTTAGTCTTCATAGCTTAGTTCTTAAAAGTTGTACAAAAATTCATATTTTCATTTCATCATAATTTGGTTTTTATACAAGTTGCCATATCTATACATACACATATATTACTTTTACACGACAAAATACACCAAAAAAAAAAACAAAAATCTGAAAAATGTGCTGAATTTTTATGGTTTTTCGTCATATTCTAATATAAAAATATAAAAACATATTTATATTTTTTTCATAATTTTTGAAGACCGTTGAGAGTTATAATTTTTATTAAGAAAAAAAAGTAAACTATAGGGTTAAATAATAGACCTTTTTTTTTAATTTTCTTTATCTGATTATTTTCTATTTTAATATTGAAGCAATATTATTTTTCTTTTCTTAGAAAACACCTGACCTACTGCCACATGCTGATTATTTCGTTCAAAAAAAAAATATAAAAACAATTTAAATAACTACTCAATCATGCATCAATAAGAGATCCTCCTTATTCCCAAACACTGGACCACCTCCAAAGATAAAAACAATAAACTACTCTACCTACCTCAGCTGTGGTGCACTATTATTTGAATGGAATCACTTTCTAATAAGGTTATGGACAGGTGCTCTGTCCATCTTTCGTTCCTTTTGGATTCCTTATTTTTTTGCAATAATAAATCCAGGTATGGGCACAATTGGCATCACCCTAAAATGAAGCAAGACTCCTTTGGTGATATTGTATCTATTTTCATCTTGTTCTTCTGCTCGTCTTCTTTGTAAGGAATCTTATTGTAAGGCAATGAAAGGTCTACAAAAATAGGAACATAACAAAGTTTCTCAAACAAGACATCTGTCGAATTCTTGATATACAACCACAATAACCACTGACTACTTCTTCCCGCATATAGTTCCCGAAATGCAACATAAAATCTCATAATCACACATTTTTGGGGAGAACAACTTTATTGGGAATTCACAAACAAAAATTGATGTCGCGACATCTTTATGACGTCCTTATTTTATAGTTTTACACCAGGGTTCTTGTCCATAGGTGTGAATTGGTTTTGTTGGCAGTTCCCAAATATGTAAAATCCAAATTTGATCTGGGTGAAGGTCCCATGAGATTACATTTTGGGTAAACAAATTTTCCGAGACAAAAATAAACAAAAAACAAAAACAAATAGGGATCTGCAAAGGTCCCTAAATACACTCGTCGTGTTCTAGCGTTATCTAAGAAACGGATTAGCGGGGGCAGTAAAATATTAATGAAAAAGAAAAAAATAGCTTGAGATTATTTTCAAGTGAAACCGAAATTCCCAGCGATAAGACAGGTTAGTTATTTTTTTTTTTTTTTTATCATTAGTCAATGATATATGAAAGAATTCGATTGGTATGATGCACTAGAGATACCATTATACAAAATTAACAGTGCGCCAGACGGAACGACTTGGTGTATCCATTCCAGGGCCGGACTTCTTTTCAATACACTTAGCAAGGTTTGTAGAATGAAAACAACAACTTGAGAAAATTTTAAATGTCTGAGATAAATTTCAAAATTATTTAAGGCTCTTGTTATGAATAGCAAATCGGATGTTCGATTCAGAGCAAACGTTTTTGAAATCACTCATTTCGCGACTAGCGAAACTATTCAAACTTTAAAGTTCCTTTTTTTTAACACTACGAAATCTTGGATTTTATAAACAAACTAATACCAGAGGCCTTCGGAGTAATTAACAAAGGTTGGAAAAAAGAAACGAAGAAGAAGTGTGTCTTCAAGTAGAGTACCAAGAGCTGTAGCTGCAGGAAATATCTGCACCAGCTACTGATGCAAATCAGGAACTGAACCAATTTGTCGCATAGAGAAGAAAAATCCGAAATTACCAGAATTCATTAACAACCCGTAAGGCCAATTCCTTGTGGATGACAAAAAACCTTCCACAGATGGCAACATTAGTGTGGAGGACTTTTAATAAAAAATATTCCCAAAGCTATACTTTCCAATAGCTCCAGCTAAAAATGAAGATGTCACCGATATCACAGTCGAAGAAGTTAGTGCTGTGTTGAAAGACTTGCATATTGTATTGGTTGATTTTGAAGTCTTATTCAACAGCCAAGAGATCTGTGATGGGTTGCACTTAGGCAACGAGGAGTTCCGGAAATCTACGTGCAGATGGCTCGTAAAACTATGCGAGCATGTCAAAACAAAGCTAAGACGACCCGCAGGCATCACCGAAGAGTTTCCAATTAGGGTAGGTTTGCACCAATAAAGCGTCTAGCGTGCTTGGCTCTTTATTACATTCGTTCACTTACTGCTTGAGAATCAAAGTAATGAACCAGAATGTCATATAAGATGAATGGAAAGCTCTACACGACAGTGGTTTGTCCAGCGCTTGTAAACTGATCACAGTGTTTGACAACATACAAGAAAGAAAATGCAAGGTTATGAACCTGGTACTGTCATGTGCATGCCGTGAGAAAGAAAGGAAGGATCAAACAAATGCAACGAAACCTGCATTTAGTTGGCCTCAGAGAAAGCACAAAACTGGGAGGCTTTTCGATAATGTTTGCGCCCTAAGACGAAAAAGGGCTGTTTTCACCATACACTTGGTGTACCAAATTTCTACGGCCCTTTCCCTTTGGTATAGCTGGTGATAATACAATCTTTTTAGTCCTTTTTTTTATTAATTGTTTATCAACAAGGATAACAACAAAACCTCGCGCAATAAAAAAAAAAAACTCAAACAGACACACTCAGTGCAAGTTAAATATTTTCTCATCGTGATAAAACAAACACTTCTTATCCCACGAAGGATGAGCGATGTGGTTTTTCATCAAGCTGCCATGCAGGCGCTGATATTCCTTGTTTGCAACACAATTCCAAAACAAATATTACTACAAAAACCACGGCAGTATTTTGTGAGTGATTGTGTCACTTCTTGTCAAAACTTTGTATGTATGCATAGGCGCACATTCTTGAGTTTGTTGATTTCGTGCTGTCAAAGGATGAGTTGCTTCGTCCGCGTCGTCGACGAGTTGTTAGATAGTTTTGCTTACAGGTGGCGCATTTGAATAACAATTATTGTTTGTATGGTGTTATCGCGTGTGTAAACCGATAGGATTTTTTTTTTAATTTTTTGAAATAGATAATTTCAAGGATCAACCGGAATAAATATTTTAACAAACAGGTCTTATTCAATGGTGAAGTTATCTCAAGAGGATTTTGAGAGATAGTAAAAACAGGTAGGCGTGTAAAGGTCCCAGCTTGTATTTCACTTTCGTTCGTTGGTTTTTATCCAACAGTCTTATCAAAATATCAAGAATTTTCATTTTACCAATACACTTTTTTTTTGTGTATCACAAACGATTCTGTTTATGATACACAAAAAATTACAATCCAATAAAAATAAAAAATTAAAATTGTTTATACATTTTTAAAATTTTGAAATTCTATATGCGACAAAGTTTCAAAAGAATATGGAAAATTTTAATTTTTTAGCTTTATTGGGCTGTAACTTTTCTGTTATTAACAATATCGAGAAAAAGTTTTTAACATAAGAAATTGAAGAACTCTAGATATACATATTATTGACTTAATGTTTTTCTGTATGGACCAACCGGAACGGATATATTTTATGAAAACTTTAATCTGGTGCCTCAAAGGATTATTCAACAACTGCTAAAAATGAGCTTTATAATATTTAATAGGTTCTCTTTCGAATGAATGAAACAAAAATTGGAGACGTCAAAAACTGTTGGGACAGATAATAATACACAATGAACTATGCGGCACTAGCACTATCTTGTCATTCAATAAAAAATGATTGCAAACCTTTCTTCAATTTTAGAGTGATGTTCAATTGCAATTGATTAAATTTGGTTAAGAGCAAAATGCCCATTCAAAAATGGCGGCAAGGCTAATAACGAAACCTAGTGGTAGTTGAACATTCTGTAAATATTGAACTTAAAATTATTGCCAGCGAATTAAAAAGAATTTATTTTTGTTTCATTGATATTTAATTAAATTGGTAAAAATCTCACTTTAAGATTTGTTCAGAGATTATTAATATACAGATGAGAGACCAGAAGTCTATTCTTTAATAAACTTTTTAAATGTTGAAAACGTCGTATTAAAAAAAAATAGAATAAAGCAATTAAAAATATACTGAACGAAAGAATTCACAAATCTTTTGTTCTGCTTGATGGGATACACGTTTATTCTTTCAGTTTCGAAAATGTTCATAAAGTCTTCTTCTATTTCAAGCCTGTCCATTCTCTATGGGACACCCTGCATATGTAAATTAGAGTGTCAAGATTTTGAAAATTTTTCAACTATGTAGGTAGGTACCTATACCAGTTTTTTTTTTTAAGTTTTTCTTGTTTTTATAATTTTTTTGTCGAGGAATTTCTTTTCAAAAATTTTTATTTTGACCAAATTTTTGACTATTTTCCTCTGCAGTTTTTTTTCAGAATTTATTTTTTGACAAATTTTTATCCTCGCTTATTGTTTTATAGAAACACTTAGGTACAGGACTTATGCCGGGTAACGTTTCAATCATCCAAATGAAGATTTTAAAAGTTTTGCTACCTATTTATTGCTTTTTAGAACATTTAGCACGTATGATATGCATAATTTTTTCCAAGTCGATATAAGTATTGGTATATATGTATATGTATATTCGTTGTCTACACATCTACATACGTAGTGTAGATTTCCAATAGAAATTTACAGCTAGATCTTACAGCTAGACCAGACAAACTACGATGTTGATAACTTTTTTCTTTAAAAAATTCAATCAGTAGATCAAGACATCTTGCCTCTTATAATATTCAAAACATTATTTAAAATCCAAGTATTGTATTTTTTTTTTCTTAAAGAAAACACCCGTGCATAAAATGAACCAATACAGTTCATCTGCTTTGCCCAGAAGGTGCCACCTGGACTTCTTAACAAGGTACTTAAATATTCCATTTCCTCATTCAAAAACATACATAATAATAGTCGCCTTATACACTTGCAATTGTTGTCTAGATGCATTGCATAAGCAGACGAAAAGTAATTGTCTATTGCATCTATATACCTTACCCCTCTGATCTCATCCTTCAAATACCGACAAGCTGTGATTTTTCTCCGCTCGAGACATCTTGGCGCGCCAAAAGTCAGTCTATTATATTTTAAAATTTCTTATACGAAGTAACGAAGGTATACCTTTATGGTTGATGTGTGTAGGTTTGCCACACTCCAAACTCATTTTCGATACCTAGAATCCCTTAGATAGTATAGAGTTCTTTAAAACATCATGCATTAAATTTTCAAAGAAAATAACATAAAGTAGGTACAGTGAGACAGCTTTGTGAAAGAATGGGATTTTTTCGTAAAACAAATACATAAGCTAAATATGAATTTGGGAGATATTACACAAACCTGAATTGCTCGGCAGAAGGAATAAATGGATAGGAAAGAACTTTGTTGGCACCTAGAATTAAGAAATTAGCACTGCGAAATTATACACTGACTGCGCAAGTAATCCCCCGTTTAGAGGTGTTTTAGCGGTTTAGGTATTTATTACCTCATTAAATCCCATTAGTTACCACTTAAAATTTAAGAAGTGTAGAAAACAAGGAACACTGCCTAGATTAAGGTTGCAGTTAACAAGTCTAAGCTAGCAATCAAGAACGCGCTATTTCCAGCCGCAGAAGAAAAGACTCAGGTTCAGTTGCAAAAATATTTAAACCGTGGTTCTGCTCTTTCTATCTTGCTAGTTCGGCAGTTTAGTTGAGGTTTAGCTCTGGTTCAGGGTTGTGCTGTGTGCTAAAAAGGTGAATTTTAATGTTGAACCAATGTCGGACAATAATTATACAACTGGCCCTTGAAGGCCTTATTTTAATTTATTTTAATTTAACTCGAAAACTTAAGCTTTCGCCGCTTAAAGTAGGTTTCACTATCTTGAACTTCTTTGTAGATGCGAATTGAGAAAATAAAAATTTTCAGTTTTTTTTTTATTTCTCAAAATGTTGTCCCACTGTGTAATCAACCAGACGCATAGTGACACAAGCGAAGCCAACAAAATTGAAAGAACTACAAACATCATCTTCGAGGAAAGAGAAGAAAAAAAAAACAAGAAATAGTGTCCTCCATTCAGGGACCCGCAAATACCAGAGTGTCTAGGGAACATTAAAGGTGAATCCGTCCATTGTGTGTTGCCATTGTAAACCTGGCTAGCCTTTTATGTTGCAAAGAAGTTAAAAACAACAACACGAAAAATCACAAAATGTTTGATTGCGTGTCGGACAATCGGACATGGAAAATGATAGTGGAGCGACATTGCATGATGATGATGGTGTTTCAGTTTCAGTTTTTCAGCTCCATTCTACATTCTATCAAAAGATGTGTCTTCGCGTATAAAAAGAACTCAGGTTGTTTTCCTTTTTTCCTGGACAGTAGGTATGTCGTTACAATTAAGATTGGACAAGACACGAACAACAGAAGCAAAAGATGGAAACGAGTAAAAACTCGTTTCCACTAACTGAAGATTTATTCGGCATTATGCCACTTAATAAATATAACTTTTATGACACCTGACAAAATACCTACATATTAAATGGAACTGGGTCTTTATTAGGCATGAATTATAGCCTCTGGAGAGTCTGGAGGGCTTTGTAAGGTGTTTTTTGTCTGCAGAGAGTTTGATTCGACATAACAAGTTCGGCTTTGTCCATTTATTCGTGAGATTCACAATAGGCTATCTACATAATGTATATGAACCTTAAAATATCACCATAGGAGACTTCAACTCATTTTTGGCTACTTAAGATTCTTAGAGACTTTTAATTTTACTTCTCCTTTTTTTATTACTAAGTCTGATGAGTGTTGGATGGGTGCACTGCACTGCACATGCGTGCATTCCAATGAACATCCATCAAAAGAGTTTCAGTCGTAAATAAAAATATATGTCAGAGATTAAGATGCAGAGCTGGAACGAAATTGATTAATTTTTTTTGAATGCTGGTTTTGAAATTTTATGAATACTTTGAGTTTTTTTTTCCAATTGATTTATATGTTCGTTTTGAGTTTAGTAAAAGGATAAATCAACAGGTTATTTTTCAACAATTCGACGATTCAGATGTTCTTAAGAAATTTGTGATTGATGTGAAGGATTTGAAACTACCAATTGCGTCGGAACATGGAAAGGCTTTATTAGAAAAAACTTCCACTTGATGTGGTGTAAAATACCTTAAGAAAAGTAGGTGCCATAGAACGTGACCTAAAAAACTGCAAAATGGAGGTAAATAAGCGCGAAATATAACTTGACATATTATCATCATC
Organism: Syrphus vitripennis; assembly: GCA_958431115.1. Lineage (NCBI taxonomy): Eukaryota > Metazoa > Arthropoda > Insecta > Diptera > Syrphidae > Syrphus > Syrphus vitripennis. The sequence continues at coordinate 121,617,948 of OY288108.1, read as the reverse complement.
ATTATCAGCTTGACAACCGGGGTCCGGTCCTGGCCTCCTTCAACAAGTCTCTCCACCTATCCCGGTCTCGAGCCGACGCCATCCAATTGCGCACCTCAAGGCTACGGGCGTCCTGGTCTATGCCATCTCTCCAGCGCAAGCATGGTCTACCATAGAATGTAGGTACCACAAAGGACTTTCCGAGACGGTTCCTCTTGACTCATGCGAGCTAGGTGCCGTGCCCACCGGAGTCTACGGAGCTTAAGTTCTATGTCTGCTTCAAGGTAGATTGCGTACAATTCATGATTGTACCGTCTGCGGAATCGTGACATGTTATCATGACATATAAATAAGATGACTTTCCACTCTCTTCTAAGTTCAGTAAAAATGGAATCGGAAACTTCAAATTAACTAAGCTTACCAAGCGCAGAGGTGGTTTCCCACTTTCTCAGATTTCTTATCAATTATGTGAAGCACTACAGAATAATGAAATTTATGTACCCTTTTGCTCTTACTCCATGGATTTCGAGGTTGCCCTTTTTTGACGTTTATTGCTTATTAATTAAAATTGGTAAATGTTTCGTTCTTTTCACGTAAAATATTTGAAACTTCAAATTAACAAAAGTTTTCTGCCGAAGTGGTACTATGATCAAAAATCTAACTTTTTAAATCTGTGGCAACAAGGAATAACAGTAGGTATTTGTATCTCTTATGGTTTCTGAATTATAGCCTAGAAAAAAAACTGCATAGGTAAGTCGTTTTCTATGCTCAGTTTGCACAAGCAAAAACAACACAAGTAGACTTATGCTCTTTTTACAAAACTATGGCAATTCCATTTGAAAAAATAAGTCGACTTGTGTCGTCACTTGTGTAGCTATTCCGAATAAAAATAATTTATTTTTTTGTGGAATGCGCAATGCGGAAAAACGACATAAGTCGACTTAAGATCAGAACATTTACAAAACTGCATAAGACTGCATAAGGAAAAACAACACAAAAATTCAAACTGCTTTCCTGAAAAACTTCAAAAAGTGACTTATGTTGTTTTTCCTTGTTGCCACAGAAATAATATAATAAACTAAGTCCGCAGCAATTGGCTGATCTACTAGGATTATTAAGGACCGTTTGTAGGAGAACACATTTTTCAGAGGTCATTATCACCACGTCATCCGCGTACCCGTACATCTCCACCTTGACAACACTTAAAATAAGTTTAACCAAGATCTGGTTAACGAATAGATGCCAAAGGAGTAGTCACAAGACCTCATAAGTACCTCAAAACGTCCTAACTTTTAGCTTGGTTTCATACATAATATGTATCTGCATTTTCAATACATTCTCATTTCCAATTTGACAGCACCGGACCAATTCCGCTTGTCAAAAGGATTTCTTTTCAACACTATTAACGTCTTCTTCAATGTTTGGAAATGCTCCTAGAGTATTGTCGACACGACAACTTCATTAAAAGCTGATGGAAACTAGTTATTATATTTTCAAAATTTCAATTTACTGTCAAAAAACTTTTTTTTAATGCAGATTTATACATTTTAAAAATTGCGATTTATTGTTTTTTTATTTTGAATGTTCTTTATTTTTTAATTGTTTGCTGATTTTTCAATGTTCAAATTGTTATATCAAGAAAACCTAACGAAATGCGGCAACGTACTATGCTTTTGACATTAACTTAAATCAAATTTTATATGAATAATAAATACATTTATAATTTACAACAAATATCTAGCTCATAATGTGAGCGTCCATTTATCGATATAAAGTAGGTCCTCTTTTTAATAAATACAATATCACCAATTTTTTAAAAGCCAATTCATTGATGACAATTTTATTGAACACTAGAGAAACCATGTCAAATATTAAGGCGGTACCGTGGCGAACCGCATTGTTGCATCGGCCTAGGATGAAGTCCAAAATGTGACCAAATTATCTACATAAGACTATAACCGTTTCAGTGGTAGGTATAAATAATTTGTTAAGGAATTAGCCTTCTATCTCCATTTCATTCTTAAGTCGGGTTTCATTAAAATGATAATGGAAATTGCCATATACGGTCCCATAAAAGGAGATACTGCTCGGAAATAGCAGACGACTTTGAGTCCCTATACATATACATCTAGAGGACCAGAGGCACCTCTACTCTTGAATTGAAATAAATTTTCATTAAACAAAATTGAACCGTGGACAGGTTAAACTGTGAATATGGAAATGGATGCTGAGCTGGATGCCATTCTCTTTCCTTCTTTCCGACTTTATATTGTTACCTGTGATCTTTGATCAAATACATATAGTATATAGTGGATAGTGGATGTGACTGGTGGCGGTGGTGAAGTAGGGTAAAGTATAGAAACACCCACAATCCTAGTCGGTCACCAGAGTTAACTCTTGCATTATTCGATGTCAGAACATTCACCTTGAACGTGGACTTGCAGATCACTTCCACAAATGGGATTGGCAACCAGATCCATGCCATGGCGCTGTGGTGGCACCTCAAAAAGCACAAAAAAAAAGAAATAAATAAAAATATACAAACATGAATAACTCCTCCACACATTTGTGTATTCGATCGTATTTTGTGTGCCCCATAGGCCTGGCCAGAAAGCCAGAAACAATTTCTTGTCATAAAGTGGCCGGCCTGACGCCTGGAAATTAATAATAACTTGATCCAACGGTTGCGGTGCAGTTCTTGACATGTTCACTGCGCATTGAAGTTGGGACCAGTTGCTTGGGAGAGGTTCTCTCGGTTACCTATACTGCATTGAATCCAGGCGGATCACGGATACAAATACTTCATGCAGCATTTATACATCTCATCTCGCGTGCCACGCAACGCGCATGGAATCGCTTCAAGTCGGTCGTAGCGTATACTCGCACAGTTCGGTACCTACTTTTACCTGAACTGAACGGTATTGGAAACTGATCGGTGCTGCAGCTGCTTCCATTTGTGATGAGGATGGTGGAGGTATGAGGCATCAAGTGTTTGTGTCTGTCTGTGCTGTGTCTTGGACTTGGCCCAACAAGTGGGTGTTTATTTATTTAATGGTGCAAATGCACAACTTGTATCTGCAATGTTCTTTTTTGTTGTGCTTGTTTGGGTTGTTCCAGGGAAGCGATGAATTGAAGATTGTAGACTTTAGAGACCTACAGAGATATGAATCAAAAATGATTACACCTTCGGAAGTACGTATAAGAGAGGTGCAACATCGGCTCAGTTATTCCGCTTACAGGCTTCAACTTGGAATGTCACTAGATCTTGCGAGTAGATCACGCTCCCAGAAGGTTAACTGATGTGACCTAGAACAATTACTAAAATTCACAATATTTCTTTGATTGCATTTTACTATTTTGAACAAGTCTAGTAATAAACATACATATTCTTATTGGTCTTGTCTCCAAAATGTTTAGTTAAATTAAAGATGAATCTAAGAAGCTGAAGTAAAAATTATTGAGTTCATTGCTTAGGCTACCAGTATTGAATGGCTGCCTGAGAAAAATTATATGGCTATATGTGCAAAGGCATATATAGAGTATACAAATCAGAATAAAAAATATTAAGCTTCCTCAAAAGAGTTGCTTATTGTATTGGTTGATTTTTAAAAAAGTATTTGATTACGAACACGAGATCTTGCTCGGGTTGCCCCCCTCCCCCACCGCAACGAGAAGTTCCGGATGCCTACGTGCGAAGATACGATTTAATCAACATAAAATTAAAATGCCCCATAGGTGTTACCTTAGAGTTCGAAATCAATGTTGGTGTCCACCAGGGAAGCGTCTTGAGTCCTTGCCTATTTATTAAAGTTCTTAACTTTCTTTAGTGTTCCCTAATGCGTACGATAAGGTTATTATAATGTTTTTCAATTTAAATAAAACAGTCTCTGTTGACCAACGGGAATTGGGTGATCTACGAACAGTCACAAGAACTCTTTTTCGCAACACTCAAGAGGTAGAGTATCAAGCGCATTTTTTAAATCTTGTGGTATATTTCTTGGAAACTTAAATAAAATGATCTTGTTCTCAAACGTTTCGGGCATTTCGTGATGGCATTACAGTTTCGCTTTATTATATGGAGGGTTTTTTCTCTGCTCTTAATTAAAATTAAAAAAAAAATTAATTTTCGTTGGGAAAAGAATGAGCCGTAGTTTTCCTCCTCTTCGGAGTCTTCTTCTATCTCAGATACGTTGGAGCTACTTTTTCCGCAGCAGATCCTGCATCGCAATGTTTTGTATAGAAGCAGGACATTTTGTCGAAAAGTGTTGGTTTGTCCCTCAAACCGGCGGCATCAACACTCTTGAACTTCTTTTCCAGTTTGAGTCAGATGGAATGTCCTGAATGAGTTTTGCTCTGCTGCATATTCTTGATGTGGCAGAGAAGAATGATCTAATTTGATGCTCGTACTACAGAAAAAATTAAATATTAAGTGGTCCATCAACGATGGTTCCTTGCTCCTCCTTAAAGTGCAGTAAATGCATTTTTCCCTACTGACACGAAATGGATCTGTTTGGCTTCTTTGGATTTAAATAATTTTTTCAATTTTTGTTGGCCAAAAATGTCACTTTTCGTATTCCTCATCAAGTATTTTCATCAAGGATGAAATCAGCTGCTTTTGGAACTGCAGATCGTCATATTCTCTCAGTCACTTTTTTCCAGTTTTAAATGGATCGTCTGGGTAGCCGTCAAAAACCACTTCCAGATGAAGTTCAAAATAGTTACGCAAATACGTCACATAACTTTCACAAATAGAAATCCGCCATCACGATGAATTCATCTACAAAACCGATTTATTGGTCTACTGCCTCATATTAAAAAATCAGCTATGATAAAATAACGTAAAGTTTGCATAATTTTTTGTAATTTTAACAATATTTGCCTCGGAAATTTTCTATTGTTTGTTCTTACATTTTTATCTTATCACAGAAAAAAAAATCAGCTATAATTAATAACGTATGTCTGCTGTCTCTGGGATCTCTGTCTATTAAAACATAATGGAACAAAAGATAAGTCAATGACTTTAGCTACTTTTAATTCAAATTTTAAAATTATCGCATTATCTATTAATGAACAGCAGGTTGTAATTCTTTTATTATGCTGGTCTCGTGGCAAAAGTAATTCACTCCAACATTACTTCCATAATAAAGCCCGCACCACATCCCAGCACCTGACACCCATCACTTTACTCGCGACTCTTTTACTATTAACCCCTCTGGCTTCATACTCGTTCAACAAGCTATCAACCAACAAGTCAACCCTTAACAAAATAACAAAAAAACATGAAATAAAAATACAAATTACAACAAAACAGAAAAAGGACACATTCCATTTCGACCACGATTGTCCCATCCCGTAATAGGTATATTGTTTTAGAATGCACTTCACGTATGGTACACGCGGGATGCATAGTTCGGCATTGTACCTGTACGTTTTCCAAACCACCACCTTGCTGCTTCTGGCTTACAATTATTACCTATTGCTGCTTTTTAGGAAGACGACACCTTATCTGGGATAATTTACCAACGTTAGTTAGGAGGGACACCCTTACCCTTAATATAGGTATACACTGGCATTCCTCCAGTAAAGGTACACGTACTCTTAGAAATTGGTCTCCGCTCGCGCACCCCTATATGTTGTGGACTAGGCATGTTTCGGTCCACTGACCAATGCACTTTAAGGTGTGTGCATGACAGTGAGACGACTTGGTCAGAACCTGCAGCACCATTCCATCACGCCGGAATAATAATTTGAATAATAAGAGACGCGCTCGTGCCATCCACGCGAATGCTGATGATGGTGTCCTGTTTTCTTGGTCAAATGAACAAGAGACCTAGCGACAAGAAAATATAAAAGCATGCTGCCTCGGACACTATGGTTGGTTTTCGTTTGGCCTGGCTTAATTTGGATTTGGTCTATGATCACCAGTCGACCGGTACGTCACATATGTCAGCAACAAGTTCAGCTGGTGCACCTGAGTGAATTCTTATATTTTTTTTTCTTATTCAAAATTATATCGTTTTAACGGAAGAAGTACTCAATATTAACATAAAAAAGTACTCTTTGTCTCCTTTGACTGCACACTTGGATATAGATGGCCCAATTTGAATAGAATAGGAATTCATATCCTTGAAGTATCTTATAGTTCGACGAACCTAATTTTTCTTCCAATCTTGCAAGAGGAAACAGCAACAGCTAAAAGAATTCAAATTAAAAGAAGAATCTAAGGATATCCTCATTAAAACAGGTGTAACCTTTCCTTCTCCAGACTGAATAAAAAGGATGGAAGGAATTTTTCTGTTTTTGGTAGATTTTTTTTTCTTATCATCATACATCCTCTGTCTGGGATTCTGTCGGGCTCATTGTACCTTTTTATTATTATTGTTGGAATTTCCGGTCGGATTTTTACTCATATACACCTTTTACAGCAACAAAGAATTAGATCTTTGTGCAAAAGAGGAAGGAACATAATTTAAATAAATATCCTTTTATATTAGATTTTGAGGATACAATGTTGTAGAAAATGCACTTGGCCTAATTATTCGTGAATATTATTTTTTCGACTATGCAAATGTGTAGAGTAAAGGTAATGTAAGAAAATATAATATTGCATTAAATTAAAAATCCTACCTGCAGTTTCGAAATACCGGATATCCTTTTTGGAATTTATTGTAACATGTTACCTTACACCTTTTTTGTTGTTAAAAATAGAAGCTGATCAATCATTTGTATAAAAAGATTTTTTTTATTTAATATATTGAATGAAACGGTAGTAAAGATAATTTGATTCAACCTCCTGAATCTTTGTTTCTTTTGTTTACTTTTTGAGTAAGGATGAGATTAGGTGTAGGTACGCATAGGTCAAACTGATTCTTAGAAAATGGCCATTATAGTTTTGAGGAAAAAAACATAAACAAAGCATAATAGAATGCAGTGCAAGACTAAAGGCCTTCTTTATTTTTAAAGGAAGAATTGTCATTTTTGCAAGGAAGTTTCTAGGAATAATCTCGAATAGAGCATACAAATGAAAGTTACGAAGACGAAGCAAGGATGAGGTACAGAACTTTGAAATGGAATAAAACAAGAATGAATTTTTAAAATTAACTTTATTCGAAAGATAATGTTATAATAATTGGCATTATAATTTAAATATGATTTCTGGCATATGACGGCCACCGCTGGCTCGCTGGAACGTGATATAATCTGGAGGTCCAATTTTCGATAACTTTTTCCAACATTTATGGCCGTATATCGGCAATATCACGGCGAATGTTGTCTAGTGACTTCACAATACCCCACAGAAAGTAGCTAAGTGGCGTTAAATTGCACGATCTTGAAGGTCAATTAACGTGTGCGAAACGTGAAACTATGCGGTTTTCAAATGTTTACTTCAATAAAAATAAATCAAATGTGACACAAGCTGTGCGACTTGTTGCGCCACGCCTTCTTGTTGAAAGCTCAGCCGCTGCACATCATAGTTGTTGAATTGAGGAATGAAAAAGTCAGTACATAATCATGGCTCCATATCGGTCACCATTTATAGTTGTAACGTTCTAATCAGCATCGTTTTTAAAGAAGTACGGGCCAATGATTCGACCATCCGATAAAGCACACCACATAGTCAGTTTTTGTGGACGTAACGTTGTCTCAATATACACTTGAGGATTACCTTTACTCCAAATACTACAGTTTTGTTTATTGATGTAGTCATTCAAAATTGTCTTATGAAAATCGGGATCAATCTTGTTTATCCACAGTTATAAAAGTTTTGCCAACTTAAAATTCTATACCTTTAAAACACAACTGAGTTCTGAATACTGTTTCACCTCTCTGAAGTTTCAAACACAGCGTAGAAACATTGCTTTCTGTGTTACCTCAGCACTTTAGATAGATACGAAGTAGTACATTAACGTTCACGCGGGTCTTATTTCCCAGCTGTTAAGAACTAAGCACTTGCGGGCTTTTATTTCACATTGAAAATAATAAAGAGCCGCGTGTGTCTTAAGGGTTTAAAATAAAGGCCTGCAATTTAATTAAGATCAAAATAACAAGGAATTAAAACTTCCTTTTTTGGACATTTTCCTTGAACTTTGTCTCAAATTTTAAAGACCGAACATAAAAAATTTAAGCGTATGCCAAAAACCCAACGAAAATTTGTTTGATCATCATCATCGGCTCGAAAATCGGGGTCCGGTCCTGGCCTCCTTCAACAAGTCTCTTCACCTATCCCGGTCTTGAGCCAACGCCATCCAGTTTGCGCACCCCAAGGCTTCGGGTGTCCTGGTCTACGCCATCTCTCCAGCGCAAGCATGGTCTACCATAGAATGTACCACAAAGGACTTTCCGAGACGGTTCCTCTTTGCTCATGCGAGCTAGGTGCCCTGCCCACCGGAGTCTAATAGTGACAAAAATTAATCTTTTCTTTGTCACTATGTCTGCTTCAAGGTAGATTGCGTACAATTCATGATTGTACCGTCTCCGTTGCCTCAAGAGTATGATTTTAGAGGTTTTTAAAGTTTGAGGTACGGACCGTTTCATATATAAAATTCGTTTCAAGAGTTTTTGATTCAAATATGAACTTAAATCCATGCATAGTTTTAGGTTAAGTGTTCTATGAAGCATTGCAAGGCAGACACTTGTAACGGTTCTTAACAATAATAACATTGTCCAAAACTTTTCGAGCTCAAAAAACACAAAACACCTTTTGTTTTCAAGCAGGTGCCAGTGGTGAATTATGCATAATTCCTGAGCAGAAGAGCTCTGTACACAATCAGTCAAATTGTTGATGCACCTAACCGTTCCGTTCTATGATTTCCAACAACGCACTCATGTCATAGGGATATTATTAGTACAGCTGTTAGCCAACATATATTTCTTCCCAAAAAATAAAAGGACGATAAGGAAGCCTCACATTCCACCATCACCGATACCAAACATACCCATCATACATGCTATATTCCCCTTTTTATGTCTATCCCTATTGAAACGAGGGCATAATTGAAAACACTGCACAAAAATAGGAAGGTGAAAGAACTGGAACTATATTGCTGGCAAACACTCAAAGCACCATAGCTATACATATTTCAGGATATCCGATGGGGGTGATCACCAGCGTCCTTCCGTTGAGGGAAAATAAATTTAATTTCCAACATACTCGTACATATACTTATAATACTTGTACGAGAAGGTATTCGATCATAAGAGAATGCATCGGATAATGCAATCAGCCAGTGGAACAGATGTCACTTCCATTTCACCGAACGTATATATCGTATAGAGATACCGATACTTATAATATGTGGGGATCCTTAATGGATGCCCACTTCGGATTATAACCAACTACTGCGCTTTTATTGCAGCACTTCAAGTGATAAATCATATTGGCCAGCCTCGGAATGAATGGCCAACTAAGATCTCACGGCGGTGACAAGACCACAGATTGAAACTAATAAATTATTTTTGTAGTCGAAATTGGTGTGACCAGAATTGCAAATATTGTTGAGCGAGCACTGAAAACAATTTCTGAAAGTTAATTTAAATTTCAGCTAGAGCAAAACTCTTCTGCATTTTCATCAATTGAATTTTTGTAACTGCATGATTGAGGAAACCTGGTCACACTTTCAACAAGCTGAGTGTGAGTATGTTGAAGTTTATCCTCCACCGCTGCTGATGATCTTGCTTTTGGTTATTTCTGCTACACTTGTGTCCGCACAATTAGAGAAGTATAGTGGTCGCCAGTAAAGATTGGACACTGTCTGACGTTCAAAGTCCAGGGTCCAGCATCCAGCTCCATCTCCAACTCCAGCCTCTTGCCGTAAACCCCGGCAATTAAAATGGAAGGCAAATTGACTTTAGACATAATAAGGGAATTCATCTGTTCGCTTCGTTTGTCGTAATGGCTTCTGGTGCTACGTTCCACGACGTTCATTAATTAAACACTCTCTTGGACTTTTTAGTCTGTTGCTCTTACATAGCTGGAACTGGAACTGGTGCCCGATTTTGATGTGCGGGAAATTGTGATCTGCACATAAATCCATGTCACTTCGTGCCACAAATAAATAAAAACAAAATGCCATTTGGTTATATGAGGATGAGGAGTCGCAATGCGGATTGCTGACTGTTTGTTGCAGGTGGAGAAGCAATCACTCCTCTATAGATACCTACTCGATGCTCGATATACAGAAAGTGAGAAAGAGATTCTTTTGCTCTGTATTGGATTATCACTTAGAGAGAGAGAGAGACCATTACTGAAGATGAGGACGTTCAGTTCATGATGCATTGAGATGAAATTGAAGTAATTAAGGTGCCTTTTGAGGGCACTCCGGCTGCTGTATAGCTATACCTTACCTAGCCCCTTCTTCTCCTGATTCTTATGATGAGAACTTTTAGAGAAGCTATCAATTTCATGTGCAATTAATTAACTGACACTCCACTTGACGCCGCCGCTGTCGCTGTCGCTGTGGCTGCAAGACCAGAGCATGGTGTAGTCGTATGCACTACACTCGTATGTAATGTTTACGCCTGGTGTGATGTGTCAGTAGCTGGTATGTTTCGCTTAATCAGTTTTAAGGAGTTGTTGTCCTTGTTTTTGCTCGTTGTCTGATTTTTTGAGCTCTAAATGATGAATAGCTTTAGCAGATAGAGTCAAATAGGATGGATGGGGAATTTGTACTTTCTCGAAACGGCCGGCCGGCAATGGGAATGCAATTATCTGTGTTTGAGAAAATCTCAATAATTAAGGATCAATCAATTTCAAAGCTGGAGAATCAATTTAGCAACAGTTGTAGTTGTTGTTTTTTTTGAAAACTGCATCATTATCCTAAAACTTAGACTAATAGGACCCCATCAGAAATTTGAAGTTTATTTGGATACTTTTTGGAATTCTATTTCCAATTTTGAAGTTAAAAAAAAACTGGTTGTAACTGTCAATACTTCAAACCTCACTGTAAAGTAGAACCTATTACCTACATGCTCTTTTCTCAAAATTGGATTGAGTTCAAGTTCAAAAAACATTTAGGTCAAAATTTGATGTCTAAATTCAAGAAAAAATTCATGCTTTACTGCTAACTTCACTGCGCAGCACAAATATGTACATATGTGTGCCTTTTTATGAGAAAACCGCTAGGAATTTAAAATCAATCTTGAATTTTGAACTTTGAAATTCAAACTACAATTTTAAAGTTTCGATGTCCTCTTGAAAAAATCATAGTTTACCCCCAACTTCACTGAAGTCTTTCAGCAATCGGTTGAGATAAGAACTTGAAAAATGGCTTCAAATTTGCAGTTTTTCATCTGCTTTCGATAAAACTTCAATTAAAATTTTCAAAACTTCATTTCAAAAAATGTCTTTAAAAAAATCATACTTTAGCAATGAGTTAACAGTGCATGTAATTTTCTTAGAACAACCGCTAGAGCTGGTGGCTTTAAATTAGGCTAAAAATTTTAAGTTTTGTATTCACTTCATATTCCAGTCATGAGCCATTGCAGTCATTTGTATTAGAAATCCGTTAAAAATAGGTTTTTAGTTTAGGTACAATTTCAATGCAGTTTTCCAATCCAAACTCAAATTCGTTCTGTCAGGGCTAGAAATTTTAAAACACGCATTTCTCAGAAACTAGACTTGATGGATCGATTCTTCAAATTTATCAGGTAGATAAGCTTGAGAAAATTGTGTTGAAAAATTTCCTGCCATGATATTCAAAAAAAAATAACGGTTTTTCAATTTTCCGACGGGAACATTTTGAATATCGAATTGAAGAAAATGTTCTGAGGTCAGATTCGAGTTCAGCATACAATATATATTCCAAAAATTATAATATTTTTGTTTTTGCAACAAAACAAAAAAATCTGTTCACCTTTAAACTGGTAAACACTACATTTAAATATTTCTAAAAAAAATATGGCAACAACCAATTTCATAATTTTTTCTTCTTACAAAATGACCTGCTACTTTTAGCTGTAAATCAAAAACGTGTGACAATCAAATAAGTTATTTCTCTGAAGGCACTTTTGAAAAATCCCTTTCAATAAAGATGGGTTTTAAAAGAGTTCTAATAACTTGTAACCATCTTATAAAAATGATCTACTGTTAGAATGTATGAAACAAGCACCGATCGTTTCTTTACATTTGCCTACGTCTTACAATTGCATTGTTGGAGCCCGTTAAAAAATTATTTCAAAACACAGATATAGCCCATGATCATGAATGAACTTTTTATCTGCTGCTTTTTGAGTCGAATCAAGGTTAAACCCAATTTAAACCCCGAGACACATTGTATTGCTCATAATGCCTTGGCCTTCCCGTTCCAACTTCCAACCTGTTGTTTTATTATATTCAATTATTTTCACAAATCCTTTTTTGTAAATTCCATCAACTACCTACTCCTTAGGTATAGGTTATTCCTAATTAGGCCAAAGACAATTGTCCCAGAAGCTGCTACCTAACCTACTACCATGGCAGGTGAACAAAACAAAAAAAAAACTCACTTAACCTCTTACATTGCTTGGAATTAATTTCAATCAAGCATTCAAAAAACAATTACCGTAAAATATTGGGGTCATAAAAGTCAGGAATTCCAATTCCTTAAATATAAATAGTCAAACTGTGCCTTAATCATTGGGGTCTTTATAGAGTTTGAGTTGGTATCTGGTATCTTTCTACTTTTTTTCCATATAACCAACTTTGACTGTCAAACAGCTCCCAACATGAGACTCTGTACTCTAAGCACCATCATCATCATTGGCTTATGTATGCAAAATGGTCCATTTGTCCATTCAGAAGCTTAAATTTAACTGCCCACTCCACCCATTGACGAAGCTGAGTATATACATAATATGACCACTCTTGGACATGTGCTATGCCGCCAAGTCCTCAAGTCCTATAGGATTGTGTGCTCTTTGGAAGACAAATAACCGTCTATAAAACAATTCGAGAAATAATACGGGCAGAGGGCTACCGCAACCAACACAACAAGCCAACAAAAACAATCAAGGAACAACTGATCATCCCAGAATAAGCAACAGGTAGTTTCTCTATGTTGGACCAAAGCAACCAAAGCAGCAGGTCCACCTGACTGTATATGTTTTGCTTCAGGAGAAACGTTCATCAATTGAAGAGATGGTCGAGTCGAGTCGAGACTCCGAGACTTCCATTCCATTGTAGAGTGGTGACCTGTTAACTCCATTTCATAGCAACAACCTTCTGCCGATGATGATGATTCTCCCGCTGCTGTACGTCAGGCGCAGCCAATTCGAACATTAGGTATATACCAAGTTTAGATATACCTAGATACTTATATTTTTTTATGGTCACCATTTTCGTTCGGATGGGGCTCTGTGCTGGCTGGTTCCTTCACCTAATCCACATCTGGACACAAACACCGCACTGCCAACTGCCACTAATCACAATCAATTTCCATATGATAATATTTTTGCAGGACCAAGCACCATCAACCCGACCACCACCAACTTGCTGGAAAGAAACTAATGTTTAAGGGGAATTTCTCTTGTAACTCTTGTTTACGAAAAAGAAGCGACGCACGTGATCTGAAAGAGCATTGAAATTTCTTTTTCTATAAAGACTGGATATGAAGCCTTGGCACCATCTTCTCGTATTCGGAAATTTCGATAATAGGGACATGTCATTTGGTTGACAGCCACTTAACTTGTTGGTTTTATTTTTTTATGACTTATGACAGTATCTATGAGAAAATGGCGAAAAAAGCAAAAATCTCGGACAGGCTTCAGTTTTCAGGCCTAAGTAAGGCATCCAGAGAAACTATTTTGACTTTTGAGGTTTCAATCAGATTTGACAAAATCGGGATGAAACCTTCAAAGCAACATCGACGAAAACATCGGAAGTAAACATTTGTTCTTGGCAAGTAATATGTTTGTGTTTTGTTGGTCTCAACGCGCTTTGAAGAAAAACACATCTGGGCTAAGCAATTTACGTGCTTAATACAATGACAACTTACCGTTTTAGGACATCACTTAACCCAAATATTTGTCGGGCTTCACGTTAGCCTCGATAGGCAGGGGTCAACACGAAACGAGACCGAGAACAGACTTTTGAAGCCTTGCCTCAGTCACGTCAAAACTGAAAAATTTCAGCCTCGTCTCTGTCTCGTATGACCCGTGCGTCGTAGTACCAACTCAGAATTCCTCCGAATAAGACATGAATAAGATGAAAAAATGAGAAACAACAATTATGTTCTGAGGCTGCCAGTCTCGTCTCGGATGTATAGAAGTCATTCTAAAGGCCTCGTCTCGTGACCAATCCTAATACTTGGTATCGATAGTTTGCATCGTTACTCCAAGATGGCGTCGTCGTTCAGCAGAGACGACTGTTTTCTTTTAACTAGCCTATTGGGGCCTTTAAATAACGCTTTTAAACTAGAGATTAAAAAGATATCACGACCTGTAATTTTCGATCTGTGAGAATTGAATGACAAATAAAACTTTTGATCTGTTCAAAATTCACACTGTTGAAGGATAGTTATCTACAATCTTCTTAAGATATCAGATGTTTTCTCTGAAATTTTTCAAATTTAATTTCTTACTCCGAAAAATCTGATTTTAATCTTCGGAGCTTTGGCATTTTAACAGTAGGTTCAACTTCGTTTTTCACGTTGAAGCTAACTCTTTTCATTCGCTCAGTTGTTGATCAAGTTCTTTAATTGTAAAATTCACCTGTTAAACACACCAGGCTCAATGATGGGACGATGGGAGTAGCTTCCGTCATACACTTGAAACGGACAAGGTGGGGTAGATGTGGCAATGATGATGGTGATCGTGTTGCGTGGGTGGTCGATCTTCCAAGCAGCATTGTGCGCGATGGACGAGCAATTTCAGCGGAAATTGTACCACAGTTTGAAGTATTAAAATTTTATTCGTGATATTTATCACCCCAGTTGAAGTTGCAATTGCTGCTGGTGCTCCTTTAACTGAAGGCTGATGGTGGTGCTGCGTTCAAACCAAAAAAAAAAAAAAGAGTGTCTTGTGCATCTGGACCCGTCACATAGGAGATTTCACTTTGAGTTGAGTGGAATTCACATCCAAATCGCATCCCGATATTACCAGGTAAATATATATGTACATATGTATATACGAAAAGATGATTGTGTTGTCTTTGGCTAGAGAGAGCATCGTTAATGGAATTCCATTTTAGGTGCAGGCTTTCTGATTGTTTTATTGGAGGATCGATCGTTCGTAAAGCCAGGAAGTCAGACAGTCATATGAGTAGCAACTGCTGTATGTCTACATATGTAGATATAGGTATAACATTTTACGATGTCCAGGATGTATGGACATTGTATGTTCAATTCTGCGGGCATCAATTTTTATATGCGTTTTTCTTTTAGAGAGCTTGTTGCGTTGCCTTCAGATAGGTACGGATGACCTTTGGTTTCCACATGTTTTGAGATGAAAAGAGAAGGTTTGAAGTTTAATATGTTTTTTTTTTTTTGTTGAATTGTATGTGACAGTCAGACAGGTTGAACTATATAGAAAGAGCTTTACGGGCAATAATGTTTACTAGTATCGCCCATCAGTGGTTGAAATTCGACCATTTACTTAATTTGTTTAATTTTGAAATGAAGTTTTGAAATGAAGTTGACATGAAGTTGAAAACCGGATTCTACGTTTTTTCGGAAAAAAATTTAAATAGATATGTACCTATATAAAAGCATCTAAAATTTATGAAAAGTATTCAATATCTACCTTAATTTTCAAAAAAAAAAATAAATTAAATATTTCAAAAACGGCTTTATAAATATTTTTGAAATTGGATACAAAACTGTTTTTCAATACTATCTTAAATGATTTAAAAAAAAGATAGTTTTATTTTCGAAAATAACGACACTTCCCATACTAATGTTTAAAAACCGTTTATTATTTTCTTAATTATTTTATTTCTATAAAAAAAAACATACATACATACATAGGTACATATATATTTTATTTCTATAAAAAAAAAAACATTTATATACATATACATATGTATATACAGTGAAAGCTCTAATAAGCGGACACTCATGGTCCCCAAATTTTTGTCCGGTTATGAGAGCTGTCCGGTTAAGGGAAAGAAATAGAAATAGGGAAATCCCCTAAATACCTTACAATATAACATCGCACTGTCCGGTTATTAGATCTTCGCGTCCGGTTATGGGAGAGTTTGTATGGATTTACTTACCCATTAACCATAAAACAGAAACAGTATAGAAAAAAGATCTTCTGTTCTTTTCCATTTCATTTCTTGATACAAACAAAATCCTTAAATAAAATAATGTGTCCGCGTATGGGAAGTTTTCTATCTAAAATGAGCAAGAAAACGTGTCCGCGTCCGTTTATTAGAGTGTCCGTTTATAGGAAAGTAATTTGTATGAGATTTTTGAAAAAGAAGTTCGTTCCCGAAAATGTGTCCGTTTAAGGGAATTGTCCGCTTATTGGAGCTGTCCGCAAGTAGAGCTTTCACTGTAGTTACGTACTTCACTGATAGGATGACTGGCTGACAGGCTGATGGACTGAATGACTCGGTAGACGGTTCAATTTCAACTTCGTTGTACGACAAAAAAAAATTTTTCATAACTTTTGACCAAATATTTTTTGCCAATTTTTTGTCTGACCATTTTTTTCCGAATTTTTTTTTTTTCAACCATTTTTTTCTGAAGACGAAAATTTTTTCGTCAAATTTTTTTCCACAGTATATTTTTTTAACAAATTTTTTTTCTGAACAAACTTTTTTTTCAACCATATTTTTTTTTTTTTGGGACGAATTTTTTTTGACAAACCTTTTTTTTCCACATTTAAACTTCTTTTGACCAATTTTTTTTTCAACCATATTTTTTTTTTGAGGATGAAATTTTTTTTTTGACAAAACTTTTTTTTCACATTTAAACTTTTTTTTGACCAATATTTTTTTTTCAACCATATTTTTTTTGTTTTGAGGACGAAACTTTTTTTCACATTTAAACTTTTTTTGACCAAAGATTTTTTGAACATTTTTTTCTGAGCAATTTTTTTTCTGACCGTTTTTTTTAAATTTTTTTTTCCAACCTTTTTGACAACGGATATTTAAAAAAAAAATTTTCACAATGTTATATTTTTTTTTTTGACCAAGCTTTTTTTCAACCATGAAATTTGGTAAAAAATAAATTTTGAGAAAAAAGTTGTGTGGAAAAAATCTTCAAATAAATGTTCGTCTTCAAAAAAAATGTGTCGAAAGAAAAATATTGTCCAAAACACTGCCAAAAAAAAAATGTCAAAAAAATCGTCAAAAAATATTTGTCAATAATTTTTGTCAGAAAAAAAATTGAACAGAGAGTTAAACGGGTAAAATTTAAATTGTGAAAAAAAAATTAGTACAACGAAGTACAAATTGAACGAGTCACAATAATATCATCAGAGAAAAATATGAAAAAGCATAAAATTTGTTATTTGAATTTCTAAATTCCCGCTAAGCATCTCCTTAAAGCCTTAAGTCCAAAATTGAAGAAAATCACTCCTGTAGTTAAAGCTGTAGGTTGACAGACAGGCAGACAGACAGAATTGCGGGAACCACTTTTTTTCGCAAAAACGAAAATGTTAAAAATAAAAAAGAATTCAAAAGAAATTACAAAATAAAAATTTAAAGAAAAAAAAAATTACAAAAATAAAAATTGTCAAAAATAAATTATAAAGAAAAATTTCTTCCATTTCTTCCATAAAGAAGAAAATGAAAAAAATTGTCAAAAAAAAGTTTGTGTCAAAAAGATTGCCAAAAAAAAAATTGCCTAGACCGAATCATTCAATCATTTCATGAATCAATCATTCCATCATGTAATCAGTGATTTAATAAGTCAACGATGCGTTTTTAAACATTATATGAAATTCTATAGTTTTATATATACTTTTATAGATATACATATAAGTAGGTATACAAGAAACAATATTTTTGCAATTATTGTTTAAATGCAAAGAAAAAAAGAAAATTTATTTTTTTTAATAAATAGGTACATATTTCGATTGTTTAATTGAAGTGATCCGCCTAAGGCGCCCGTGGATATTGATAAGTTATTAATATCCACGGGCGCCTTAGGCGCCTTGCAACCACCTAGTAGGTACATAAATGTACATAACATAAGTTAACAATGTGTTGAGTTATTTTCTTATTTCTAAAATAAACTGGAAGATCCACAATAAATACCTATATTCTTCTATATTCAAGTCTCAATTACACATGTTTTTTCCGTGACATAACCATAAAGGTTCACATTTTTATTTTGTGTCAGATTATTTTTTTATAAAAGAGGTCCTTACCAAAATTTTCAAAAACATATGTTTGAATAAGAAAAAACTGTTGGATAATTATTTTTTTTTTTTATGAATTTTATAAAAATTAAAAATTATTTCTGGAAAAAACGGCTTTATAGATTTCAGAAAAAGATTTCTCAAAAAACTTTGTATTTTCAGTCTTCTCTAATGACATTCAGGTGTTGGATTTTTTTTTATATTAAGTAGTTTAACATAGGAGCAAGTCTGATCAAGTCGTGCATTTTATTTTATCCCGAAATGTACTAGCTATTAACGTATTTAAAAGTTTAGGTAAATTACCTACAGACCTGCAATAAAATCTAAACTTCTGTTTTTAAAAGGCTTCTTAATTTGAACACTGTAGTAGGTAGGTACACAAGAAAAAGTTGTTAGCCTTCAAATTCTACAAAAATTTGGGTAGAAATAAGCTGGTAGTGGAAAAAAAAGAAAATAATTAAAACCCCAATAAATATCAAATTTAGAAACCTTCATTTAAATTTTGTCAGATTTTTAGAAATCGAAAAACATTTTTCATGTTTCATAAACCCAATATAAAAAAATAAGAGACCAGCTATATTTTTTACTATTATAAACCCACTTTTTGTTTAAAAAAATTAATATGCAAATGAAGAAAAGGTATCCGTTTATTTTTTTTTTTTTTCCTAAATTCTGCACCCTCAATTCCCAAACCACTTAAGATATAACAATAAATTTCCTGACAAGCACACATACACCAAAAAAAAAAAAGATTACAAAAACTTAAAATCTCTAATAAGAAAAAAAAAAAAAGATATAAATCGGTAAATTAAAGAAAAAAATAATATCCAACATAAACCTTCAAAATATTTCCCACAGAAAACTAAATTCAACCCAAAAAAAAAAAAAAAAGATTATGAACAAAAAATCACCAACACGAAATTCATATCAACAGGTAAATTTAACACAAAACAATAAAATATCTTTGTTTGAAGGTTGTCATTATTTTAATACCAAAATGTATCTTTTTTTTCTGCGTGCTAAACAGCATCAACAACTACAACAAAAAAAAATTATAGAATGGCAAATAGCAAAAGGTAGGTATAGGTGGTTTGCTTCTAGAACTCCCAACAAGCGAATTACCGGAATCCATAAACAAAACAGATATTTCGCTTTATTCAATTCTTGCGAAAGGATATTTCACAAAATCCAACCAAAAAAAAATCTGCCCAAAAAAACAGCAAACAAGTTCACAAAATCCTCAAAAAGTATCTGCAACGAAAAAAATCTAAACGAGTTCAGATAATCCTAATTTGGTAAAAAGACAGGTTCACACGACATTAAAGAGGATTGCTAGTGCAAAAAACGAACCATTTCACAACAAAAAAAAAACTATGTATCTTTGAGATCCCATCTACCTGCTCCTGAATGATGGTGATGATGATGATTGCAACTTGTCCAGTTATCCAGTTCGCTTGTTAGAGCTACCTGTGTGCTTCTTAGCCACCTGTGCGTGTGAATGATGAATTTTCCTATTCCAACTCGCACAAATAGTTTCCCACTCTCAACTGGTCCCATTCATTAAAACCAAAAAGTATCTCACAGATATTTTATGATGGACCATACCTGTTGCGATTTTTGACGAATTCCTTTTTGTGTAGAATTCTTGTGGGAGTTTGAATAATCGAATGTAATTCAACTCTTGAGAATCACAAATCCAGGAATTGGATTGAATTCGGTGAGGTACTTACTAAGTATTTCTCATTGATGTACATTATTGTTTGAATTATTGAAAAAAAAAAAAAATCGAACACCTCTCCCGCATCTCAACACATAACCACGATACAGGTGGTCTTTGGTCTAATACACATCACAGCACTCAGTTGGTAACGATGAGAAAATTAATGGGAAATTCATATCAACTTGTTCCTTTGACCGGGACTCTTTTTTATTTCCATCAACGAAAAGGTGAAAGTATCTTGTTTTCAATAAGAAGTATCTAATCCTATTTATACCGACTATTATTATTTTAATTCCACTTAACGATCAAATGCCGATCGCCTCATTTTATGTGAATTAAAGAGAGGAGAGGAATAACTTATTCCGAATAAGGCTAAAGGGGGAAACACATTAAATTATCATTATAGTTGCTTAGTGGAAGGTGCATTTCGAAAGAGTTGATTTTTTTTTTGTTTTGTCCTCAACTCCAATGTCCATAATATGGGCACATTGTATCTTTTCAAACCAACCACCATCACCTTTGATTTGGTTGTATTTCCTTTTATGGTTGAATCATTAAACATTTTTCATCCAATCTTATTCTGATATCGTAATCTGTTTATTATTATTTGTTGTTGTTGGTGTCATTTGTTGGGCACCTAGAACAGGAAAAAAGATACAGAATCGTTCTCGAGACACTCATAGTTAAATATGTTATATGACTGCCGTCAGGCTCAAATTGTATCGATGTTGTCACCTGATTAAGAGATTTGAAAAATGATGTTTTGATTGGAAAATGAAAACCAAGAAAAAAATTATATTTATATGCATGGTATACCTGTATAACAATTTTCTATATATTATGACTTTATTGAGATTTGATGCTGTGAATTAAAAATGAATATTTAGATTTGGTATATTGAATGTGGGGGGCCTTAACTGAACTGAGTGCATTGAGACAAGTTCAGGTGCATGTTATGAGTAATAATTCAGAATTAATGATGATTAAGAAATGATAACGATATTATTGAGTTATTCAGAATCAAGGTAAAATTTAGGAAGAGAAAATAAATATGTATTTATATTTTTAAGGGATTTATTTAAAATAAATAAAAAAGTAACATATTTGGGCTTGGGTGACGCGAACGCCACATGGCACGAAGTTAGAGTTCAAAATTGAAGATGCAATCTTATGCCATAAAATTACGAATTTTTCAAAACAAAAATTAAAAAATAGTGAGAGTCGATTTTAAAATTTGTATAGGTAGTTATATAAAGTTTTTGAAGTAATTTTATAAAAAGAAACAAAAATATTGCAAAAATCAAAAAAAAAAGTTTTTTTTGGAAATTTTATTAAGATTATGTATGTAGATTATGTAATTATGTAAAACCCCTATCATACAAAAATTAACTGCGATCCGTCAAGCGCTTATGAGAAAGTGGAAGACCAAAATCCGGTTTGCTTACGAAACCACACTGAAAAAAAATCATCAAAGTCGTTAGAGCCGTTTTCGAGATAAAATTAAAATTCCTTTTAAAATTAAAGCGTTTTTAGAAACAAAGATATAAGGAAAGTAAAAGATTTATACTGCCACGCCTCAGTGTGCGAATTCTACAAAAGTATTTTTTTAAACTTATTAACTGCTAAATTAAACAAGTCTTGAAAGTTTTTTTCAAATCGTTGGCAGCGAAACTTTTTTTCTTCAAAGCTGAGATTTAAGTTCTTTGAAATACCTTCTAAACTATCGCTAATATGTTTGGAATTATAGCTTGTAGCCCAGCTCTATCCTTGCTTAAGCTTAAGCCCGAGATTTCTCTGTGCTTAGCTCAACGGCCCAGGTATTAGTTGTTGTTTGCCTTCGGGGTCGTTTTTTTCATCACATTCCCTCGAGGTTTAGAAAAAAAAACACGACTTGTGTAGAATTTTTTTTTGTTAAAGTAGTAAATAAAAAAATAAATGTTTGTTTTTTTCTTTTTAAGGCTCCTCGTGAAGAAAAATGAATCCTTTACAATGGAGAAATGAGCAACACCAAATCAATACAGCTTTACAGCCCTAATAAATTGCTGATGATTGAGAACGACTTCATTATTCTCCAACTTTTTCTCATCACGTCACTGTATTCACCATGGATCGACATGTTATAGTTAAATTTTTCTTGGTAAATTTATAAAGATAATTGTTTGAGACAAAATACATATGTTTTTTAATTTTTTAAACTTCTAAATCCTCAATATTACTGTTGCTGAAAATGTGATACGAAATTCAATTTTCTATATCATTTTGCAATGTAACCTATTTCACTAAATCGCTAACATGCTTAGTTTTCAAAATATATTGGCGAAAAACTACAAAAATAATCTCCACACTGTTTACCTAGAGTGAACCCTGAACCAAGGGTCTAGTGTGGAGAAAAAAAAGTTTTAGTGGAAAGCAGTAGAGAGGCCTTAATTCTTAGGGAGTAATTATTTGTGAATTCAATTATAAAAAAATTAATGGCGCGATATTTCGAGAAGAACCAGCGTCAATTAACTTAAAACTCTGAACCATTTCTGTGTGCGTGTTATTGCAGGAATAAAGGGGACCTACCACCTACAATTTTATGCCGCATATGAATGTCTAGGATTACAGGCACTCTATTGTTGACAATTCAAAAAATCATTTTGGTTATTAGATGGACGAGGCTGGGAACAGAATACAGAACCCAGCCCCGGGCATGACAGTCCTACAGTTAATTAAGACTCGTAAATTATTACCGAATCCTTGTTTCATATGGAATTCAAATTAAATAATAACCACAACCTCATGTTTTGGCTCCATCTATAGTTTGTTGGGTACAATATACGAGCAAAATTCTTATTATTCGAGACAAGAACCCTCTTTTTCCAATTCGATTGATTCTAGAACTTCCGATTGGATTTGGGAATACGTTGGAAGAAGTTCAGATTCCACCTGTTATTTTTTTTTTCTTATTAGACTTCCATCCAACTACAAGCCATTTTTTTTAAATTCACGTCTTTGATGTATCATTTCCCTAGATGCCAATGCTGTTATGTCACTTCTTGGTCCATTGCATCGCGTAGCCTTGAAAGGAGATGTCTTCATCTTTTAACTCTCCCATTAGTAGCTATGTATATGTGTTGGCAATAGAAAAGAAAAGTTACGGATGAATCCCTTTCGATAACCCATGTCTTCAAATGTTAAACTTAAATATCTACTCGCAGCTAGTCGTATATATAGTACCAACATAATGTACCTGCTATACAAAGACTTTAGTTTCTTTCATTGTGACATAACATCGTCGACGACAAACGAAGGAGCAACGATTTTTTTGTGTTTTTGCCAAATTAGGGTAACCTACCAGAAACAGAATAAGCGAAATAGCAGCTACAGAGCGTCAATGGAGCAGTATATACCGGTAACTATGCTAATGTGCAGGTGTAGAGATAGACACTTTTTAAAGACCTGAAACACTGAGTTACATTCGTATATGCAGTATACACTCATGTTGAACTCATATGTCACAAATTAACAATGGAAACCGATGAACATCATTGAACGCGGGAGCGGCATTAATACACAATAATTCAAGCTGACTAAAATGCAGAGGAAAAAGTTGTTCAGTCCTGATATGTCGCAACAAGCTTAATAAAAACAAACAAACCTCTCAAGAAACCAACGAACAGGTCTTTTGAAGACAAAACATCTGTTCAACGCGTGTGGATGCACCCAGAGAGTTGCACAGTGGCAATAAACAAATTAACATTTGCAATTGAAAAGGTTTTGTTTTTATTTTTTTTTTTTTGGATTGTATCTTTAGGCCAATTATCTGAAATTAGAGCTTGTACTTGCTCAATTGTCGTTTAATGGAGCTGAAAAATGAGGTCAGTTAGCCAAATAAGGGTTCTTTGTATGGGATCCTATTTATGGAAGATGTAATAAAGTGCGGTTGTTGAGGGAAATAGTAACAAAAGTACTAAATGAAATGTCAAAGCATCTGGTGAAAGGTGCCACCATAACTAGCGATGATGATCGAAAGATCAATTCTCTCATTTAATACGAAAGGTGCCAACTTCTAGTTGAAAAATGTGTTGTTTTTAAATTTCACACTTTTTTCTTGTCTTTTTCTCAGCAACATTGTTCAACAGTAATGAAACTTATGTCAAATGAAATCTCTTGAACTGTACTTTATTTCATTATATGGCAAAACTAAGTTGAATAATCGAACACGAAATTGTTGTTTTGGTGTTCCTATTTCATAAAAAAAATATAATTTTCATTAAAATTTGTGTCGCAATTCGTCAAACTGGTTATGAGAAAATCAAAAAGCCCAGATCTATGTCAGGAACAGCCTTTTGAAAAATATTTGTTTACCAATTTGTTTTAAAACTTACAAAAAACCACTGAAAAATCAATTTTTTTTGTAGCCGTTTTAGTGATACCCAATACGTTTTGTCTTAACGGTTAAATGACAAGTTCGGTACCTATCGTTATTTTTGGAGCAGAACAAATTTGAATATTCCCTCTATGGCATTTCCCTTAAGTTTTTAGTAGTTAGGTTTGCTAACCCTACTGGGGTCAATGTCCTCAAGTCTAAAGTTAACACACAGGTTAGAAAAACCTGCTATTCATAAAGAAATTCGCAGCTCTGTTTAGTAAAAACGGAATTCTACTACAATTTTAGTACTATTGTCTGTCAATCCATTGAAATCCAATCCATTTTTTGACAGATAGAAAAAAACAACTTATGTCGTTTTCAATTGGCAATCCGGAATTTGTTTTAGATTCGGAATCCCAATTGAACAGTTTCTTTCGATTCTGAAAAAATTGAAGTTTGGTGTGACTGTATTAGTACTTCAAGCAATCACTTCACAGTTCGCACAATTTGTAAATTTAAAAAAATATGACATTTATAAAGTGTGACATTTAAATCTTTGAATGTGTGAGTGATTCTGTTTTTGCTTCTGATTTCAAATCCAGAAGAGAAATTCTCTTTTTTTTAGAATCAGAACTGTCACTTTTGCCCAATTGAACGCATTCAGAATGCTTTTTTCTGCTTCCAGATTGCCTATTGAAAACGACATTAGTCAAAGAGTCAGCCATTTTTAAGGATTGAGCTCCAGTTTATCTTTTGGACCTGGGTCTTCATTGTCTATGAATAACATAAGCTTCAGGTTAGCTTAGAAGAGACAAAGAAACAACTTGTCAGACGACTATGAATATGCCCCAACATCAATAATTTCTTCTCATTTTAAGCAGCTACTTTCAGCTGTCGTAAAAATTACCCTTGGTAGTCGAGAGACATGAAACGTATTTCCAATACCAAAATATTAATGCAAAGCTCAATATGTAATCATAATATTCAAACCTCAAAAACAAGCTTCTTGTAAAAATTCTATTAGGGAATGTTCTTATAATTGTTTTTTTTTCTTAATTAGTAGCACTCCATGTTGTTGTAGTTTCTGGGTGGCTTCATTCCATTGAAAGCTCTTCCTCAAAACGAAACGTATACTAACAACAAGAGCTCATCAACAGGTAGTCAAATAAAACATGTCTACTTGTTAATGAAGGAAAAACAAAGCAAAACTTCAAATTTCACGTATCATCTCTTTGGATAGCAAGTGGACATTTATGGGCCGTATAAAATAGTCTTCCAAAAAAATTCTTCAAAATTCCAAGTAAAGTGTCAAAATCTCGGTACACATATCTAATTCAAGAATTCAAACTACCAACCAACCGGAAAGTGACATGACTGACAATGACAACACATCAATTCCATCCCGCACCGTACTTCACCTTGTCCGCCATGCGGTATATCTCTCACCTGTTTCGTTATGTTGTTGGAACAATTAAATACCATGAAAATGCCTGACAAAATGGCCAATTGATGAGGAACAGCAGCGTCTCGGGCACTTGTTGCGCCAAACAACTTTAATCTTCTATACTCATGACGTTGATGACCGCTGCTACCGCGACAAGAGTAAGACAGATCAAGATATGTGGTAGCTTCAACCATTGGCGGTGCGATGAGGCTATGCTGATGGTGGCAAATGATGACGGACGGAGAATCTCAACTGAAGATGATGATGGTCTCTTGATGATGGACGTGGTACGCTCATTATGATCTTGATGAAGATGCCACTGGCACAGCTTCTGATTTTATTATGAGATGCGATGAAGATACAAATTATTTCTTTGTAGCTGCGTTTTACTATCTTTATTACCTCAGTGCTTTCAGTTACCTTTAATGGTTTCATTTTACGGCTAATCTCGCATCGTGTCGGTCGGCGGCGGCGGAGCGTCGAGTCTGGTGTGACGGGATCTTTGTTTTCATCCAATTCCGAACAACCGAACTGAACGAGCGGTAGCTCTTGCTGTGTGTGCGTTTTATTAATTGGACGTGACTTAATTTATTTTATTGCCTTTTCCTATGAATTTGTTGGCTAATAGTCTAGGCATAGATAAGAGTTCCAGATGATCGCTGTATAAATAAAAGGTAGGTATATTCTGTGCGAAGAAGAAATTTGATCGCGAAAACTAGAGGATGGAAATATGTAATGTTGTTTCTTTTACAGCATGCGAAGAGTTTTAAAAAAAATTCTTCAGTTACTTTAAACCTGGCCTCATGTCTCATGATTTTTAAACTTTTTAAGAGCTAAGCTAACAGTTTTATTATTTCGTTTTTTTTCTGATATATGATAATCAATACGTAACTTTTTGGGGTTGTTTCGTCGGGAAATCCTTTTTAATAAAATGCAGTGGATGGCACATCTACCGTCTTCATTTACATACATTTTTGCGTAAATTGGTGAACTAAACTTCCATACAAATTCTGACAGCTTATTTACACCATTTATGACCTTACCCTTTTACCACGTTTACTCCCTTGAACGAACATCCCTAATGTGTTTCATGTGCTACGAGTAGCTTTGCAGTTTATATTTTAGCATCATATTAATTAGTTTGTCATAAAACCGAAAAAAAAACTTAATAATATTAAGTTTTTAAGTCTGACCGAGCTCCAATATGAATGAGTTCATATTCAACATAAATACATTATGTATTCAAACATTCACAATCACTAAAGTGCATGTCAACATTCGCTGAGTTCGAAATTTTTTATCTTTGAATAAATTACCATTTAAAGGTTCCTAACTAAGATTCCAACTTTCATCGAAGTAAAAGAAGGACGTGATTTTTCAAATTGAATTCGGAATAATTACGTTTTTTGCTTCATTAAAAAAATTGGAAATTGAATTCAAAATTCCAAAAAAAAACAAATAAAAACAATTTTGTAAGCCATAGACCCCAATTTGAACAATGCTCAACGTCAACTGTGATGAAAGTTATGTGTGTTCTATTGTTGAGTTTTAAAATAATTTTTGATATCAATAGTATTTGAAAAAAATAATCTCAACTCAGAAATAATGAAAAAATGTTTAAAATACCAACAGTATTTATTAGATTTTCTTATGAAACTGCGACCTTTCGATACTGCGACCGGAACAGTTTCCATGCTACTCCACTTGAAATAAACTCCGAAGAAACTGTTAAAACATGCCACGCCATCTATCATAAGACAACTGTTCTTTCGAATTCAAATAATAAGGAATAGGAAGTTTTGGCATTTGGAAAGAATTTGAAATTCCATCAAATACAGTGTTTAAGAAAAAAATTTAACCGCAAAAGTTGAAGAATTTTTATCTTTTCTATAGTAGCACAGAAGTATTTTTGAGTTTTAATTCAAAAACTTCAGCTAGCTATCCCTGAGAACCCGTCATATTTTGTTCAGAAGGTTTAGTCAACTAGTAGCATTCTGAGAAAAAGTAGGCAAGATTTTCAGTCATGTCATAATTGAATATGGTAATTGAATTAAGTTCATTTTAATTGAACTAGATGTCAGAACTAAGTTCACTGAACTGAACTAGTTTATTAAATTAGTACCTTAGCCCTTAGCGAACTACACAAGCTTAATGAAGCAATAGAATTTAGCGATTTAGGCATGTTGGCACAATTTACCTGGCTACAGAAAATGAAAAATTTTAAGGGTCCTTTTTCATGTTCCATATTTTCTGGAGGTCATTTGAATCTATAGAGTTCGATGCTTTTACGAATGCAAAACTTGTCCGTTGTCCTACATATGTACATTATGTATAGTACTGATGAGAGTCTATTTTAAATGAAAACAACGAATTCTCTGATAAAAATAATCATTTCGTGAATTCATTGACAGCTATAGGTAGTTGTGTTCCAGTTCCATCTTCAAGTCTGAAAATTGAATGTATTTTATCGCCCAGACACTTTGGGATGTTCAATTTTAAAATAAATTTACTGTAACATTCTTCATTTATTTCAACAAAATCACAAAGTTCATTGTCCAGTCTGAAATCGTTTTTTTATTTTTTTATTTTGAGACAAATAAAAAAACAAAAAAAAAAAACAAGCACAAAAATGCAACAACTTTGTGTACCGAGACTTGAGGGTATGTATGTAAATGTGATGGAATGTTTTTGGATTTTACTGAATCTTTAATTGTTTTCATTCTGATTAAGGTTTTTATTCTTAACCTGTAAATCTTTAAGGTGGCATTTTGTTGGAGTCTCAATGAAATGTTGAGCTCTAGGAATCATCTATTTGCAATTCAGCGTATGGGATTTTCCGTTTGAAATGAATCTGGTTAAATCTGAAAGAGAAACATCCGATAATGGTGAATATATATGCATGACCGGACGTTTGATTGATCTTAATTTATTTACATATTCGAAACAAACAAATAATATATTATTGAAAAAGAATTAAAGATAACAACAATGGTCGCAAGCTAATATCATAAACCAACGAAAAGTATGGCTTATAACTTTTAATGTGTAAGTCGGACCAAAAAGATTGTTAGAATTCTGTTTGTAACTCTTGTGAGGCTACCCAGAGCTTCCTAGAACAGAACATATAATTCCAAAAACATAAAAAACTAAGTGTGAAACTGGCCCCAGCATTGATACTATTTCCGAGAATGAGAACTCCGAATTTTCTTAGCGGAACAATTTTTCATAAAAAGTTGGCCCCCATATCGTTTTTTTTTCTATTTCGGGCCCAAATGAAACGGAATTTTTGCTATTTTTGGAACGTGGACATTGTATATAAAACTTATAGTACTATCATCACGATGATTTTTGAGTTGTGTGGTGTGGTCGTCTGAGGGCGCACTTGTATATACACAGAAACAGCAACCAGAAAATTAGTTAGGGGTGTGATCGCTAGGTGGCCGACGTGTGAAGAGTACTATGCAAATTCATATACAAAGAACGTGGGAAAATCTCAAAAGCGATGAGCAGAGATATATCCAAATCACACATTTGAGCACTGATGTCGCGGAAAACTGGTTCTCTACGTTGCTGCTGCAATAGAGGTTCATATTATGAACTTAACCCTTCGGCTTGGAGATTCATTAGAAATCTCAAGCAAATAATTTTTTCATAATTTCAGCGCTGCGGAACACTTAGAATATGAGCACACAAAAGCGGGTCAACTTATAGAAAAAGCTGATCAACAATAGGACATGGAAGATGAGAAGAAATTCGAAATTTTTGCACCCATCCATCGAGGATATTTTGGACTTTATTTCAGGAGACGAGCTTATGGATGTTTATATTTTTGAACAAGAAATTGACATTGAAACATTTTCTGATAAGCTCTAGTAGGCGGCTGCTGCATACTACGCGGGATTTACAGCATCAATAAGACTCCAGAAAAAATCAAATGCGAAGTTTGTGGCAATTACATGGTGGGGCAGGCGAAATTGGTATGGTTAGGGAGCAAACTATGTGAATTAGAGCATACCACACGGAGACCACAACTTCAAAGTTTGGAAAGCTGACAGTTCCTTCGTCCTTTTCGAGGAAGCTGTCTTTAGATATGAAAAAATGTAACAGAGAAAAGAATTGTACAAAAGTGGTGCGTGGTAATAATGAAGAATGGCATTTTAAGGACAAACTGCCCAGATGAGCATAAGGAAATAATAATTAAATCATTAGAGGCCTCCTATTATATTGACCAACAAAGGATTTGAGGAAACAAAAATAGGGAAGAATAGTTTTAAAATATGTTGTTGATGAATGATGTCTGCTCGTATTTATTAATATTTCAATAAAAATGTATTATTAACTAAATTTTAATGAATTGTTATTATTTCATTATATTTTAATAGAAGAATATTTTTAAGAAAATAAAAGAAATGTAGTAAACACAAAGGGGCATATTCATAGTCGCCTGACAAGTTGTTTCTTTGTCTCTTCTAAGCTATAACCTGGAGTTTTTGTTATTCATAGACAATTTGGACCCGGGTCCAAAAGATAAACTGGAGCTCAACTTTAAAAACGGCTGACTCTTTGACTAAGTTGTTTCTTTTCATCTGTCAAAAAATGGATTGGATTTCAACCGATTGACAGGAGATAGTACTTAAATTGTAGTAGAATTCTGTTTTTTTACTAAACAGAGCTGCACAATTCTCTATGAATAGCAGCTGTTTCTAACCTGTGTGTTAACTTTAGACTCGAGGCCAGTTGGACTCGGTTCTAAAATTTGACTATGAATATGCCCCATTATCTTATTTTTAGCTATTCCTGATCGATTTTAAAAAACCACTTTTGTTTCAATGATTGGTAGCTGCAGATAAGTCAAAACTTTAATTATTAATAACTAATTATAAATTATAAGATTTTCCGAACTCTGGGAACGAAAAATTTAGCAATTCGTGAAAATCGCCTGCGAAATATATAATTATGTGGGTTCTATTAAACATCAATGCATCCTATTAATAGCAATCAATAACCCCCACCATATCTGTTTCTCCGCTTTTACTTCAAAATTTATTATTAAGACTTGTACAATTATTTATTTCATTGTAAGATCATGAAAAATAAAAGTTGAATTGGCCTTTTTTTAGTCCCTACTCTTGTGTTCGGATGGAAGAAAATAAAATTAAAATAAAACAAAGACTTTCATACCGAAGATGCATGTGCATATTTAACATTTCTCACGGCAACGGAAATAATCTCACCTAACTTCTTATTAGACATGGCATTTCCAACTAGAATCCATTTAGACTGCATTGTAAAAAATCAAAACATATTCAAATCAATAAGAATTCCCAAATTTGACAGTCCTGGGAACGAACAAGAATTTCCCATAAAATGGCGAAAATATGTGTCTTGTCTCACCCTTATCATCATATTCCAATCGGAATTGAAAACACAAATGCTGCATTTAGGTGAAATCGTTTTCAATGCACAAAAACCTTGTTCTCACTGACAGACTGAGTGAGTGAAAACTCGACATAATAAGAAAGAAAACCATCGTCGTCGAAGAAACTAAATCTGCTTCTGCTGTTGATCAGAAAATCCCTTCGTATTTTTAATTATGCTGCAGTGTAAATTATGATCCTCTGCAGCAGTAATAATATATCCCGAAAAAAATAGAGAAATCTATTTACACGAGAAAATCGTGAGTTATGACAATCATTGGATTTCATAATCATAACTGCACACAAGGTATTGGAGCCAGAGTGGAGACACATACCTATAACCTAACCAATAGACTTTGTAGGACCATTTTCCGTTGTCGTTGTTCGCTGCACTAATAAATTGAATGTTTTTATTTCTTTTATGGAATCCCTTTTCCTATGATGGGGAAACTTCTTCTCATCCCGCTGAAAACGGTAGGAGCACATGCTAAAGATCCATCTTAAAGTCTGTGGCGGCAGGAACAACGGTGCACTGTTTAGCTATATGTAGTGAAGACATTGCTCATCTTCTTCTCATGCATGCGATCTAAAAATGATGAATGTTATCGTTTGATTGGTCGCACATGTGCGCTATTATGGATACGTGAGGGAGTCCCAACCTTATAGCAAAACGAAAAAATTAAACAAAAACACCAGGAGCAGGATTCATTTCAGGGGAAGCACGATCATCAGCATTACAGTTCACAGCTACAGCAGCTTCATCATCGTTTCTGTGCTGATTTATTATGGCAGTGTTTGACTTAAGAAAATCTTCTTCATTGATATGCAACTTTTTCATTTTTTCCAAAATATATAAATAAAAAGCCGAGACTCATTCAAAAAACCACAAATAGAAAACCAAAACCATACAAAACAAAACAAACACTAAAATAAATTGAAATGAAAAAAAAAAAAAAAACAATTTAATAATCAAAAACGTGAGCAGTCGGGCTAATGAGGATCATCGAGGATACCGACCGCCAATCAACGATATAACACCCTATCCCTGATATAGTAATATATTCGGATGAAGTGTCTCCATTCGAACTTTTTTTTAGGGCAACTTATTGGAATTTAAAAAAAAACGATTTTAATGGTTTAATCGAAAAAGACTTCACCAGATCACATATTATGAAATCAACAAAATGGACTCGTTCACAATTTGAAATTTCAAATAGTGTGTTCAAAGAAGTAGTTTGAAATTTATAAATATGTCGTGCTACGAAAAAAAATTGAGTAAATAATTTTAATTGATTTTTTTTCCTGAAAATATCGCTCACGATAAAGTAAGTGGATATATTTGCAAATTTCGTGAATAATAAATTTATGGATTGAATAAATAACAAATTTATCTACAAAATATTTTTAGCAAGTAAAACTTCACAAAATTCGTCTTGAAAGAAAAAACTACAGGCGAAGTGGGTGACCCAATGCATGGAACAGACCTAATGTTTGCTACATGCTGACAAAAATTCATTCTTATAGTAATGTTTATCCATTTGAAGGATTTTTAGGTCCTAAAAGCATTTTCTCACGACCCAATGTTGTATTAAGAATCTGTGGTTTTCTTACTGAATTTCAAGATGATTTATTCGAAACTAGAAGTGGTTGAGGTGTATTTAAAAAGATACACTATGTATTTGGTATTCTCTTTCCCCTTTTTTTAGTAAGTTCGTTTTTTTTTTTCTTTCTTTCGATCCAATTGTGTGCCCGATCACTTTGAATTACTTATGAGATCGAGAAAAGTGAAGATGAAGATCGCGTCGGTAAATTATAGAGGTTTCACATAAATATTTTCTTCAAACCACCTACTCTAAGTTATTTTAAGACGCAGGAGGAAATCATAATTAAAAAAAAAAAGTACCTTTTAATATCGAAAGACTTTAGCGGGAAAGTTTTGATTTAAAATGACTCAGTGGCTATTCAATAGAGCCTGTTCTATACAAAACCTCAACCAAGCACAGCCAATGCCAATTCATCAACTCATCGATTGATAACTCACCGCCAGCCCATGTGATTAAAAAGATGACACATATTCAAGAGTGAATTTATTACATTAATGTAACGAGGATATTCCTAAGTTTAATAACTTTGATGAAAAATGAAAGTCGGACACCTCATCCGATGAATAATTTGAAAAATTTTATGAAAGCCTAAAAAAATTCTTGCATTAAGTTTATTCTACATGTTCAATCAAAAAAATAATAAAAAAAAGAAAAAAACAAACAAATCTATCTAAAGAAATGTTCACTTTAGTAACCAAATTATAATTAAATAATGAATACAATCTAAGCCTTAAATGTTATTTCGAAGAAGTTACTGCAATTTTTTGCATAGTTTTGAACAAGCAGCTAACTTTATTTTCTGTAGGTACATAAAATTTTTAGTTCCTCATTCTTCATTGGAATTTGAGATTAAATGTCTTGAAAGATGAGAAACAAATTATATTTTGATGCGTTCCAAATCCGCAAAAAAATGCTGAAAATTTAAAAGAGAAAAAATTTAGGCTTTTTAATCCACCAACATAGTTTTCATCCACAGTACACATGAAGAAGGTATTATCTTGCGCAGGTTTTTTGCAAACGAGAAATGTCAGAAGGAAATCCAAGATGGCTGAAATGGTCGTCTGAAGTTTAAGTGACAGTCATTTGTTGTGTTTCTTCCACAGTACACATAAAGAAACCAAACAAAAACGACCGAAGCAAATGTTTACAAGAACACCATTGACGCCATTTTTTCTCTGATTTGACAGATGCGCACTGCGCAGAAACGAGCGAAAATGAAAACTCTAATGATATTACCTTCTTTATGTGTACTGTGGTTCCCATCCTTCAGTGAAATTTGACAATTCATGTCTTGACAGATGGGGAATAATTACATATATTTTGAATTTGACATATTATGAATATTTCAGTACAAATGCCACACTAAATCGCTCTTTTTCCGGAGCAGTAACAAATGTTTTTGTTTATTTTTTAGAGGCTTTTCAATCCATCAAAATGGCATCCTGTGATCCTGTGGCCCAAAATCACCTCTAAGTGGTAGCTTTGACATCGAGTAACCGGTTATAGCAGTTACCAACGAATAACCGGCTACTATAGTAACAGTTATTGATATATCGACCATCACTAATCAGTACGTGACTAGATACTCAAACTCTCAATATTGCAAAGCAAAGAAAAATGTTTAATGCAAATTTTTCGCACAAACTCAAAATAATTTATTGAACGATTTTAGTAGATCAAGAAAGTGTTTTTGTTGTATTGGAAGTTGCAATTGCTGTATGTAAGCTTTAGCTTACATTGCGTCTTTTGTTTTGTTTCCTTTTTCTATTGCTAGTCAATGGTATTAGATGGAGTCATTTTTTTTTTTAATTTTTGTTGTATTTTACTACATAAATCTCGTATATATTGTTAAGTGTGATTTCAACGGTTCAAAATAGTTTATTCAAATATTATATAATCGTATAAATTGTCAAATTGCATGTATTTGATTGAATATAATCAAATGACTTGTATAAAATGATTTGAATAATACGATAAGGACATTGATGAGGCCGAGGACCTCGGATAACCTTTCAAGCAAAGTATTAGTAACAAAAGAATTTAAAGAGATCTAAAAGCGAAGTGTTTTAAGAGCTATTTTTGATTATGAAAAACTTTTCGAAAAATAATCTTTGGTCCATTTAAAAGGTGAGTCCCTTTTTGATTTCTTTGTTGGAAGATGATCATGTGGATGTACACAGCCATGGTACGTTTTTTTTAAGACGTTAGACCAAGACCAAAAAAATGTTTTCTCAGAAAATGACAAAGTCAAAATTTTGACTTGTTTCGAAAAAGAGGATCAATGAATGGATTTCTGAAATTTCAAAAGGCTTGAGCATGTTTTTTTTATTTTTTTATATTTTAACTACTTTTTTTTGAAAAATTGCCCCTTCTGCCTAAACAGAGGAAAATATACCCAATTTACCATTCGATTTTTTTCTTGTCCCATCTACACGCCCTACCCTTTTTTCACACTTTATGCAAATCGCCTTGTGCTTAAGCTGACATAGGCTTTGGTCTTGTCAGCAACCCTATCTCATCTAATCTATTCTGGATTTGATTAAATCCAATACTTGTACACATTTGTTAGTTTATTTACCTACATTTATTAGATCCAACACTTCCGACGGATGAGAAATGTCAAAATGTAGGCTGAGCTACGCTGACAGTTGGACCCGACAGAAATGGTACCTACTTTGTCACTTCTTCGCGTTCTTCAAGGTGGTTTTATATCAACGAAAAATCATCGCAAACACGTTTTATAAAAAAACAAGAGCAAGACATCAAGACAAGATAAGATAGGTATGGTTACTCAAATATGTTTCCCAGATTCACTTCTAGGGTATTTTATGTATACGAACGGACAATGCTGATGATAGTCTTGATCAAGTTGGTGATATGACGACTGACCACATCTCGTAGCCGCACAGAAGATATACCCTACCCACTCCGTTTCATCATCGAGGAGTATATCTGCACAAGCTCAAGCAAAAGCTGGGAGTTTTTTCTATGGACTTAATGGAGTTGAAAATTATGCGTTAAGTATCTGGTGAGGATCACGTCAGACAACAACAACACGAAGTTGAGAGTCAAGTGTCATTTTCGTAAATAATTCAGACATCTGCGGAAAGGACAGAAAAACGATGCACGATGTCTCTTCGTCCGCTCATTCGGGGCAGAGATTCTATGTTATGTATATTTTTATAAAGTTGATCCGTTGCACTGCAGCAAGCCTTTCTTTATACGCAGTGATTTTTACAAACAAAAAAAAATGACCAAGAGAACAAGAACTGCAGAGTAATAATGTTAAAAGTTGGCCAGCGAATCCCGGGAAGTCTTTCGAGTCGTTGTTGGTGCGCTTAGTTAAGGTGACATCGTGCAAGGCATTAGGGTAATTGCTTAATCATGAGAGACGTGGAGATTTAAAGATTGAATTTTGTTGTTTTAAATAAATTTCTTTCTTCCTTGTGAGTTTATAGATATGATGTAGGAAGAAAAATATGTATCTATTTAGATTTTTTTTAAGGATACAACTATTTTTATTTACTTCGTATATATTAGGCAAAGAGCAAGTTTAAGATTTGTGAAAAAAATCGAACTCCTTTATTCACACCTTATGTTACGATGGTTAAAAGCGTAAACAAATAGTTACAGTGTTCTTTCTCAACCGATAGAATCCTGCCGATTGTATCGATTTTCATTTCCATAGTAAAGGTGACACGATTTGATGAGAATCAACGAGAACGAAGTTTCCCACTATTGTAATTGAATATTCAATATGGAGAAGACCATACTGATTCTTTAAATTTTTAACGATTTCTGAATGGCTAAAACTTGAGGGCTTATTCCTCATCAAAAACAGTATAATAAAAAAGTTTATTCTAGAATCACTAAATTCTCATAAAGATATAAACCTGAATTTCGTTTCAGAGGTTGGTGGTAATATTTTAGAAGGGAGTAGAATTTTTTTTTAAGCATGGTGAATTTTTTTAGAGGGAAGAAATTTTAGGAAAATATTTTAATTTTGTGGGATATTTTAAAAAAGAAATATTTTTTTTTTCAAAAAAAAATTGGAAAAAATGCTATCTGTAAAATAAATTCGATTCCAAATACCGCAGTGTAATTGAATTTTTTGGTTAGGTACAAGACATAAAATACTTTTTGTAGTCGAACAATACAAATTCTTCGTTTCAAAAAAGAAAATTATAATTTTCAGTTTTTATAAGAATTTGAGGTCTTCTAGTATTTCTTGTGATATAGGTGATTGGTTGATGGGTGCGATAGGACGTTGGGATAGCGAGGCTAGGTATAGTGTATAGGTTTTTCGATCAGATTCGTCGATTTCTGTGACCTTTTGGTGTGATAATGGAAGGCTTACAAAACTGCTGACTACTTTTTTTTTACAAAAAAAAGATCTTTTTACAACTTAAAAATTTTGAAAAGGGGAGCGGCATTCTCTTAGAACGCGAAAAGGCATAGTATCGACGCTTAAAGGTTTCTGTAGACAAACGAGATGCCGTTTTCTTTAAATTGATAGTTGTTCTTAGTAAAGAGTCAATGATTCCCAAGTCGATCACAATAACATTCGAACTCAAGATAATTATCCCTATCAAGTTATCCGCTCCGAAGCATTCGATCGGTGATAATTTTTGCTTTGATTTGTAGTTGTATTGAATGATTTCTCTTTCATCTTTCCGATAGCGAATTATTCCGGAAAAAATTATAAGTAAATAAAATCTTACTTATTCAAAAATTAATCTAAGCAAAAATTAACCTGAGCCGGTAAAAATCAATATTTCCTATATGAATAAAGTATTTTGAAAACAATAAACATTACAAAGAAAAATTTTCTCCGATCGAATGTTTCAGCCTCGATAGGGCTGAATATCGAAATTATTGAAATATTGCGATTACACGCATCACTAACCCTTTGGGTAATGACTCACTCTCCCGATAGAAGCCTTGCCTTCCTTAATTATAATAAAGATCCCTTTTAAAAAATCGTCTAACCATTTTTTGTAACGATTGTAACGATCCCAAATTTATATTTATTTAACTTTGCGTCATTCTTTGAATCCCAGACATTTTATGACGTGAATTCCAAACGAAATTCATCGGATGCACATAAAATTAAGATCAATTTACATGAACCAGCACTCCGACCTCTTTACTTTTTGAAACTAAAATAAAAGACATTTTGATGAATTTCTCCTTATACACACGCCAGGCCATTATCGTTCACCGAAACTCGTCATGGGTCATTGCTTTAAGACCCCATGTAAAGATGTAAATAACTTACATAACTGAAAATATCAAGAAAACTCCAGAACCAGCATTCCTATCCGCAACCCTTTTTGGTTAGATAACAGAGCGCGTCAATGATATTCCAATGAAATTCACACCAGATCCAAAGTAACTGTCACAATAGAATTGCAAATACAAGGTGGACTGAAAAGCTGAGCATTCACCCCATGATGTGGCTGAGACTTGAGAAATACAAGCCATGTAAAGTATGGAGGGAGAGGCTGCTAGCCTCCGTTGAAGTCAATGAACGCATGCAAATGTATAGGCGATGCTCGACAACAGGACAACGCACGAAATGGCAATTGGTACTTACAAGATGTCACGTAGGCCCTTTGCGCGGACATTGCTCTTGGTCAGTGAACCGACCTCATTGATTTTTCAGGAAGGATACTGCCCTGATAGATCATAGGGAAAATACTTACCCTTCCGTTGTTCGCCGTCAGTGTTGGTGGGGTGATGTAGTTGGCGCGGCACGGCGCGGCGGCGCAGCTTGATAAATTTCCAATGAACCGACAGCGGACAACGAACTTGTACACCGCCAATACAGTGTTGCAAACATTTTACAGTTGCAATGAACTTTTTCTTAGCAAAAGGCTTTTATCGAGGCCGCATGTACGTGCAAGCATATGGGGGCAGTCATATTGACTACAAAGTTAACGGAATATTTTGCATATTTGGGAAATGCTCGTATGGCTCTATTCTGGAGCTTGAGTTGCGAGTTAATTTGTTTGTGTTTATATGGATCGAGATGATTGATTTGCAATTGTAATTTAAACAT
Organism: Syrphus vitripennis; assembly: GCA_958431115.1. NCBI lineage: Eukaryota > Metazoa > Arthropoda > Insecta > Diptera > Syrphidae > Syrphus > Syrphus vitripennis. Next base: position 121,579,087 of record OY288108.1, on the reverse strand, counting down.
CTATGAGATGCATGTAGATATAAAAATGGGAATTAAGTCGTTTTAAGGAATATTTGATCTCATTGTTACAGAAGAATGATTTTTTTTATTTCTTGAATATGAGCACAGCCTAAAGGTTTGGATTTAACGATAACTAGGTAACCGTTTTGTGATTTATTTTGATTTCTTTTCCTACAGTAATGAGCTAGAAAGTAATATGTAAGAAATTTTCGAATTTTTGTATTTTTAAGTTTACAGAGCTTAAAAGTTTATTTTTTATGATGCGGAACGAAAATTCAATTTCCATAATTAGCTTTGGTCATTTTATAAAACATACAGTACACGATGGCATGCTTTTCATTATTAAAAATAACACGAAGTCTTAAAATACTATGCAGTATTTTTTTTTTTAATTTAATATCACAGCATTTTATGTTATTCCTTTGTATATGAAAACTATAGTACTCTCATGGTGGAAGTCGAATGGGGCGACATCTAATGTATGCCGGCAACCCTTACTCTTTTTTTTTGCGGAGAGCTTATGGAGGTTTTAAATGATATTTATTGATATTTTTTGGATGCAATTATCCAAAAAATAGTCTCCTCTTGCTCCTACCACCAATTTTCGACGCTTAAAGACTCACCAAATCGAATTTTACACCTCACATTTTGCAGCGCCACCACCAGGATCCGGGCAACCCTAAAAAAAACTCGCCATGAGAGTACTATAGTTTTCATATACAAAGGTTATTCCTTAATCAAATTGTTTCCATCAATAGTCTTTGAAAAAAAAAACGACGTAAAAATGAAAAGTTGGAACCAAATGATGAAAGATTTTCTTTAAGTTAATCAGCCCTATCATCGTACCCGATCGGAACAAATCTTTCTCCGATTTCTACGGAATGTACCTACGAATTTTGTATCATGGTAGCTGTTCCCATTGATAAATCGGACATTCCTACGAATGAAATTGAAATGTGCGTTGAAGCTTTTAAAATCGAAGTAACGTGTCTCGAATTCATGCGATGCCTAGCAATTAAATGTCAAAATGAGAGCATCGCGTTTGAAATACATGCGATGCTTGACGATGCTTAAGTTCCGATTGTCTCCGACAGCAAAATTGTTGTGAAATAATTTCCGTATTTAAAATAGTATAAAATAGCCAAAATGTGGCAAACCACGATTTGTTTGAGCACTATTAAGGATAAATATATTAAGGAACGCTTTATAACTTGTGCTTTAGTAAAAATTTAAATTAAAATCATTCACACAATATTGGTTTTTGTTTGACGTACACAATTTTATTATATGCTTAATTTCTCTATTAATGGGTATGACAAACTCCAGGAATATCAGGACTTGAAAAAACACCCTTACACTCAGCATGCATGAGAACAATTTATTATGACAGCTTAAATATTTATGTTTATTAATGGAACCCCACAATATTTTGTATAATTATTACTGTCACATCAAAAAAACCAGATCCACAACAAAACAACTTCTATAAGTTATTCTATATCAGAATGACATTTAAATGACACATAAATGCAAGTGCATCAAAGATTACTATCTAAGTAGAACTACAAGGCAATCGTGACTCATTTGATCAACTTTACATAAATCAATTCATCATTATTGTTCTGCAGGTTATTATTTAGATGAGACAGAAATAATAAAAAAAAATGAAATAACAAAAAAAAAAAACTGTCAGACCGCCCAATCAACTGCCTGCCTGTCGGCTGATTTACATACGAGCGCAGTTAATAACATCGGCGCTTTGCATGTCACCTCCCTGCTTTAACTGCAAGTTATAAGTTGGGCACGAGTTGTTGTCGAATGTAGGCTTTCATTTTATTACCTAAGTGCGATTTGCATTTTAATTGAATCTACACGCACCAATTTATGTAGCTATATGTTCTGAGTTGAAGTCTTACTGCGCCAGCGATGATGATGATGATGAGGAAAAAACAAAAGCAGCAAGCCAGAGCTTCAATGACACTGTTACCACTTTTATAGAATTTTGACCACTCATTTATGGCTTTAGAGGACGCCATTTTTGTTACATGCAGTTCACATTACTGAAAATGACGTCGCTGGGACGAAACGCCAATTTTTATAAAAAAAAACTATTTAGAATCAAAAATATTATTTAAAAAATAACGGTAACAGTGACAAAAAAGATTTTTACCTTTTTTGAAAGCATAGGATCTGGCATCACTGTTCTGTAGACGTGTTTCAAATTTATCCAACTTTTCCTCAACTGTGCTGATTTTTCTGTGATAGTTCTTCGCCAAAGCTTTTGCAACTTGTTTATATCAGCGGATGGATTGGATCCGGGATGTCGTTTAAGTTTGGACGAGTTATTCAGAACTTGTACGCAGACACGAGAGCAGTGGTATGGAATGGAAAGCAGGTATCTGAATGGTTTCAGACGCAGTCGGGAGTAAGACAGGGCTGTGCTCTCAGTCCTAGCTTGTTCGCACTATTTATAAATGACATCACTGACGCATTACCAGGAGGTGTTAGATATGCTGGAGAGGTCATTAAAGCCTTACTCTTCGCAGATGATATAGTCTTGCTGGCGGACTCACAGCAATCCTTACAGCTTATGATAAATCGACTTTCGGAATACTGTAGACGATGGAGCTTGGTAGTGAACCTGAACAAGTCGAAAGTGATGGTGATCAAGAAAGGTGGAGGAAGGTTAAGCTCAAGTGAACAATGGTACTTCAACAATGAGAACATAGAAAGAGTGAAAGAATACAAATACTTAGGAGTATATTTTACCCAAAATTTAAGTATGGAAAAACACCTCAACGAAAAACTACTTAAGGCTAAGACCGCGATTAACGTGGCATGGAAAGAATGTTTCAATAACAAAAACATTGCGCATAGCAGTAAATATAAAGTTTTCCAAGCAGTATCCCAATCAATCCTGTTTTACGCAGCCCAAGTGTGGGGAGCAAAGAAATTTGAGACTGTGGAAAAACTCCTGAGATTTTATTTAAAACGAACATTCCGCCTTCCTTCATGCACCCCAAATTACATGATAATGTTAGAAACAGGCTTATCCCCACTCTTCATAAAAACGTTGAAGCTGCAAATCGATTACATTCTGAAAGTCCTGAATATGCCCAACAATCGCTTACCAAAAAAAGCAGCTTTACAAGCGATACAAAGCAAAACAGGATGGGTTAGAGAGTGGATTAGGCTAGCAGAAGATACAGGTGTAACTTTAAATCTCAGTGAACAGAGTACATGGAAATCGCCACTGTACCAGGTAATTAGGCGTCTGGATGAAAATTTTAGAAATGTGTTCACAGAACAGGCATCCAGCTCACTTCATCAGATGATCTATAGCAGGCTGAATTACAATCTTAATGAAAGAAACTACTTCCAGGACATAAATACTATAGAGCAAATCTCCAACATGTTTCGGCTAAGAGGTGAACTGCTAAACATAAACTACGTTCCACATCGCGAAGATCTTCCACTGCTCTGTGATATTTGCAACATTTTGTCGGAAGATGTCCAGTCCTGAGAGAAACAAGAAGAAATGTACTTGGTAGAGACTTTTTATCAGAAAACGAAACTTTAGCTCTCTTAAATGAAGTAGATGTGTCTTAAATGCTTATATATTGCAAAACAGCACTTATTTATAGAAGCAGAATTAGAGAAGAAAATTTTTAGTTAACACAACTGCAACTTAATTAATTACAAAACTTTAATACAGTTAAAACTTTGTCAATCAGGCAGACGGCAAAACCATGCTTTAAAGATTGTTATTGAAATTGTACAAATAATTGCAAGTAAATAAAAATCTATCTATCTATCTATCAGCGGATGTTACTTTCCAATTGCTGTGCAAATAAAGAAGCGCGGATTCAACATCGGAGCGGAACAGTCGTAGGCGTACTCTTTCTTCTATATTATAATAGTGGCACATTGAGCCAGCACATTGAGAGCGGCAGAGTGTTCTCTGGTGGGTTCCAAAAGTGATTTCGCTTCTGCGAGGACCAAAACTTAAGGCCTATTCACATGAGAACGACCAGCGACCTACGAATGACTGAATAAATGTGATTTTAATCAATTTATGAACCTCAAATCTTCACAAATTTTAATCAAAATGATAGAAGTATATTTAATGTTTCGATACTAAACTAAACTTTTTTTGATAAAATAAGATAAATTTGCGAAAACAAATTATTTGGCACGAATTGCAAATTGATTATTACGAATTGTCAAACTCTATTCGCGTTACACATACGATCCACACTTCGACGAACAAATTGTTCGCTCGCGACTAACGTCAAAATCCCTATTGTTTTTGTTTTCTTCGTGGTTTGTCATGGCTGAATTTGAAAAGTCAAACGTCATTCGCGACGAATAAAAAAAGCCATATGAAAAAAAATGTCAAAATGGACGAATATTCGCTCATTCGTCGGTCGTTGGTTGCTCGCATGTGAATAGTCCTTAAGGACTATGTTAATGTTGGGGATATAAGAAACAAAATTTTAAATTTTCAAACTAAACCAATAATAAAGTTGAGTGGCATCCATGATTAAAAGTTAGTTGGATTTGCTAATATTGGTTAGGTCGTATCGGAAACTATTGTGGGGGTGCACACGCAATTTGTTTGTTTGCATCAGGGCGACAACTCAGAAAAGTCGCCCGGAGCATGTTATAGACTTAGCATTGCCAGGTCGGCACTATAATGATGTATGTAGGTGTACATCTTTCATTACTCACTGCGCTTAGAGCTTGGATATAATAATTGGCGTGTTGTGTGTTTTGATGTTTCAATCACGCACGGTATTTTTCAAAAATATATTCCACCCTATTTTTCAACTTTGATAGGTATAGGTATAGGTTTGGTTAATGTTAAACAAAATAACGTATGAAAAGAAAAAAACTTTATGAACTTCGATTTGAAGAAAAATTAATGCTTAATGCTGGTAAATAATACAAAACAAATAATGTGCAATTATTTTTATAAATGACAGTTTGTTGCAAACATCTTGAGTTGATATACAATTTCTTGGAAACAGTAGAGGAGTAAATTTTTATAAATCGTAAGTATTTCATTTTAAAGGTAATGATTAGAGAGATTCTTGAAATATGTACATCCTTATTTTCGAAATATTTGCTTCGGAAGTTGACAAATATTCTTTATTTTTCAATGGTGTGTTTAAATAACAAGAAATGTACCAAATGACAAATCTAATTAACTAATTCACTAAAAAAAAATTGCACAAAAACTAAAAAACGCATTCAACATTATCATTGACTTATTGTGATACCAAATTAATGAATCTAGAGATTTTCTACCTACTCAAACATGTAGCTTAGCTAAGTTTCCATTTAAGTTTTCATTAAATTCTTAACTTGCAACAAAGTAATAGGTACCTACATATATCATTCATGATATGAACTCCTTGCAACCTTTACCCCATGACCCAAAGTCAACATCACAAATAAAAAAAAGAACCCTTTTTTGTAACTTAATTAAAACAAAAGTATGTCCTTTGTACTCCTGCCTCTGGGCGCAATCAATTGTTACACATCAGCCACCTTACATCGTTGGTTGGTTGTGCCATATGTGATTCTTTTTCATGCAAAGCACCTCTTTGAATTTGCAACACTGTGGCAAAAAATATTTTCCTCCGCCGAATTGAACTTCAACAAATTAATTTAAATCCATCCGCATCCACCTACCTTCTTGTGGCTTACATACAAATTTACGAAAGTGAAGCAAAATGGGATACAAAATTAATTGCAACACAAATGTGTTTTTTTTTTTACTCTGTATATACTAAAAGAGGTAAAAACTAAATAAAAGAAATTTTTTGGTCAACTAACTGTTCTTTAAACACAACAAAGTATTTTTTTTTGTTTCGGCCAATTTTTAGTTATTTGGGCATTACTTTAGTAGCACTGGAGGGTGTTTTAGTTTTAATTTGAATCTAAATTATAAAACTCAAATGGTGCAAATTTATTCGCATATACTTGATAGTATGATAATCACAGAGATTGATGATGTATGCAGGTAAATACAAATTATCCAAAAGATTGCAATAAAGGAAATAACCTCTATCAAAAAGTGAACAGTGAACTAAATTGAACATCACAACAACAATCAATTTGAAAACATTTTAAAACCGGAAAAATTTAGTGGAGACTTTCTTATGCGCGTTTGGTAACTAGAAATCTGCACAAAGTTGGGTCCTTTTTCGTATTGATTTTGACAGCAAATTGAAAAAATTTCACTTTTCCAAACATACCTTTCAAGCCAAAAGTCACAATTTGCGCATGAACTGCGTACGGCCTCGAAAAAAGTTGAAGACAAAATTTGTCCTGGGAAAAATTTTGTATGAGAAGAAAAATTTTTACGAATCTGCGTACTAGGCTTAAGCATCCGCCGCCAATTTATCTAAGCTATATTTTGTGCAAAATCCATTCTGCTGCAGCTATTTTTTTGTTGACCTGAATTCTGCTAAGATTTTAAGGTTGTTCTGCATTTCTGGAGAAAGTCGAGTTTACATTGTATCTTATTGGTATTCTCGTGTGCTGCATTTCCGAGTGTGATTTTGTGGCCGAAAACATATTTCCAACCACAAAAGAGATAAAATCCCAAATGGACGACATATTTTACTTGGTTTTTGAATTTGTTTTGGTTTCTAAAAGGTCTGCTTCAGCAATGATAGCTCATTTCAGAGCTTAAATAACAACCCCCAATTTGTACGCCGCTGTCGCTGTTGCGAACAATTTCATACCGACTGCATTTTCCAGAGTGTTAAACATACTACAACGTGTATGATCTAACAAAGAAATTCTGATTAAAACCAAACTTATCAAAATCGCATAATCACACAATTGATAAGTTTTTTTCGCTGCCTATTCGTTCAATTCGATCGTCTCAGTAGAGATTTATCGTTAACAAAATTAGTCAAGAAAAAATGTGGAAAAAATGTATGAAAAAGTCAATTCTTTTATATATGCAAAAGATAATGAAAAATTTCACCATATCGAAAAATACATCACAAATAAATCTACTGCAATAATCTCACTGGTTATGTACTGGTTAGTCCCACATGAGTGACGGTACAGATATTCTAATTTCTTTTCTATCAAAATAGTTAGTGCGTAGGAGTTAGGACTCTCATGTTGAAGGTCAGGGTTCAATTCCCTTTCCCAGCCTCGTCCGTCTAAAAAGAGAAATGTTTTTTTGCCATGGGCAACTTTCTCTTGCGGGAATTTCACAAATTTCCCAACAATCAAGAATAAAGTGAATCTCAACCTAGCCGTTCGGATTCAGCATAAAATTGTGGTTTTTCTCCGGTCCCCTAATGACCCAGTTCAACCAAACTTAAAAATATGGCCATAGTAGAATATTGTAACTTACTGAACGCTGGCTTAGATGTGTGTTTCCTATATTCAAGGGATTTTGCTATTGCTCAAAATAAGAAAGAGAAAAATGCAAATAAATGCGTGAAAAGTAAAATTACACGCACACAGGAATGGTTGAGAGTTGTAATTCACTTAGGCCCTTGTTCTTCATGGACTGTTGTAGACATCAAATTTATTATTTATTTTAAATGAAAAATAGATGAAATGAAAGTACATTTGTAATTTATTTCTAATCGTTTGAAGCATAAGAAAAGAAACTGATTCATTTCCTTATGAGTTTGAGATCAGCAAAAAAAAATTAATTATTCGAGCCTTTAATCATAAGCCACAGGAGAACTGAAGCTCTAGCGTCAAATCGTCTTAAAAGGGACACCTTGTATAAATTTGCCATGACAAATATGTCTGGGCTTTGGTTTCTTGCAGGGTGAAATGTTTACCCCCTTCCCCATCAAATGGACAATCTTCAACTACCGATCTAGCAAAATCGACATCACAACAACAAGTTTTTGTTGATGTTCTAGTCCTAGCAAAGACCAGAGTCAAAGAAGAAATCGTCGTTTATTCGGTCGTCCTCGTACCATGATCGTCGCGTCGCACCAAAAGCTGAGACCTTGTAAATCTTGAACCAAAAAGAAGAAGAAGCCGAGGAGAAAATCACAGATCGTGATTTATTCCTCGGGTTCAATTGACGACTCGGTGAGTTGAGTTGTGTTTTGCTAAATTGTATCGGTTTTTTTTTTTTTTTCTTGTGTGAAGTTCCTCAAGGAGGATTTCGTTTTTCGGCTTTTTTTTTGTACGTTGTAACTCTTGGATTCCGTGCCATGTTAGGTTGTTGTGTTCAATGGTGTTACTTACTGCTATGAGCCACGTAGATGCATAAAAGCTACATCTTGGCCAACTGCAGAAGAACTCTTCCTCTTCTGTTCTGTTTTTTTTTTTTTTGTCTGGGGATTAAGACAATTCTTTTGGGTGTTTTTATCATTACAGCTCCCTCTCCGTTGCGCTTGTTTCAGAAAAAGAAACCTGTGGTTGAAGTGTTTTGCATGAAGATTTCCTCCTTCTTCCTGATTTCTTTTTTTTGTCTTGCTGTTAATCCATCCTGCTGTTAGTTGCACCAGCACGGGAGACTTTGGTAATTGAATTAAATCAATTCGAAGGTATACGATGTGAGTGGAAACAACTTGTAGCTGAAATTAGATTACTCCTGTGATACAGGTGCAATACCTCTTGTTTCTGTCCAAGTTTGTTGTTCCGTATATGGCAAGGACTGGGGGATGCATCCTAATATACTTTATGTACAGACTGAGAGTGGCTTATGGTTTATTTGGCTTGAATTGGAAAATGTTCGCGCATGTAGCAAATAAAGAGGCCCACGCAAGATCAGTAGAGATGGCGGTGCGCAACTGGTGACTTGCTGAATGCTGATGTTCGTCTGTCCTTACTACAGGCTGTCCGTATAGCAGGCTGTGTCTCTGATGGAAGACACAATTTCTTGGTGTTGTTTGGAAAGGATTTTTTTTTTTATTTGTTTTTATTTGTTTTTTTAATTCTATACGTGTCGTTTTTTATGGACTTTTCTGCTTATTTTCTTTCATTGATTCCTGAGGAAAAAATAAAACAAAATTGAAGTCGCGATTTATTTGTTTCGATTTTGTGCTAAAATTTGCCAGAGGAGTTCGCTCTCTTTGAGTGGTTGTTGCTGTTGCTGCTGGGCACTGGTGTGTCTGACAAAACAGTGTAATCGTGCTATTGAGGTTTGTTGAACTCTTAGCGCTGAAGTTACAGCAGTGGAATGTGTTTAATTTGTATAACTCATTGCGATAGGAATAGGAACTGGCATGCATGATATTTAAAAGGAAGACTCCTGCTATTGATGTTGTACTTGGGTATGTGCTTATGCATAGCAATGCATTGTTTTTTTTTAATCGTTTCTTAAAGTTTTGTTTGTTATTGTTTCATAGAACCTTAGTTGTTAGTGGAACTTTTACAGAATGCAATTGGAAATTAATAGATTGAAAAAAAAGACTCACCGTCTTGATTCTTTTTCTCTTTATAACAATCCTTGACTTTCTGCTTGAAAATTAAAGTTTTTTTTGTTAATTTCAGTCCATAAAATTTTGAAGTATGAAAGTTATTAAAAGTTTATATTTTTAAAGAGCACGGACACTCCACTTTTGGAAATTAATCTAATTGTGAAATAGTATTTGTGTACTCAGTCAAACCTACAATCTACAATCTATATTTAGTCACTTCAACAGTAAAAAAGACAAAGTTGAACTTTTTAGCAGTTTTGGTAACATCGGAACATGCTACTCCTCCTAAAAATATCTTGCTTCGGAATGCTATAGGATTTGGGGTAGGTGCGAGATTGGCCGCATGCAAAATACCCTCAACCCCGCTCCTGCCCCAAATCCTAAAGTGTCCAACATTATGGAGGGTAGTCATATTTATACAACAGCCGACCGCGGCGGCGGCGCAGTTTATTCGCTCCGAGATAACTCGGATTCCTCGCATATTTTTACCCACTTCAGCTTTTTGGATAGAATTCAAAATAGACCCTTAAAAATGATAGGTGATAGAAACCCTTAGGCAGGACCATGGTCCTGCCAGCACTCACGTATGGATCTGAGACTTGGGTGCTTAGCAAAAGACATTCCGACCTCTTAGCCACGTTCGAGAGAAAAGTCTTAAAGAGAATTGTTGGCCCCATATGTGAGCAAGGACGATTCCGGAGACGGTACAATCATGAATTGTACGCAATCTACCTTGAAGCAGACATAGTGACAAAAATTAAGCTCGGTAGACTCCGCATAAGTGAAGTGGAACCGGCTCGGAAAGTCCTTTGTGGTACATTCTGTGGTAGACGGCAGCATGGTAGACCATGCTTGCGCTGACCAAGCGTAGACCAGGACGCCCGAAGCCTTGGGGTGCGCAACTGGATAGCGTCGGTTCATGACCGGGATAGGTGGAAGGAGGCCAGGACCGGACCCCGGTTGTCGAGCCGATGATGATGATAGAAATAGAACGGAAGCATTCACATCACCGGAATGTTTACTGCCTTTCAATGTTTTAACGCAGTTTTAATAACCAGTGTTCTAATAAGATAGTGAGTTGAATTCTTCCTCTGCCACAATTCAACAGTAATACTCGCATTGTGAGGAATGTACAGAAGCTTAATCTTGAGTCCAACCTCTGTCGTACTGTGAAGTTCAGGGATCTTTTATTTAGCCGCACTACAAAAGCAACGAAATTCTTGTGTGAATTGAGTTTAAACTCTACTATTTTTTTGAAAATATCTGAAGAAATAGCTTTTTTTCTTTGATCGCGAATCATTAGGTAAATATTATTTTTTAGTGAAAAACAATACTCACACCATACGAAAGCACACCCACCGATCACTTTTCTACAACTTTTTCTATGAATAAAAAAAGCATCAATCAAAAACTAGGCCACAATCAAAGAACCAGTTGCCTCGGCTCAGCCATCCTCAATTACTCTAAACCCAGCCTTTTCAAAACATTCTCCCACGAACCCAACTAATTATTATTGGTTCAATATCTACCTGTGTACATTATGCGATAATTCCTCCATAGACATCAAATAGCCGCCCGAATGCTTCGTTAATTAAAAATTAAAACATTTAAACTCAAACATAAACCTCGTATATTCGTCCGTCACGTCACGTTTCTTCGTCCAATCACTTGTTGCTAATTAATCACCAACAATATCAATCTCATTCTGCAAACAATTTGGCATCTCGTTAAAATGCTCCAACTATAACCAACCGACCACGACGCAACGCGATACTGCAAATAATAATGTGTAGGCAGGTACACGGTACAGGTAGTTGGCAGGCTAGTTTAATCGAAGCCGACAAAACGTTCAATCAAAAAGCTAGAAATCTCCGTCATCGTTGTTGGTTTAATCAAAATCCGTTAAAATACTTCCACACACAAATAATATCAAACACAAGATTAGCGCCAATCAATTTATCACTTGCCCGATGAGATTTATTAAAAGTGACTTGCAGAACTTGAAACAAAAAAAAAACCTATCTTTAAATGTCGTTCCTGCCCAAATTGGACTTAGGGAACTCTGAGAACAACAGATGTCGCCACACTCAAATGATTTTCCTATCACAAATGGACAAACATTTCCTCAAATGGTCGTTGGTATTAAAGAGTACGGAATACATCCACTTCAACATCATGTTGGCATCTTTGGAGTTCTCTTCTGTTCAGATCTGATGTTGAAGAAGAAAAAAAGAAAAAAAAATAGTAAAGCCTCCAGAATTGGCCATTAAATAATTCACCTGATTCAAGGCGCGCATGACTTGCGTGTTTTGCGAGAATACCTTCTTCTTTAAAGACTGATCACCTCCTCCTCATGCATTCAACAAAGTGAAGGCTCTCTGTGTGTTTTCCATTTAACCCAAAAGACTGTCGGACATAAAAGACAGACAGACAGTTGGACTAAAGGTAATTTCGCCTCATATGGTGTAAGAAGAAAAAAAAACAACAACATACCGAAAGGCTATTGAATGCCAAATAGACACGTAAACGCGGTAGCTGCTTAAGTGCAGATCTACTACACACACGCAACACGTTGGTTGTTTATTCCGCAAAATGCGGACATTTAGTGCTACGGCTCGGCTGTGGAGAGTGAGTCAGTACAATCATGACAATCATTTTATGTTGCCCGCCCCTGCAGATCAGCCATTTGGTAGACATGCAACTTTACTTCGTCTTCCCCTGGTCATACAGTCATTCATCTTCAATTGGTTTTTTGAATGAACTATGAACAGTATCTCTTGCAGGTCAGGGTTAATAAAGTTTAAGCTTTTTTTAGTTCTCAATTTTAATTGTGTTCATCTATTACTGATGACTTTAACGAATACTAGAAAATAACTTGACCGCAACCGGTTGGACTTGACGGTATTCCCGCAAACCTTTTACTAGTAGCACGAAAAATATCAAGTGCGCTACGCCATTGACTGATTTAGAGGTTTGGGAGAGCTTTCACGAAGAATGGAAAAAGAAATAATTCTCAAAGACCACCTTGAAAACATAGGTACTTTATATTTATGGGTGGACCATACTGAAACCTTGCGAATCATCATTGAATCGAGTGTTGAATATCAAATGCCACAGTGGCAATTACAATAGATAATTGAACTGAGAGATTGAGAACAGATTTACTCCTGGTAGTCTGGGCTGAGAATTTTCTCAGAAAAGGAGAAACTTGCAAACAAGTTAAAAAACGCAATGAACCACTTTAATGCACAAAATGTTGAAATCCCCTCCAGATAATAACTGTCACATGTCACACACATCAAACTATAGAACCGAGTCCAACTGACCTAGAGTCTAAAACTAACACAACATTAGAAAGAGCTGCTATTCATAAAGAATATGTCAGCTCTGTTTAGTAAAAAACAGAATTCTACTACAATTTTAGTACTACTTCCTGTCAATCCATTTAAATCCAATCCATTTATTGACAGATAGAAAGAAACAACTTAGTCAAAGAGTCAACCATTTTTAAGGATTGAGCTCCAGTTTATCTTGTGGGCCCGGGTCTTAATTATCTATGAATAACATAAACTCCAAGTTAGTTTAGAAGAGACAAAGATACAACTTGTCAGACGACTATGAATTATGTCTCATTGTTTTCTTAAGGTTCTTGATCTCCTGAATTTGAACTAGGCCTCACAATCTTTTTATCACGTCAGGTTTTCAAGAAATTCAATTACAATTTGTTTGTTGTTACATAACGAAAATATTTGTTTTGAAAAAAAAATGCGATCCCAAAATATTATATTTCTTTTAATTTTGATTTATTTCAATACCTGTATTTTACTTGGAGCAATCTCAACTTGAAACCCGTTAGTTTTGCGAGACACTATTCTCCGAAATTTCTCATTTTTTTTTTGTTGCTAAACAAGTTATCTAAATAAGCCAAAAAAGAAGTTCGATTCATCCATCTGCCATCTGATGTAATAAAAAATACGTATTTAATATTTTATATACAAAATTTCCCATTTGGTAGTTTTACGAACCCTTTTTTTTTAGTTTGAAGAAAATATGTCAAAAAAGTCTTACCTCTTCTTTTGTATAACGACTGTTTTTTAAAGCGACTTCTTCAGTGTTGTTCCGTTTTGACACCAACAGTTGTTGCTGTTTTTCATTGTTTACTTTTTTAACTGTCGACCTATTAAAAAGCTGTTTACTGATTTGTTTTTCGAATTTCAACATGGTCACCTAGCAAGGCGTAGCGATGAAGCGTACTTTTGATACGATGAACAAATTTGCCTTATTTCGAATGAAGTTAATTCTAAAATGTGTGTTGAGAAAACGGGGTGACCATGGACACCGTGGAATCATTGGTCCGTATTTCTTTAAAAAACGAATCTGGCCGAACGGTGATGGTGACCGCCATAGGGCCATGATTACTGACTTTTTTGTTGTTCAATTGAACAACTATGATGTGCAGGAGCTGTGGTTTCAACAAGACGGCGGCGGCGGCGCGTTGCAACATGTCAAACAGCTCGTGCTACAATTGATTATTGATGGAAACGTTTGGTAACCACATAGTTTCACACTTCGGACCCGTGAATTGGCCTTCAAGATCGTGCCATTTAACATCACTAGATTATTTTCTTTGGGGATATGAAAAGTTGCTAGTCTACGTCGATAAGCCCGAAATAATCGACTAGAGAACAACATTCGCCGCGTTTTTGTCGACATACGGCCACAAAAATATTGGAAAAAGTGATCGAAAATTGGATCACCAGATAAAAGTACGCTCGTCATGTGCCAGAAATCATATTTATCTAAAATGCCGAAAGATTGTCTTTCGAATAAAGTCAGTTTTTAAAAAGTCATTTTTTTTATTTAACTTCAAAGTTCTATACCTCTTAAAATACATCCCTTATAATCAAGCAAGTAAGTTGTATACACAGGGACAACATAGAAAAAAATGTTCAGTTCCTGCAAAACAGACTGTAAGCTAATAGCTTTGTTATATGTTAAGCCAAGCAAAGCTTGTCACCACAAAACTCACAAACATTTGGATCGGATTAGCAGCCAGCTTTGCAGCCAACGCAAGCATACGACTAAAGAACTTAAACTTTAAATTTCAGATACTATGGAATTTTAAGATATCGCAAGTACTCATGTGAGTGCTCGCAAGGGGTCCGGGGAAGTTTGATTCCTTTCAATTAAACGCAATTTGTTGGTTGCTGTTAGACTGCCGGCATATTATCATTACACTATACACAGGCACTTCAAGCCTGAGCAGCTCTTGTAGTGTTCTTGTGTGCTTCCCGAGTAAGTTCAGTGACAACTCGAATCGAGAGCGAGACTCGTAACCGACGACGACGACGGAATGATCGCAATTGAATTGGGCATAAATAAAACGAGATCAATCAATTGATTTATTTTGACATCGTCGATGTATGTTGGTTGGGGGATTGCGAGGTCGGGATTGGGGTTTGATCAAGACGAGAGTTGATGGCTGGTTGTCATAGTCGTTGTTATTTGTTTTAAGTTTTTGTCCAAACGAGACAAGATCACCCCGGGCAGACTGTAATTGTCTGAAGTTGTCATTTTGCCTCGACTTGGGTTCGCATTTGCTGTTTGATTATGTTTTTGCCTGCTTTTGGATAATTTTTGGCCAGTTTTATAAAATTCTCGTTAGTACATTGCGCATTCGCATATTATGTTCAGTGTTGCCTTACCATACGTTATATATATAGATATGTATGTATGTTACCGACGTAGTAGAGTCATTGTTTTAGCCTGGTTAACATATTAACTGACTGATTGGACAGTTGCTCGGGTGATTGGTTGAGTCGGTGAGTTGGAACGTTGATGGTGTTTTCTTGTGGCGCTGCCACATTACATTGCTGCCGATTTGCAAATTGATGGCCAGACAAATGGCTGCTCTGTGTGGTTTGGCTAATTGCTTGAATTGCTTAACGTTGGCAAGCTTTTGCAAAATTGTTGCAGCTCCTGTAAGGAGACTTAAGTAATTCATTAACTTTAATGTGAACATTTTATTTAAATTTGTTTTGTTCGCCCACATGGATTTAATATATTGCTAACATTGTTACCAAAGGGAATTGAGAGTGAGTCATATATTATTCATATTATGTGACGCAAAATATATGGAAATTGCATCAGGGACTATTTTTTTAAGTACTGCTTTGGCTGTACTGCTGTGTCTAGATATGAAAGCGGAAGCTAAAACCATTGTAATTTAAAAAAACTTTTTCCAATCCAAAATTTGAAATCCTCATCAAAAACACAAATTAAAATATAATTTTGAAGTTTTGAAGTCCTCTTTAATAAAAAATGTATTTCACCCCCGACTTTAATGAGCGTTGAAGTAAGATTTCTAATTATTGACTGCTGATGAATTTGCTTTGGAAAATTTAAAAATTGATAAGCTAACCCATGGTTTAAAATTTAAGACCAAAACATAAAGGTGAAGCAAGAAATTGCTTCTTCACAAAATACTTTCTATGAATTGAGCAATTCGGTGGGAAAATAGTTTTAGATAAGACACGTTTTTTTAAAGGCCGAAGAGGCCTGCGCGATGACGACATCTTAGAAACAAATTGAATCGATAGCACGTATAAAAAAGAAGCTAATAACCCATCACTGTCCAGGCTAAGGTCAAGTCCTGAGAAATCTATAGACTAAGCGAAGTCCAATAGGCTTTGTTGTTTTTGTACATAAAAGTAGATATCAATCTGATTCGACATTATGTTGATTGGTGTTGATGATCAACTTCGCTCTATTATAGTGCTGGGAGCCCATTAATTTACATAATCTGGAAGTGTAAAAATGTTGCCTATGTCAATCTACATCTTAAATATACAATGTTGATTGGCTTAGTTTGGACACAGATTTAAGCACTCAAGGCAGATGATCAAATAGGATCAGGTGTTACAAATTCGTAAATGTATAACTTTTAGTCGAAAAGAAAAGATTGCAACATTTAAGTTTCTCCCGAATTTTATCACCAGTAAATTTCCGTTGAAAAAAAATCAATATCTTCATCTTTATATCGTAAATCAATGCATCTATAGATTTACATTAAGGTTCCAAAGAGACCGTGAAAATTATGGATAGTGTACCTATAATTCGTCATTTTCATCTTTTAACACAATAATTCTGGAGGAAAAGTAGAGCACCAATGATTTTGTTTTCTTCTTACCTTTTAATCAATTCAATGAAGATGAATGTAGGTGCAGCACCATCCAGCAAGTACAACTTTTTAGCTGCAGCATAACGAATTTGGCCCAGATCGCGATAAAAAAAATTGAAATATGTTTTTTTTGTGTTTATTTTAAAAAGTTTATCACAACGATGTACCTGAACACATGTTAACCTGCTGACGCCCACTTTCATTCATTCGACAGCTATTGAATTTTCACTTCGCGCCAACGCCACCTAACAGTGAAGCAGCTTGTATCGTAAAGTTGGAAAAAATTAAATTAAAATCTTTCAATAATTTGATCAGTCCCATATTCCGCCTTAAAAAAAAGTGACTTCAATGAACGAAAATTTTGTTTTCTAAAACTGCCTTAATTGTTTGATATAAGCAAGGTCCTTGCAAGGCGCTATATAAGCTTCGATTTATTAAACAAAAACTTTACAATACAAAAACGTATATCTCAGTTTAAGGCACTTGATTTCCAATTTTCAGCTATTGCATTCCACTGTTCTTCATCATCAAAGTAATGTTGAACTAAATTTGGTGTAATGTCTTCTCTCCAAAAGGATGCTCGACTTTGATACACAAAAAGAAATCAGTTTCGTATGCACCCCACACACTCTTTAGACTTAAAAACCTCAAAACATTATAAATCGAAGGAAAAAAAAAATCAACATTAATGATCGACGATGCAATCAGTGGGCAAATCATTCTTTCGTCGCAAACGCAACATTATTAGCCCATTTTATTTCTTTCCAATTCTTTCCTGGGCTTAAATCATTGTTCTTCCTACCCATTAATTAAAAGTAAAATTGGCTCACGTGGGCATCTAAAGTGCAGAATTGAATGCGAGCCCTGCACCGATCGCTGAGCTATAAACGTATCTGGATTCACTCTATCTGTCTATCAATCTGTCTATTGGATCTTTTCGATATATACCTAACTAGTTAAGGTTTTCATCAACTCAACGCGCACTGTGGAAGGAATATAGAGAGAACTGAGCGTTTACAGCCCAAAGCCTATATAACTACTACAGATGTTCAATATTCACTCATTCGGAGCCTATTTGATTGGAGTTTTTCATTATAAAAAAAGTGACATAAAGTCACATCGATAAGGTATTTAAATCGAATTCAGGTGCAGGAAAGCCTTTCGGGATCTATACTTCTCAGTATTTCATATATATTTCTGAGGAAAAATTTGTACAATTTTCATGGCATTAGAAATAATAGCATATTTGTAAATTTTCATTGCATTGCACCTGAAAAAAAAAAGATTCTTGATTCACAAAACCGCAACCAAAAGACCAATGACTTTGGTACTGGCCACGTTCAAAAAGTTATATCTAAAGCAATCCAGATTGGTTTGTGTTGTTGCAATCTCTTGAGAAAAAAACAGCTGATTATAAAACATCTGTTCTCAAAATAAAAATCTCAACCGATCTAAAAAATTCTCGTATATTCGGCTATCTGAAGAGAAATGTCAAAAACAGTTGACTTGAATTCAAATCAAACAGTTAAGTTAACCTATCCGGTTTTAGTCGTTCACAAACATATACGGATACTCGATTATCTGAGATAGCATATCTCAGCGCAATGTGAACGCGGCCATTGCTGCTTCTGTATCATACGAGGCGTACTCTAAACGATCCTTCACGTGCTCCGTTCTGAGTGTTCTGATTTATTTGAGAAACACACTTCACCAGCTGTCATATCTTTTGTTTGTCATTCACAGTTGTCATTACAGGCTCGCATAACTCTCTTTTTTTAAAGTAATGATCATATTTGTGTTCCATTTCAATCCTGAAATAAATGTAAACCATTAAAAACAACTATTTAATTAGTTGATTTCATAAAATTATTTTACTTTCTCTTGCCGGTTGGTCATTTTCATCCGCATTTTTTGTGTTTGGAGATTTTTTTCCGTGTTCAGCTTTTGAACTCCGTACACTCTATACTTTTACTCTGAGCTCAAAGAGCGCGCTCATATTCAGAGCGAAAAAAGAAACACAAAATTGAAGCTCTGAACGCTCTAAGCTAAAAAAAGAAACACTGTTTTTTTGACAGTTCAGGCTCTGCAACACCCACAGTACACATATCTAAGGTATCATATTGCTCAGATTGTCAAAAACGAGACCTGTCAAAAGGGTAATAAAGATGGCGGCATGGTGATATGACAGAGTATTAACACATAAACGCAACAACAAATGGCCGAATAGGGTGGTTTTGTAAACAACAATATTCAACAACAACAAGTATGGCACAACAACAAATGAGCAAAGATTTTGCCAGATGCGCAGTAGAGAACAAAAATGAAAACGCTAAACCTTTAATATGTGTACTGTGTGCAACACCCACGATGCCGCATTTCCTGGAGAGCTGTAATGCTTGCTTTCAGCCCACCCAGGTTCTTCACCAACTTCCGCAGAACGTTGATGCAAATTGATTTGATTTGCAATTTGACAATATTTACAGCTTGACAGATGGTCAACGAACTATATCTTGGCAAAAATAGTGTATTTCGTTCCAAATATAACCCAATTCTTCTGAAGATTGGAAAAGTTCCAATTTTTCTTCGTTGTTCTTCGCCATTTCAGGGTCGCAGCTCCGATTTTTTGTATTCAACTATACTTTAATTAAGTTTTTCGGTTCGCTTGTTAACAAACAAATGCTAAGCCGGAGTCGTTGCCAGACCGAAAACCGAGTATAGATATTCTGAAACCAAATCGAATGCAAACCAAACTGAGTTGTCTTTCGGTTCAGGTAAAATCTAACTCGAGTTTAAAAAAATTAAACCGTTTGATAAACCGAGTTGACACATCACTACGTCCAACATGCAGGTCTTAGGTTTATTCACATAGTGATTCCCTGAATCCACATTACCAAGAACCTATGGAGATGGAAGGGTAAGGTTACCCTTTGTATATGAAAACTATAGTACTATCATGGTGGAAGTCGAATGGGGCGACATCTAGTTTACCTATGCAACCCTTACTCTTTTTTTTTGCGGAGAGCTTATGGAGGTTTTAAATGATATTTATTGATATTTTTTGGATGCAATAATCCAAAAAATAGTCTACTCTTGCCCCTACCACCAATTTTCGACGCTTAAAGACTCCCCAAATCGAATTTTACACCTCACATTTTGCAGCGCCACCACCAGGACCTCTGCAACCCTAAAAAAAACTCGCCATGATAGTACTATACTTTTCATATACAAAGGGTTACCGTTGTTAGAAACTTTAAAAATATATAATATTGAAGTTAAGTGGAGTGGTGTAAACTTTTTCGATTAAATTTTATTCATCAAATGCTATAAACAATATTTTTCTATTGCTTTCAACAGCTCATTGCTGCCATCGTATAACTTTCGTAGATCGTAGGCCTTGCAAAAAAAGTATTTGCAATTATTTTCGCTGTTAAGTGTTTCCTCTTTTTTGTATTAATATCTTGCTTTCTGAATGGTTCAATTCTTTGTACGAAATTGTAATTATCGATTTATGGTGACTTTATCATCTGTAGATGTCTGAAGCGTGTATGTAAGAGACATCCCACGCGTCACCTGGCTCTAATTATTTAAATGCTGTTTTTTTCTTCTCTTACAAGTTACTCGTATCTCAGTGATACACGTGCACGAAGAACTTTAATATCTTAAATGGAGTATCTCAAAGGAGGCCACCACACTGTGACGAAGATGATTAAACTCACATAAGGCGGATTCGGTGCATTACTGTTTGTTGATAGTTCTTAAGGTGATGCACGCTTTAGGTACGTGTACAGGAGCCTCTATCCTATCACGCATTTTCCTCCCATTTGCGATGTTTTTTATTTTGTTTTTGTTGCCTCCATCCGGCATCCGAATCCTAGTTTCCAACGAAGACGAATGTTCTCCGCGGTTTGCAGTTTCCACCGCGAATCCCACCTTACCTCTGGACAAGTCATCCTCGATAAATGATTACATTAAGCGAACAAGTTGTCTAGTTTTCAGCCGCTGCAACAGCGCAACGGCAGCAGTTAATGCTGAGAGCCCGCAAGAGGTCTTCTTTACGCCAATCCCAAGTCTTCTACTTAGATAGATTGTACATACCTATGGTGTGCTAGATTCTTGGGATTAATTTTAATGGGTTTTTGATAGGTAGGCGGGCAACTAACACAGAACAATTTGGTTGATGAAGAGGTGGACAAAGCGGCAGACGCAATATCGTATCGTCTTCACAGTGACACTTAAGACAGGCGATCATTAAGCAATGTTTGTGTCAGATTGCGCTCTCGGGGAGTAGTCGGTGTCGAGTCGCCCTCTCTGGTTCTTTCATTGGAGAATAGTTCAGTCAGATGGTATTAAATAAATGAATCTGCCGATAAACGATTGACGATATAATTGCATTTATCTCGTCGGAGGATACAAAATAAAATATTTTTTGAAGTTTTATCATTGGTATATAAATGAAAGATTGAGCATGATTAAGGCCATTGTGTTACTTTTCAAAGAATTGCTGTATCTGTGTATTTGAAAGTTAGTTCCTTTTACCAGATTTTAACAATTTTTAGCAAGAGTGACATTTTGACAGTTATTATTTAGCTTTTGACATGATGCATATTTGTGAAGTAAAATGCAATTTAAGCTCATAAGAAGATAATGAGTGCATTCAGGTTCTTCTTCATTCACTTTCCATCTTTATTGAGTTATCCTTAAATCAATGCGATCTCATAATTCAAATTTAATTGGATGACTGTCAAACTGTTGTAAGAAATATTATCATTTGCAGTTAATACGTTGGGGGCTATTTCAAAGATAAGCCCTATCATATGAATTCCTAGGAAAAAAATTAAATTTGTAACTCCTATAATTGCTGATAGGAATTTAGAATTAGATTAGAAATTTGTTTCGGAATTTCGAATTCGAGATTTTGAACAAACTTAGGCAAGTCGAAAATGAAAAAAATTCAATATGTAGAAATCACCTTTACCCAGCACAGCATGATTTTTTTGACTTTCGATTTTCTTAAAATTTTATGCAAAAGCATTCAAATATTTTTAAAAGTATTCAGTACTAAAATTAAAAACATTTTATTTTAAGTTTTGAAATTTTTTTTTTTTTGTAAATTAAATACATATTTCAAAAACGGCTCGAAATATTTTTGAAATGTGGTACAAAATTATTTTTTAATTCTATCTTTATTAATTTATTATTTTCTTCGAAAATAAGGGTAGGTACCGTTCTCAAGCTGTCAGTACAGAAAAATTTGAAAATTAATCTTTTATAAATTATCTTCCATATTACAAATTATGATAAAATTTTGTCAAACTGTTAGAAAGAAGATCAAAAACAAAAAAAAAATACAGTTCTACGGAGTTCCTCGTTAATACAGTTAAAAAAAAAAGTATTTAACTTAGCTAGAGTAGCATAGAGAAAAAAATTCTATCAAAATCGTCAGAGGCGTTTTAGAGATAACTAAGTTTTGTCTTAAGGATTGTAAGGCAGTGGCAAGTACAGTCATTCTTCACCTAAATGAATAAATATCCACTCTTAAAAATTCCCTAAAAACCTTAACCTTTTGAGGAAAATTGCTGCAGAGCAGCGGTTTGATAGTAGTTCGAGGTCCAGAGAGACAGAATGCGGGATCAACTTTTTTCGCGATATCTATTTTCATAATACAGTTCCATTTAATTCACGAACTTGCCTTACTGTAGTATCTATAGATGTCGTGGGTTAAAAAAAGCGTGATTTGCCAATGTGCAAAATATTTAAACTAAAAAAAAATATATACATACATAAATTAGAGTTTAATTAAATTCTACTCCATTATAACGCCAGCCGAATTGATTTCTATAGACCCATCGGTTGCAAGTTTCAATTTTCAATTTCAATTAAATTTCAATTTATTTCAATAAAATTTAAAGTTATAACTATGATACATTAAGACATAAGTCTTTTAGAGTATCTAGAATACGCACAAATTAAAAAATTTTTACAGTAATAAATTCGATTATTTAATTTACATTTTGATAAAAATACAATAGGCACATAGTTGCAATTTTACTGTCTATCTCACCACTTCATCTTCATCTTAGCAATCAGCCAGCGTAACCATCCAAAGATGCTGTGCTATAACGTTCGTCATTGTATTGACGTTGTAACCTGTCAGCAAGTAAAAACTCTATCCAAACACTGACCGCCAGCTATTAAGCTCCTCCAAGCCTTCAGCTTCGAATATAAACCAGCGATGTAACGACACCATAAAGCAACACCTCCAGCATAAGTTTTCATCGCTCCATCAGCAGGGAGTATCCGAGTGTATTTTTATACTTCATAGAGACACTTTTTTACTAAAAAAACAAAAATATATAGCACTAGTGATCTCCAGATGAGACCGAATACAATTCAGGCTCTAGGTCTGATCAATGTTGAGACTTTAGGACAACACGGCCAGGGCACCAAAGCATCGTTCCACATGAGAGATCCAAATGGTTCACCCCATTACACACCTGAGAGGATTAATTCGAAATCAATTTGTTGTGAAATTAAACGAAACGTTGAGTCTATTAATTATATCATTATTACCGTTGTTGTGGGACCAATTGATATTGTGAATAACCAAATTGTTGTTTGTGCAGGAGGGAGGGATCCTCAAGTATCCTAGAAGTCATGTAGTGCAATAACTGTAGGTGGTCTATAATTATATACTATATTCGATGCAGGTAAGGTTTAATATTTGTTTTTTTTCTGCTTTTTTAAGGGGTTAAGCGTTAAGCCACAACAGGTTTGCTTGTGGGCTTATGCAATCTATAATCCAGCTAGTGTAGCTTTTCAACGAGACTTTAGACTTAACGGTTAGTTGTCAAAATTAGTTCGAATGAACGAGTGCGCAACAGGATGAATTTATTAATGACATAGTGGGTGCGGCCGCTGGGCAAGTTGGGCGGTCGCAATTTTCAAATGAATCGAGAGCACTCAGTACTGGACAGCACACTTTCAAGTGGTTGTTAATTAATTTATTTGTTTTTTTTTTATTAGGTATGTATCTAAACACAAAAAGAATTCAGGGCTTGTCTGTGCTGGTTTTCTTGAAAGATCAATTTTAAAAGTTTTACATGAAAATTATTTTATGTTTTAAAAATGACAAAGGGCCTTACCAATAAAAAACAAATTGTTTGTAAAGTTTAAATTTACATTTCAAATTTTAGAAAATCCGAATACCAAAAACTAGAAACACGTTCCAAAAGCGTTTTTTTAGGCTAGTTATATGTATGTTATCGGTGATGTGTTTTTATCCAATTATTAACGTGTGACTCCGTGATAAAAGGAAATATTCAAAGCTTTTTAAACACAAGTTCTTATGCGTTGGTTACTGCAGAAGTGTGAGTTAAGATTGTTTCTCTATTGATCAATAGCTAAGTGGTGACGAAATTTGCTTTTCAGTAAAGATTTAAGAAAATAAATCAGAAGGGCAGGAAAACAAGGTGCAACAACTGAAAGTGGCCACTAATTTTACTGAGGTACAGAGAAGCCATGGTCGACTGATACGACGAAAAAGTTGGTCAGAAGTTAACATCGCTAGCTTCATAACTTTTTACTCAGCAAGTGCAAGGGCATGCAAGCTTTTATAGAACCAAGGGTCTCCTTTACCATCAGTCCCAACTTTGCCACCTGAAATCATGCAACTTGTGGTAAGAATTCTAAAAGACGCAACAGATTTGGACGTAGCACAAAAAATATGTGTACCGTAATTTGAAGAAATAAAGGTCAAAAGTCTTACTGCTACTAAAAATCCAGATACAGAACTATGTGAACTAAGTTCACTAGTTCACTGAACTGAACTACTTTATTCGCAAACTACATAAGTCTACTTTTCAAAAATTAAATATAAGAGTCGAAATCTGTACAAAAGCTTATAGGAATGAGATTAAGTGAACTGAAAATGACATCGTGTGTGTATAAAATTCAATAAATTCATCATTTTGTCTCGAGAACAAATGAGTAAGTGAGAACAGCCAATAAAATCGCAGAGGCAGTAGACATTTTTTTTTCTCGAATTCACGTTAAACTATGAGAAGGAAGAAATTCAATCAAAAGTAGTTATTTCCACATTCACTTATTAAAATATGCATAAATTCATAGCATCGGGTCTTATCATCATAATACATCCGCTTTTCCATAATGATGTACTATACCTTTCTTTCTTTTCTAAAATCAGGAACCGATGCGATCTGTGTCAACTTGAGTGGACCTGGTCACCTTTCTAAAGTGTAACTAATAACAAAATAAATTCATTCCCTCAAAGTGATCGCTCAGGATGATTTGTGACTCGCCCAATTCAGCACAGCCTCTCCGGCCTCAGTATCAGAGTGGCCTTCCTCCACATATTTGTCCAGGACAGCATCTACAGTGGCTCATCTACAGTGGCTCATATAAAACCAATTTCACTTCTTTAATTAATCCGTTTTTTCGTGACACCATCAGAGTCATAGTGAGTTGGATGCTGGCATGTGGCTGCATCTGCATCAACTAAGCGCCTTGCATCCTCCACATTGTTTAAAGGCCATGTTGTGCTTACAATGATTTCATTGAATTATTATCGTTTTCATCGGATTTTGTGTCACCGGGCGGCCGGCCGGCCGGCGGCGCGGCGCATAAG
This sequence comes from Syrphus vitripennis, assembly GCA_958431115.1. Lineage (NCBI taxonomy): Eukaryota > Metazoa > Arthropoda > Insecta > Diptera > Syrphidae > Syrphus > Syrphus vitripennis. The sequence continues at coordinate 121,553,841 of OY288108.1, read as the reverse complement.
ACTGGTGCCATATGATGGTTGGTCGGTAGCGTGTCTCATGTGAGTAATCACAGATTCCTTCATAAATGCCACTCAAAGTTTGCCAAGGAGGAGCATATTATTATGGACATTCATTTGCAATCAAGAGAATGTTTCTGTGTCTTTCATATCTTGGAGTTGGATGTTTTGAAGAGAAATAATCTCAAACTAGTTTTGAAGTGAATTTACGGAGAGTTGTTATCTTGAAAGAAAGTTTGCAATTAGTGAGATTCAACTTCACTTATAGTTAGTTAAGAGGATTCCAATTTTAAAGGTAGGTGTATTTGTTGAAGAAGATTTAATTATTTATGAAAATGCCCAAAATATTGACGAAATGTTAGCTTTTTTGCTCCATCTATTCAAAGGCATTAATGAATTAGCATACTCTTAGGCAATAGGAAACACCTTTTCCTTCAAACTATCTAATCACGATTTGGCAAATCGCCAGCATATTCAAAGTTCTTCACTCTAATCCTTGTATGTCTTTCCGCATTTACCGATACTTAAGTTAACATATTGTTTTCTTTTTACTCATCCAAAACTTAGCAGAAAAACACATGTCTAGCCTCAGCATCACTATAATGTTGTACTCACATATTTATGCCGCTAATAGACTTCGCAACAAAGTCCATCTTGGACTTGGTCTCTACATGTAAAATAGTGTAATGCTGCCACACAATCGACATTCAGTTTGTTAACTTCCAATCAGATATATTCGTTCGATTCGTGTATTTATCCTAACGAGCCAAACATTTAATTCCACCATCTTAAAAGTCTTAGGAATAGTGCGACCATTTAAACATGTTGCCAACATTCAAGTGACTTATTGCCATTACCAATTTTGGCAATAGAGGTACGAGTTGCCCCCAGAGTACATGTCACTGCGAGACTGCGCATGCGCATAGCTAACAAAGCGGCGGCATCCATTGATATTTTGAAGTAAGGCCTATTCGCCTATTGGAAGCTTAAATTTTTAGACAGTTTAGTAGGTCCTGCTGAAGGTTGGTGCACACATTTTCACAACTAACACCTTGGAGTCTCGAATCGATTGATCTTCGACTGATCGATGAAGCATTTAGTCTAATGACAGATGACAAGTGCTCTCGCAATGGAAGTGCGCATGCACAAGCACGAAGGGTTTGACGGTTGTGACATTCACACTGAGTGGATTTTTGGCTAATCGTGCCCACGACTGGCACGTAAATCGCAGCTAGCTATAGAGTCCTGATCGTGCAGTGACCATATTGACGTGGTGGGTCTTGCGTTCACAGATTGGTACCGTTCCAGGTGGAATTTATTAACGGATCTTCACTATAATATGGATCGAATGAGCCACAATCGAAATTGTGTGGATTTGTGTAGCGAAACAGATGGAGCTGGATGGCGTGCGGGACACTTTATCGTTTTTGGGGGTCAGACATGAAAGCGGAAGGCCTAAGGGCGCGCACACTATCACCATCTATCGGAGGGATAGCTCTCTCGACATCGTCGTCGACTTGGAAGTTGTTCGTATTGTTGAGAAGAATCATGCGTTACCAAATATGGGCTACCTGTGCGATGTGTCCGCACACATTCAGCTCTCAGCTATATATACTTTCCCTCCCTTTGGTCTTTTGATTCTAGCTGGTGGACTGCTGTCCGGCATTCATGGGTCCGTTTGGAAAATTTATGGCGCATAAAAGATTGGTTAAATGATTTGCGGAACGACAGAGAGAAGATTTCGTTGTTGTTTTTGTTGGGGGAGACGACGACTACGACTACGACAACAGTAAAAACTGAACGTGTTCCCCCATTGAGGCATCAATACCTACTTCAAAGAAGGATATAAGAAAAAACGGGACAAAATATACAGGCACAACAAAAATTACAACAAAATCGCTGCAGCGAGCATTAAAAAAAGGGAATAAATAACTTTTTCTATAAAAGGTTAATTTAAGACACGAATAGCGAGCAAAAGCGATAAGTGCACACTTTTGCCACTGCAATAGGTGGCAGCTACCTGGCGATCAGCAATTGTGGTGATTAGTGTTACCAACGATTTAATGAAACTAAATGATTTTTAAATAATTACATAAAATTTTTGTTTACTTAGTTAATTACATACTCAAGGTGACACAAGCTGATTTTCTAATTGAATTTTTAACAAGACGAGGAAAACGCATGAGTTATAAAAAAAGATTCAATTTTGGACAATTTAAATTATTACAGCTGAAGACCGATTTGACTGACCAACAGTTCAAATGTTGACACAAACTTAAATCTCAGATTCACCAACCATCTCTTCCTTCACAGGCAAAATCTTATATCTTCAATAATTACATTATTTTTTATTAATATTTTATGTGTAATAAAAATAGGTTTCCTGGTCACTCCATGTGACGATGTGCAACATTGGCCTTAACAGTGCTGATCCACACCACCGACCGTCGCGTCGCGTCGCATCGTCCTCGTCCTCGTCGCTGTCACCATTGTCGGTTAAAAGCGCTGCTGGGGCCCTCTGTTATCAGGTGTTTAGCTGGGCGCACGAATTGCCAGCTTATTCGCTATTCATTTATACACGGCATGGATGAGATTAAGCCAACGCTAGATGTGATAAATGGTGACTTGGAATGCTTCCGCTGGAATTGGTTATGCTTGAGCTTCTATTGTTGTGCACTCTCGAACAATCGCACTACAGAGTATTGAGCGCGCATACACAAGAATCATATGGTATTCAGCGATGTACGGGTGGAGGTGCTGCTGCTGACTGCTGATGGTGATATGGTGGGGCACTCTATGGAGGGCGGAATATCTTTGCAATATAATCAATGGCAAGTGGAGCACTTTGGGGTCTTTGTCGCCGTGAAGATTCTAAGGTAAAGGCATGTTGCATACGGATGTATCTCATACCTAAATAACATAGCCTTTTTGGACGGCATGCGGCGAGATATTGGTTTTTGTTATTTTGGACATGTGTCCATGTATCGACATAGCTTCTAGAAGTTGGTACGAGGCGACGACATCCGATCGATACCGTTCAACAGGTCAGTGGGCATGCTAATTTTTGTTGAAGAAAATTAAAATAGAAGATCTGGAACTGCAAGTTGCAAAAAGCAAGTAGCACACAAAGAACGGGGGAAAGTTTCAAAATCGAACTTCATCGTTGTGGAAAGTATAGTAAGAAGTAGAATGAAGAATAAAGCAACATGGCTTAACTTTTAGAAAGGACTCTAAATAAAGGTTTCTAATTAATTCATTTTATTTAAGAGCGATTTTAGTCTTTGATAGATTTTTTATTATATTTTATTTGGACTTGGACCCAGTTTTCACTGCAAGATCATTCGATTTCCGGTATTTAGAAAATTTTACTAAATTTTAGCTTTGAAATACCTTAACAATTATTTTTCACTTAGGTATTAGCTTTTTGCAGAATAAAGAACTTGAATCAATTTTTTGCTCATCGACGCGGTAATTTTTCGATTTAAACATTGGTTTACATTTGTACCAACTTTGTACATATTTTTTAATGTTTTCAGCATTTTGGTAAAAATTAACAGAAAATCTTGAAGTTAGACTAAGCCAAATTTTTTACTTAAATTTTAAAATGGTACCCTGAAAAAACATCCCGTGACTCAATACTGGTATTCTGTTTCAAAAAATCCAAACAAAAATTCTGAACTAAGGATTTATTTTTATGTCTTAAGCTTTTTTTTTTAAATTTCCGTAGGTTTGGATCGTACGCTTGATTTTGAGTGTTAAAAATGAACAAATTCCAGTTTTTTAAAAAGTTTCCCGGAATCTATTTTTTAGAATACGTATTCAGATTGAGGCATATATATTTCTACACTAAAAAGAGTACTTACATACATAGTTGTTATTTACAATCAGGCTCAGATATGGAGGTCAAAACCATGATAATTATGTGACCCATAAAATAACCATTTATGTACCTACAATTTACATGCATTGTCCATTTGACGGCCGCATCAATGCACTCGAAGTTCAGCAGCTGCCAATCGAAAACAAATTTCTTAGGTAAATTCCCGTCTAAATTGAACAATTGTTCTCCGGTTGTATAGAAAGTAGTTTTTTGTGTTCCAGATTTTTCCAGAGAACCATCAAACTCACCTTCATCCTCCCTCCTTCCTTCCTTCCTTCCTTTCTTAAATAGGAACACTCCATTAAATGCATTTCAGCATTATTCATATACCTACAACTACAATGCGCACATCTGGCTGCTATATTTATCGTTGTAGAACTTTTTAAGCCAACAAGTTCAAGTTTAATAAGCCAACTTGATTTTAATGTCAAAAATTTGTTGCCTCGCCTGCTGCTTCAAGATCACAGCCGCCCCTTTATACTCCCCCACTAATAACAATCATCCAAGAATGATCTATCGACGTCAATATCCATACGAACAAATAATTCTCACTTTGAAAGATTCCTATCGCCCACGCTGCACTCTGCAGCCTCTCATTGCATACACATGCAGCATACAGACCACAAATCATTTGCCAGGTCGGCTCAGACTGAAAACTTGCTGTTCATGTGCCAGGTAACTTCAAGCATCTGACTCCAGGCCCAACTCTAATTCTTGACAGTTTCCGCAATGGAGAAATGAATATTCGACTTTGATGCATTATACGTCTTTGAATGTTGCGCGCTTTAAACATTCTATTTGTTGCACTTGCTACAATATAATGGAAATTACAAATTCAAATTCTAAAAAAGGTTGAACAAACAATTTTCTATGGTTATAGTTGTTATCAAATTGGCGGAGTCAAAATTTAATTGACCCGACTTCGAAATTTTTGATTCAGGCTTATCAAGTTCGTTAGTACGTTGTTTGCCCACCAGATATGTGGAATTGTGAAAAAAATTTGTCATTCCACCCAGGAAAAAAAATATTCAGTTTTGAAAATTTGCACGTCGCGTCGTCGTCTAAAACCCGAATTTTTAGGGGAGTGGGGTTAGTTATGTTAGTTTGCTCCCGCTCATTTCTGCGAGTCCATCAAAAAATTTAAAATGGTGGTTTCTATATTTTCATTTTCAATTTTCATATGATTGTGTCTTGAGTGACTGCGGTATCTTGAGCAACTTTGAGCGTTTTCGACGACTTGAGCGTCTTCGGCGTCTTGAGCATCTTCGGGATGTTGGGCGTCTAGAGCATCTTAAACATGCTGGGCATCTTGAGCATCTTCGACGATTTCGGAGTCTTCGGTGTCTTATTTATCTATGGCTAATTTAACATCTTCGGCTACCTGAACGATATACGAGCGTCTTCGGCGTGTTGAATGTTTTGATATTCTTGGTCATCTTCAACGTCTTAAGCATCTTCCACGTCTTGGGCATTTGGAGCGTCTTCGGTACCTTCAGAGGATTTGTCGTCTTCGGCATCCTCGAATATCTTGATTGTTCCTCAGCGTCTTAAGTGTTTTGAGTATCTTGAGCGCTTTCGGCTTGTCTAGTGACTCCTTGACCTGCAACCTGCATAATTCAAAGCTTTTTCTCTATAAAAATATTTCCATATAAAAGATTTCGATTTAAAAAATATTTTCCACGCTCAGCTAAAAATAAAACAGCCAAAAACTGTCAAGATTTGCAAACTAATCGACTAACCTTTTCTGTGTTCAAATCATTATTCCAAACTTAACGTACCCTACCAAACATAAAAACAAACTTGGATAAAAATTCCCAAACACCTTCTCCAATTTTGGTAGCTTGATTTGTCACGACGACGACGACGACGACGCTACGAGGACGGCGAAATTCAATTGAGTGAAGGGTGACATTCACCCCGGGTGGTACCTGATGCATGAGGAGGAAGGCGGACATTGAATGAATTCAAGAAACAAATTGGTTCGCATTCAGAAATTGACAAGAACTTCGTGACTTTGTCACCTTTCCGCCGAAGATAGTTTTTACGATACGAGCTTTGGGTTATAAGGTATACCCAAATACATTCATATACCGTTAAGTTAAAAAATCTGTGAGAGTTTGCCTGGTTTACTGCTGAATGGTGGAATTGAATGTGAAACTTGTGTCATGACGCGTCAAAGTCAAGATAATGCGGGTTCCGTATAAATTAAAACTTATTTGGTCCCACAAAAGGCTTGGTTACGCTAATTATTGAGGACAGGAATTTTTTTTTTCTTTTGTTTTTTGTTTATTTCAACTTAACTTGAACTACAGTTGGAAATATAAAAAAGCCGTTATAGTTAATGCAGTTTTGGTGAGCTGGTATAATGCGTTATTTGGATTTATTTTTTTGAAGGTAATCAATCAGTTGCATAGGGAAGTCGATGGTACATAGATATGTGTTGCAGGTGTTAGTTAGTTAGAAAGGTGCCTTTAACTTCGAGTAAAGGTTATGTTTAAGGTAGGTGGAAAATTTTATTACTTTATTATTTTTATTGTACTATTTTGTACATAGAATGTCAGTTTATTAGACTTAACCATTCTTCCGTCAATTGCATTGAATTTTTTGTGAACAACAGCAACAACTTTAAGGCACTACCACCAATTGTTTTTACGAATTAATTTTATATTAATTCGTTTATATTTTTTTTTTTTTATTTTTGGCCGGAGTTATAGCTACATATTTCATGCTTGCCAGACAATCATCAGACTCCTTTTAGGCAAAAAAAGGAAAATTTTATTTATTGTTATTGACATCATAAACGGAAAGCATTAAGAAAATGTTTGTGAAAGTATTTTCCACTCCGTTTTTTTTTTATGTCAATAACAGTCTAGTTTGTAGCTACACAAACGCTGACTTGCCAAATTAATTTACAGTGCAAGTTTTAATTTTTTTTATTTTCTTTCAAGATCTTGCTTATTTTTTCCAAGGGTATATTTGTTGATTACTTTTTCACATTCTTTACAAGAGTGGTTGTAAAAGAAATGATTATTTTAAATTTTATTTGCAATTCAAATTATTTTAATAATATTTTTTTTTGTTGGAAACAGGAAACTATCAAATTTAAAGTATACTACATTCAGTTCTCTATAGATATTTTAATTTTGCGAATAAGTAATTATTATAGGTTTTCAGTTATTTTAAACACTTCCACTGATGCAGAAGCAAGGACACATAAATGTAAGGCAAGCCTTAATGGGCTTTGTTGAAAAAAACTCAAATGGTTTTAATGACTCCATCTTGGAAAAAGAAATGAAGTTTTCATATTTAGTATGGGTAACAAGTATGAAGATATCGCTGATAATCCGTCTCCATCCCGGCTTAATTCAAACCCCCCAAAAAACACTACGATTAATGAAATACCAATTATATTTGTTATTGTTGCTTTTAAAACATATGTACATTATTTTTTCTAAAAAGTTCATTGAGGCCTTACAAAAAGCTCATAAGTTTAAAAGGCTCTTATTCCTGATTCCATGGATATGAAATTTCGATGATCTAATGATTGAGGATTTTCCAACTTAATACTCTCTTAAGCTTATGACCGCTTGGAGAATACCATCCTTATGATGAATTTGATGGATAATACGTCAAAACCATTACGTATATCTAAGCTTTCGAAAGACTGATCAAAACGGATAAAACGGATCCTACTAAAGACATACAAGATCAGGATAGAAAACAGGATCTTATGTAGTTTTTGTATTCCGTGTTAAAAAATAATGCAGATAAAGATCCCTAGATAATAGAAAACGCCCTTTATATGAAATTAAAGGTGACACATTTAGCGTCTAAGCCTGAAAGGCTTGTTTTACTGGTTTTAGTACCTGTAATAAATGTGTCATGAGCAAATTTTGGGAACAAAATTTTTAAACTAAAAGAGAGTTTTAAGCCTTAATCAGTTCCTAATTTTCCCTTAAACAAGAAATAGGCATCACTTTTTTCCCAACAACAAATAATATTTTACGATCAAATCGATAGGATATCGCAAAAATTGGTTGTAAGAATTTGAAAACGAAAAAAAAAATAATTTTCCAAAAAAAAAGTATCAGTAAATATGTAAACTTCAAAATTGTCGTTTTTTGTCCCACAATGCACTTGTAAAGTCCAAAAAAGTATAATTGGTACAAGCGACTTGTCATGCATCAACACAACATACATCCAAACCTTAAAAACCATCGGATGTCATGTTCTCATTCCATAGCTGCATTTTTCTAATTCAATCTAAGGCTTACGAAATTTCTTTTTTTTTTCTAAAAACAAAGAAAACCTTCACCTTAATCTTTATTTATTGGATATTCTATCAAAATCCAAAAATTGTTGTTTGTCATCAATTCATCGCAGCTATTAACAACTTTTAACACCTAAATTCATAAAAGAACAGATCAATTTTATTTTCAATCCTCCCTGCAACCTGGATGCTTACCTCAATTACGACTGCTTTTGAACAATAGGTACAAATTCCAAAAGAAAGTCACGACAACGCTTGGGGCTAAGTATTGTAGTGTGAAACATAAAGTAATCCCTCATTCCGAAACCGCCTTTGTATTAAAACAAAAAGAAAAAACGGTTGATTACACGCATCAAACTATAAACTCATTTAAAAGCTGATACTCTACTATTAATATCACCATCACATCATGGGCTTACTCCTTGTTGTTCTTTCAGTGCAGCATCAGGTTTTTTTTTGTCACTTCCTACTCCTACTCTTCTCGGATGGACCCAAAGCGTCTCGATTAATCAATCATTTATATTCCACCATTTAAGTGTCTTTAAACACCAAACAGCGATTAATCTCTCTCACTGCGCAGCACCACACTGCGTCGCGTCATCATCATCTGTGCAACCATCTAAGAGATGAACACCGGCAAAACGGTCCATCGGTCGGTTGTTCGTGTCTTCTTCCACCGCAGTCGATTGGATAAGTATTATTATGAACTCGAACTCCACTGCTGGCTGGACCACTGCGCGCCCAATCGGAGGGATATTATTAGATTCAACTGTCCGGTACCAGTACCATGACACTGTGGGGAGATCCATCCAGAGAGCAGAGCAGAAGCAGCAGGAATCAACCGATAACTGTCCACAAACATCGAGCAGCGCATTAGCTAACCGGCAGGTATCTTTCATCGCGGTCCAACGGACACAAATGGGCGCAGAAGTCCAAAAAGATGATGGAATTTAAGTTACAACAAAAAAAAACAAATCCACACTGGATGGATGAATGGTCCTCGCCCATATACGTACGTATAAAACTGTGCAGAGGACTGAAGCTGGAGCAATACCAATCTTTAGACGCACAAGCGAAAACAACAAAACGGGATATACGGAAACAGGATCATCGAATCATGGCGTGGACTGTGGAATAAAACCACTTTGCTCTCATTATGCTCACCGGTATAAGCCGCATAATGGAATGACACTAAGCTCATAACTTACATCCGAATGATTTGAAGTTATTTCTAGAGCAGCATCATCCACATACGAAACCATACCACCTCCTTCATGCCTCATCCTGAAGAAAGATTTAGACTTATAAATTCAGTTTTTTAGAAGAAGAGGAAGCAGCTCTATGTGGATTCGATGATGGTGACTTGTCGCGCGAACATCGTTTCAATTCAATAGACATCAGGGATTAGTGAAGCGTTTGGTTGGCAGAGTCGGATTAGGCCATAAAGAAGTCTCAGCCAATTATACAATTGGACCCCTCCCTTACCTATCGTTTAAGCTTACTGCATCAGCATACCTCAGAGGAGAAAGCTCAAAGGAATAGGTTCAATTTAATAAAGGAATGAAAAAATTTAATTTTACTAATTGTTCTCATGAAAACGATTTTATATTTTGCCTTCTTAATTCACAGTCACTTAGAAATTTATTTTAAACTTAAAATTTTAATTTTGTCAAGGTTACAAGTGGAGCCTTAGATTGAAGCAGTGGAGTAGGATAGTTGTAGTCCCAATGGAGATCACGCACAATCATCGATATAAACGCAAAAGATGAAGGAATGAGGCCATGAATTAAATAATCCCTATTCTTAAGAAGGACCGGTTTGAAAACTATAACATTTATATTTGATCGTACGAAAAGTATGTGCAGAAATGTTTTAAAAATTATCATTTTCAGTGCATGGCTGTGAAGGCCCCTAAAAAATTAGGAATCTATTGTTATTCCGGCCATGCTGGCCCCTGGGTACAAAACGGCAGGTTGTAGGAATGCATGTGGGAAGCTAACTTACTTTCTGTTGTGCTGGAAGTAGTGTATGTGATGCTTGGTTTTTTTTTTGTTGTATCCACAAGTTGAGGTCATTTACGGTTTTACTCGTAAATTTGAAAACATCAAATCTGTTATGTATAAGAAAAAAAGAAAAAAAAAATACTTTTCTTTCAATTTCAAACCAATGTCACCCATAATGTCCAACAGATGGAAAGTGGAGACGATTATGATTCCATTTTTGGCAAGATGATACATCGATAAGAATCAAATTTTATAAGATCATTCAATCATTTTAGAAATCTCTTGCTATCGTTGAATTGCATGCTTTATTGGTTTAGAAATGCAATGTTGAAAAGAAAACTCAGAAATTGTATATTATTGATTTCTAAATGGAATTTTTGAATTTCATTGAAAATAAGAGTAATTTTATTGCTTTGAAAAAGAAAATCTCTATTGAATTTATTGGCAGTCTATGAAGTTCAGATGAAAGAAATTAAGATATTATTCTTTTTTTATGCATGAAAATATTTTGTTGATTTCTCTATTAATACAAACCAAAACAAATTACTTTAGAGTGATATTACTTGCAAAAGTCAACAAAGTTTGAACTGAAAGTTTTGGTCCAAAAGTGAGCTACAGCCTGAACAGGATCACGGACAAACGTTGAGAGACTCCATTTATAATTTCAAGCAATATTGATTTTAAGTTTTAAACAAAGAAAAGGTAAAATTCCGTCCATAAGCGATTCTAGTTTTAAAAATAAATATTGTAAAATAAGAAACAAAGACATCTAAGAAGCCTTCACTTTCAAGTTCAAAAGGTAATAGAACAGGACGTTCGAACGCTCGCTGTAGCGAAACTCCAACTCATGGCTCAAACAAATGCAACGACACCTGCATTTAGTTTGTCTCAGACAAGGAACGTTCCAAAATCTGAGAACCCCACAAGTGAAGTATTAGGATAAATTAGAGTTCTTGACAATAGTCGGTTGATGAAAAAAAAAAAAGAAAAAAAGCAGGTGTTGAATGCTGCTGTTCACCTACCCAACCCAACCACTCTGGACACGGCCACTATCTTGACAGATTCTATGCACCCACGCATTATTATACCATCAAATATCCAAATTTTTGAAGATGGTCACTGGAAAAAATCGATTAGTTACTTTCTGTGGCAAGTTATTTATAGTTTTATATTTGTGCTACAAAATTTTGTGAAAAAAAACGTAAGCCAAGCCAAGAAATCACATGTCCACAACACAACAATTATATCCATATGGACTTTTACTAACACTGGAGATAATTTTTTGTCCGAATAAAAATGGCACTAGCAGAACTGCATCATTATCGTTGTGTTATCGATATTAAGTATGGAAAAGAATGTTAAACGAAAATGGCGGACCAATGCAAAAGCAAAATTAACAAATGGTAGTAAACGAAGTAGATAGATAATGAAATAATCGATGAATGAATTTTATCGAAGCCTTGAAATTTTAACTAAGTCTAAAGAAAAACAATTTAAAAACATCGTTTACGATTTTGTAGAGTTCAATTAGGTACATGTCTTCATGTACCAGAACTTGATCCTAATCAGGACTAATATTTTTTTAGTTTTCCCAGAAAAGGAGATCGAAACTGTAGAGATGAAACATAGGCGAGCTAATAAAATTTTCAGGAAAATTCAATGCATGGAAATCAAATGTTAAATTGATTAATGATGTACATATACGTTAATAGGATATAGCTAATTTTGAAAATTTGATTTAAAAAACTATGTAATCACATACATACTTTAGGTAACCATCTCTTGAAATCAAATTACTTAAAATATAATTAAGTAGTTCTTTAATTATCAACCAAATTGTTAATAATGTTCAGTTTTCTGACATTTTATGAATTCCGTCGTTGATAAAACGTTGGGAAAAAATAGTATTCAAAAAATGATTCAAGTTTGCAATAACATCGACATTATCAGTACTAACAAGACACCTTTTTTTAATTAATTTTGCATTCATTTTCGATAGAATCCAATAAATTACACATTGGGAGGGCCCTACCAAGGAACTAGCTCTAGCTTTTAAGTTCCCTAGTTCTTTAGCAAAACAAAAATGACACCGTTCAATATTTAAAAATTCTTTTTGTTTTCATAAACACAAAAATTTATTTGCAAATTAATTATCATACCTCTTTTTCAGACGATTTTAACTTAACCGAATAACCGATTAAGATTCATCCAAAGGAATCCTTTTAAAACTAAAAATCGTATTTTTTCCCTCAGTGATAAACTAAGTCAAACGCAATCGCAAATATTTCGACCCACTTATATACCACATATTTGTTGGCAATTCAGTCGAATGCCAAAGGAATAACAATCAATTGCAAGCGCACAAAAGCTCACCTCCGACCTGGGTTAATTATTATCCAACACGATACAAATAAATTGTCTGTAATCCTTTTTCCATTGGTGCAACTGTTTTGCGTTCGTTTGCAAATACAGCGTACTCAAGTCATTCGCATGGCACACGATAAATATCCGCACGTCACTACTGCCATGGCGAACTCTAAACTAATCTCGACCACACGCGACCGCAGTCAAATTCAGAGAGAGACTCTTATTCCTTATAGGAATATATGTATGAATAGAGTTGCAGCTATAAGCTCAGTGCAGCAGGGAACCGCCAGGCACCAGCCAACTGGAACGTCAAACAACTCTGTTGTTCCGTTTAATCGCAATCAATTAATATACCGCGATACCAATACTACAGCAGCTTTGTTTCTTTTAGCCGAAAAATTAATTTTCTATACCTGCTGATTTAGACGAAGTAAGCATCAGTCCCCGTCGCCGCCGTCGCTTGCCGATGAAAACCCCCCATCGAGGAAGCTCTGCGCTGGCCATTGACCAAGAATAAGGATTCTCCTCTGCTGGTCCATGTTAACAAGTTGCTCCTGGGTTTGAAAAGTCCAGCTCAAGCGATAGGGATCTCCCCAAATGATCAATACCCTACACTCGATGCCCGATAATTAAAGATTTCCCCACTCAAACAGCAGGTTCTTGGTCTTGGCCTGGTTGCATCTATAACAGAGAAAGATGACGATGGCCACCTGTGCCTCCATGCGCCATTCAGCAAAAGCCAACTGATGCTTTGTGTGGTCTCAAGTTACGCTGAAAATTGAAAAATTAACGGGTATGAGATGTGTAATTAGAACCATTACTATTATTTTGTCATTTGGATAACACACAAAGCTGAAATTTACGAGCTTGTAGTACCAACAGAAATAATTAATTGCACGGCTAACAAGCTCGCGAAATAAACAAAGTGCTCCTGGTGGGCAGAGACAGATCTAAATGCAGCTCCGGCACCAGAGCCAGCGTAGCGCAGAGTAGTGGCAGCGTTGGCGGGGCGAAGATATTTCTAACGCTTAATGCCATACCCTGGGCTAATTAATTTTATTAATTACCGGCCCAAAGCATGTGGCGTCAGTCAGATACAAATTGGTCAGAGGGAAATCTTTTTATAGTGGTCTCCTCCCCACTTAGCCGATATGTTTTCTTTGCCCCATAATAAAGTTGTAGAAATCCCGGACGCCACCGATGATTTGCTCTGATTTTTTTTTCTCCTCTCGAACAGCGAACACAATCGGACAAGTGGGATTCCAGATACCAGACCACAAAGATAGTAGACTTAGCGTAATAATGCCCGTTGTCAACATGGCTAACTTATTTAAGGCCATAATGTTGAGGTAAATCGAAATCGGGTCTCGTAAATAAATTTGGGGCCGGCATGTAATTATTATAAGCCAAAGTCAGTCGTAGGGAAATTATGATGAACATCCTACACAATATTCATTTTCGCTATTTGGCGCCGCCAATGCTATTGGTAACGCGCCACTACCGTCCTTTTCAAGCTTTCTGGACTTTAGGTGAAACTCTGTGGCAATAGGTATTATATATTAGGATACTTGAACAGGTTCAGCTTTTGAGGCATGTTTATGACCAGGTGGATATTTATGGATCCTAGATTCCAGAATGTGAATGCGCAGTGGCCAGTGGGGCTATGCCATTTTTAGATTCTTTTATTGCACACCTCGCTCATTCTGTGATGGGCGTTGCGCGAATCAGAAGCCAATAGTTTTATAATCATCTTCAATCGCAGTGTTTTTACGTGAGGTAGGATGAAGTGGAAGATGTGTTATGGTTATGAATTGTGGTGTTGGGAATCGTAAAGAAGTAGCCCTTTTTGACGGGTAAATTATATCTATTCGATAAAATCGACGGCGGTGCTCTCTGGATATATTAATGACTATATTTGTGATTCAAGTAGTTGCATCTCAGTAAAATAATTGAAGATTTTTTAATTGGGTATGATTGTATGGAATTTTCATAACAAGGACTATGAGTTGTGGATTAATAATTGAGGTTAATTGTGTAGTTTATGGAAAGGAGGTTTAACTTTTTTTATTGAGAACTTTATTTACAAAAAAAAATATACATATTCGCATCTAAGAAAAATATTATAAATTGGAAAATTCCTAAACGCGAAATTTGTGCAAATCAGACTTAGCAAGCAGTTCCTAAATGCATAAACAAAAATGGATGCTAGGCAGTAGGTAGCTAAGGCTAATGCATTTAAGCAAATTCTAACCTCATTCTGCGCAATTTAATTGCAATTCCTTTTTTATGAACATTTTTGGTTTGGTTGTATTCTAGCCATTGAAATTTTATAAGAAAGCCAAATTGACATATTGTGATCAATATTTATGGTGATAGTCTAACAGCTGGCTGAGTATATTTCAAAATTCGGGATCATCATCCAGACGAGAATTAAGAAGTCTCGTCTCGATCTTGTCAAAATTGAAAAATTTCTCTTCTGAGTAAAGAATATTAATATTAGAATATGACTAATTGACTACACAGAAAAACTAGGAAGGTTTAAGAGGAGGTACTGGTGCACACTGTGCTTGAAGTTCTGGATATTGAAGTGGAGAAATAGAGCTAGATATTCTACATTCTTGTTGTTCGACTAAAGAAGGAATCTCTGTACTCAACAGTATGTCCGAAGTTGGGCTTAAGGTAAAACTGATGTGCTTCATAAGACAGCGAGTATTACGGTTAAACACTACGGCTGCGATGTTGTATCACTGTTGGTGTTTCGGTTATAGCTGAATCACCTATAATTTTTAAAGCTTTTCTGAATTCTATCCAAGAGATTCAAGTGAGTAATTGGATCTGGATCACCTACCTAGATGTGGGAGTTATACTGAAGTTTTTGATTTATGAAGGCTTTATAAATTAAAACCAGATCAGATGAAGAAACAAATTTTTTGTATCGACCAAGGAATCCTAAAACACTTAGCAAAGTTTTTGAATACGTATGCCAGATCATTCCACTAAAGTTGTAAAGTCTGTGCTCTGTGATGAACATAGCGAGAACTGAGAGTTATTGGCTTCTTCGGTGCAAGGGCCACTCATGGACAGCAAACAGCATTGAGTTTTGGAAGCATTAAATTCTACACGATCCCCATTAGAAAATGCGGTCCATATGTAATCATACGTTCCCGTTTTAGTTCTACATCCGAAAAAGATTGATGAAAATCTGAAAACGAATATGAACGGAGGGTACTATCGTCAGCTAAACAATTAAATGCATTAGAAATTTCAGACCAGAGGTCTTTTATGAAAATTACTTTCTCGGAAACGATATTAAGATTTGTTTAACTGCTCGGTAAGATATGTCATCAGATCACCAGTGGATATACATGTACTTTGTACATATTGCTCCAAAAGCCCGGTCATTAAGAAGCATTCATTCTTTGAGATATTTCTTAAGCTGATGATTTATCAGAGTTTCCATGACTTTCAGAAGAAAGGACTTAAGTACCGATAGGGGGGGAAGACGATAAGCTATTTTTAGGGACAGGCTGAATAAATGCTGTTTTCCATTCACTCGAAAAGGGACCAGTAGAATAGGACATATGAAAAAAGCCCAGTGGCTATCTTTTTCTTCGCTGTCAAGAAAGTTTCGTTTCGGCTTGGTAATGGTTGCCCCTTACTCGTTTCAGGGTCAGAGCTATCAAACGAGTCAGAGATTCGAGTTGACTCGTCATCAAGCTGAGCAAGTTGATTTAGCTAAGCAAAGACCTCAACATACCTTCCTTCGACTATTGTCTGACCTCAAAAGAAAAACCAATTAAAATTGTGTGCATTATTATCGCCCGTAACGACACTTTCAGTTTGAGAAGAATGGGAAACAATTCTTTGCATCTATTTGGACTCATCAAGCTCGTTAAAAGTTGATTTTCTCTACGAATGATGACTTCGATAAATCAAGCAACTTCTTGATTAAAATTGTTGTTTTTCACTTTTTCCATAAAAAAAAGACGAGACCTAAAAGATACTCATTCAGTATCAGTATCGAAAAGATATTAAGGCAAGACTTAATTTAAAGAAACCGACATTATACAGAATTTTTTGACGTTAACGAGACCGCGACTAGAGTTCAAAATTCTCGGTTTCTTCTCGTGGCTAGCCCTAAGGCTATTGCAACTAAGAAAAAACAGTAAAACTTGCAATTGCGTAAGTTTGATTAGTCTGTGCAAGGCCCAATAACGCTTAAAATCGTGCTCTTCTTTGAATTCTATAAAATGGAATATAGTATGAGCAAAAAAAAAATAGGGCCCTAATCGAAGAAAGCGATCGTTTCGTCCTGGATATGAAGACAAGCCGTTTTTGTAAATTTTAATCCCAAACGCAAAATTTAAATTATTTATTTAACATATATTAGATTTTAAAAATGCCAAGTTTGTCCTACACCCCGCCCAAACCCCCAAGAAAAATAAGTTAACATTTCCCTGAGTCAAATCAAAGCTGAAGTGTCAGTGGAATTTAAATAATTTTAAGAATTTTTTATGCACATAATGCTAAAAGAACAAAACTGCCAAATCAATTTTAATTTTTGATTTCATCGCATCCGCAAGGTTTTTTTTCTTGGTTTAAACATGATTGCTACTGATTCAACTCCACGTAGGTGGCACAGTAAATCCGATATAGGTAAGTCTTCAAAATTTAATCACCTTACACGCCCAGTATTCCCTTTTTTTAAATTTTATTCTTTCGATGTGCCCCACCGTGTGTTAACGTCTCCTTTTTTGATTACACTTGTCAATCGTGCTCCTTGTGTACCTACAAGCAAAGCAGAGGCGTGACATTAATTTTTATTTAACGAAGCTCTTTGTGCGATTGTCCAAAGAAAATCCTCATCTGCGTCTTTACGAATGGACTTTCATGATATGCAGTAGGTACAATTTGCTTTGAATTTTATTTCTTGTTCGTTTTGTTCATTCAGTCGAATTGAGCAATTCGAAAGTGGATCATGTCACCACTTTAGGATTCATTGTCCAACACGACCAACTCCGACAGGCATCCCAGAGAGTTAGCCAACTCGATCGAGCACAAGCACGAGCTCGAGCCCCAACACCTGCCCTATCGAGGCACGGAATCAAATTTATTTTACGATTTGTTAAAATATTAATTTTACTTGTCCAGGGTCCTGATGTGGCTGTATGGAGAATAAGCTTAACAGGAACTTCGGGGCCATAGTAAATCCATTGGCCAACACATTCCAAAGTAAGTGGGAGCGGACATGTTTATGCTGAAGTCTCATCGCGATATGGTTGGTTGGTGCTGGTGGTATGGTTGGTGAACGCGATGAGTTGAAGCCCCTCGAGCTTGAGAGGAGGCAGAGTGTGTTGCGTGGACTGGACGCCTGTCAAAATATACTCGCAGAGGTACGCGTGCGCACGAGCCCCGATTGGGTCGCGATAACGCGCTTACGCACATCAATTTAAGAGTGAACAACAAATTATGCTGGGTGTCCGAAATGGAAAGTCGCGTTGTCCCGCGAATGAGCGATGCGATGGAGGGATAATTGAAAAGGTTTCATGGACCATCATTATTGGAGATATCCCCCGGTGATGGTAGTCACTGATGATGACGATGCGATGACGATGACGAGGATATGGATGGAACCCTTGGGGTGAGATGGTTTTTTGATTGTGCAATAAGTTTTAACTTTTTTTTTTGTCTGCCCCTCTGTTCAGCATCAGCAGTCTTTCGTCCGACGCGACGCGATACGACTGTGCATTCGTATTGAATGGAAATTAAATCTGGAATTCCAGTGCCATCTGGTATCTTTATTTGTAATTTAGGGCTTTTCTGACCTGTTTTTTGTTCGGGTCTATACGCTGGTAAGGCACTTGGTTACCCATTTTTTTTTTTTATTTTTAATATGACGAAGACGATAGTGGGTAGATCAGCAGGACCATCAGCAGCAGCCAGGCCAAGCATCATTTATTGATAAGCTGGGCAGGGAAGAGGGCCGATTTAAGGAGATTGTTGAAGGTTTCCTTTAGCATGGCTGTTCTGTCTTGGAATATTTCAGTTGGAGGCTTTCACTTGACCTATCGTTTAATAAATTTCGATTCGATGACATTATGTGCGCGTTTTGTGTTCCGTTGAATTAAATTGAATTGCATTCGGCAGGTTCGCATGCGCAGTGCGCATCATCTGTGAATGTAGGTGAGGTCGTCATGTTCATGATTATTTTTTTTATTTATTTTTATTTCTTACATTTCATCTGAGATCTGATTAATCGGGACTTTATAGGTGACATGTAATTTATGGCAGAGAGATATTGCGTTGTTGTGACAAGAGACCTGAGTTATGTATCCAACTTGTTTATGAAAGTATATAAAATATATAGGAATTGTAATGATGTAGAATGTATTAAAGTTACCAGGGGCGGAAAATATAGGTATTTAAGGTTAATTCATAGTTCATTAAAATTTAAATGCCCCATTAGCTTTCTGAGAAATGTTTGATTTTTATTTTTCTTGTTGAGGGAAATATACATATGGAAATCCGATTCACAAGAATGCAAAATGGGGATACGAATTTAAAATTTAGTAAGTTCATACGAATTGAAAAAATGTCGTTATTAACGACCATAATAATAACTCCTATACAGAGACGGCATATGAGACGACAGTTACATTTTATACCATTTCCGTTTGCTTCTTT
The DNA here is from genome assembly GCA_958431115.1 of Syrphus vitripennis. Lineage (NCBI taxonomy): Eukaryota > Metazoa > Arthropoda > Insecta > Diptera > Syrphidae > Syrphus > Syrphus vitripennis. The sequence continues at coordinate 121,534,640 of OY288108.1, read as the reverse complement.
TAAATATATAATGTTATTGAATTTGAACATATACAATGAAGAAATTTTATTCAAATAATCTGAAATTAAAAATAATGGTCAGCTACATTTAATCGGGAAGAATTTTGAGAAACAGGTAGTGAGATATAAAGGCCTAACTCGACAAAGCCTTGGGCCCTATAGATACTTTGATCAGTAGATAATCGATTAATGGAATGGCGAGCTTTTTTCGATATGTGTTGGGTACGAAATTCCGAATTCCAAATCACAGGATCCCGAATACTTGAATCATGGAAGACTTAATCGAGCGGTTTTAAATATAGGTACCAACAAAAAAAAAACGCTAAGTCCTTGGGGATTCCGGGAGTCGTGTGTTGAATGTTTTACATGTTTTTTATTTTATAATTTTTAGCTAGTACTCTTTTTTTGATTAATTTTGTTTGTAACAACTGCCAAAAAGGGGGAATTAGCTTAATTTCAAACCTTACGTTAAGATATTGTTGTTTCAAAAGCAATTTAAATACATATTTAAGCAATCTTAACAAACAAGCACTAAGATCCATATTAAGAAAATCAATTAAATACCACTTTTAGTGTTTAAGGAAATCGTCAATTTATTTATAACTTCATTATTAGCTTAAGAAAAGGGAAAATCCACAATTTATATTAAATCAATAAGGACAACCGGGTTTACAAAAGCCACACGTGCTTAAAAACCTAAAAGTCATTAATTCTCAACCAGTGCGGTGCAGCGCAGCGGTTTCTTTTAATATATTTTCTGCTGTTTTGTCTTACCACCCACGAACCGTTATATTATTGTTGTTTATTGCCAATGTAGTCAAGAGTGTGTGTTCACAGTCATTAGCAGTCAAATCTTATGGTTTTACCATAAAGATAAATGTATTTACATTTAACAATCTACCTGTTGCTCCCTGCAAGTTTTGCATTCTAAATTCATGTTGTTGCTCAGTTTTTACCGTTTTTTGCATTTTTTTTATGTTTATGAAAGTAATGATGTGGAAGTTTCAATGTATTTATTTTCTTAATGTATATTTAATTTACTTGCAAAACATTGTTTTAGGGCATTGATATAGGACGACGATGCTTGATGTTAAGTCTTGGCCATTAAAATCGATATTTTATTAAAAGTTGAAGCCCACGACGCGACGGTATTAAGATTTGAGTTTTGTCAACATTGTGTTTATTTCGCAATTGGAAAAAAACGAAAAATGTAGATATAAAAAAAAATAGATCAAGCCATTTTAGAAATATTAAATTTTCAAAAAAAAAAAATTATGTTTGCATTTAATACATGCTACTTCAGTGCCGTAGCCAGGATTTTTTTTCGGGAGGGGCTTGCTCCTAAATCTTACAAAGATTTCTTTAAATAAAAAAAACTACGTATTGTAGGTATGCATTTCAATTCAAAATTAAACTAATGATGATATCAGGTGTGTTCTTTCAAACTCCAAATAAAATTATGCAAAACACAACATAAAAGCAAAGTAATTTATTACATATTAAACGCAACAACATTTATGTCTATATAGACATTTGTTAACTCGAGATAATTATATGGAGTTAGCTATATACTATAAAAACTATTGTTATTATCGATAATTTGTATGGAAAAGTCAAGGCCAGGGTTATGAGCTATCCTGTATTTTGACGTTGTCGTTGTTCTTTCTGATTTTGACAGATAAAAATGTCGCCCTTTGTTGGAAGAGTAATCAAAATCAAATTCGGCATTTTCACAAAAAAAGACACAAGTCACATCCTTTTTGGAAAAATGGCACAAATCAAACATTGTTTTTTCACTAAAATAATTATTTTAGGTAAGTGTTTTTATTCATGAAATAAAAATTAAAATATGATCTTGGTCTTAGAAAATGATGCGTTACAAAACTGTGTTTTTGAATTACATATTCATTCTCTTTTTACCTAATTCTGTATAGGAAGTGAACTTTCATTTTTCACGAAATCACTTTAGATTAGATTAGATTAGTTCTTTTTTTTTCAAATATTAAATATTAAGACTAAACTTCACAGGAAATCACTTTAAGTGGACTTGTGCATGTTTAAAAAAAAAAAAAACAATCGGGAGGCAATGCCCAAATCGATAGTTACGTAGTAATTCAAAATAGGTACTTGATTCCTATGGGCTGTTTCTGTTTGTCAAATATCTTATTTTTTATTTGCAGAATTAGGTATAATCAGGGATAGGATTTTGTTTCATGTTTCAATGACAAATACATACCTATAATGCATTTTATTTTGCTCTTTTTTGGCCTTTTCTTGCCTTTCTGCCGTTATTGCCTTTTTTGCTTTTTCCCATCATTTAAGCCTCTTTCTAAATTATACATTATGTACAAAGGACTCAAATTTACAAACAAAAAGCTTATTTAAGTACTTAATGTGCAATATACAATATACATGCATGCATATTGCATATGCATACATCACATTCAAAAAATAGGTCAACAAAAAAATTTTAGTGAGCTTTTTTGTGTGCACTTATGAAGCTTAGAAATGAAGAAAAAAAGAAAAAATATTGGGTACCTACCTATCTTGTATGTCCTTACATGTTCCTCAACGGACAATCATAAACTGGGTGCCGATGTGCGCGTGTGCAGCGTCGAAAGAAACTATACTATACCTATTCAGAACCATTAAAATTAAGTTGAATATTTATGTTTCTTCTTTATTTTTTGGAAAATGCTTTTTTTGACTATTTGGGTGCTTTATTTTGCCTTCTTTTTAAATTATTAGGTCCACAAAATCCCATCCCTGCTTATAATAATTATTGTTATTATACTAACTTTTTTCAATTTCTTTTTCTACAATTACTGAATCTCCAACACTAACTAACACAGAGTTTAGAAGCAAAGCGTTTTAATTTTCTACAAAAGTGCTGATTTCATAAATAATCTACATATGTAAATACCTACTTATGATGATATTGGCAGAACAATTCATAAAAGATTTGTACTATGAATCAAAAAAAATATTATAACTTTCATGTCCTAACAAAAACATCAGGCATTTACATCAAAATTCAAATTTTGTAAAAAGAGACCGAACTATCCTCAAATTTCATTATATTTTTCACCTTATAAATTTCACCTTTAAAATCCTAACTCAAAAAAAAATATTTATTTTATGCATGGGTACCTAAATAGTATCTTTTTTCATAACGAAGTGTTTTCAAGTAGTTATTAACTTAAGCTTAATTCAAATAACCAATACATAGGTACCTGCATAGTCTCCTTATTTTTATATATTTGAGTTTATATAAGAAAGTTTTAGTTTTTTATTATCATTTCGGGGGGGGGGGGGGGGGGCTTCAGCCCCTCAAGCCCCCCCCCTCGCTACGTGGCTGTGCTACTTATAATTTTTAGATCCGTTTGCAATGAAAAAGGGATAAATTTCAAATAAATCGTTTTCGAGAAAATCAAAAGAAAAACAATTCTTCCGACTGAGAAGGTGGAAAATCTGAATGGAAAATCTTTCGTTTTCAAGTATTATCCCTTCGGAATACCACTTTAAGAAAAATTAAGCTCTCTACAAAATATTATCATTCTACAGAAACTGGGCAAATATCCATATATTTGACAACAGTTCTGAGAAGACAACAGCACGTTCCAAGATGTAAAATCTGAAATTCTCCATTTCTTACTCCACAACCCTCAAAAACTGCATCAATCCTTTAATTCTTCAAATAAAAAAGTTATAATAATCCTATAATTTTTTGTACGTGCAAACGCTTGTGCAAGAAAATTGTTCTAATAGTTCATCTAATCGTAAATGCATATTATATTTATCGTGTAAATTCGAAACGACTTGACCAACTGAAATCATGTCTGGAATCAGCCCGTCTGGATCAAAAAATCGACAACATGGTATTCGCTCTTTTTCGCTTTGATTCGATAACCATTTGCAACCAGAATATCTACTCATACGTCTACTACTCATATTTGAAGGAATCTAAATTAACGAAATCATATGGCTCCTCATCTTTTCGTTTCTTTTAAAGCCCCTATATCAAGTGTTTTCAATCCTTCTGAATTATCATCCACATAATACAATTAATAATTTTTCTTTTGATTTCAATAATTTATTTTGTCTTTGTATTACCTAGACCCTCTGTTATAAAGCTCCTCCTAACACGTTAAATCAAATTTTCCGCTCAAACAGTTCCTATTGAAGCACATATGTACACTTCCGCAATCGTGCAGCACAACCGCCTTCATTAACATTAGCTAATTGGTTTTGGTGCTGGTTTTCCCTCCTAAAGATGTCAATTCAAACCATACATCACCCGGATACAGGTATGTGTGCAACTACACCATTAGAGCCAGTGTTTCTGTTTCATTTTTGAGAGCCACCAATCATTAAAGCGACTCAAACTAATGTGCATTTATAGTTTTCCTTGACAGATGTAATTTACAGTCAAATGTAAAAGCGTTATCTGACTGCGAATATTGGTAGCTTTGTTTCGACCATTAATAATTGGATACGTATGATATTGAGGATAACGCTTGGCCAGGTAACGCATCGTACTGTCAAAAACTGCAATTAAGAAACTCAAGTTTCAGAATCAAATTTGATTGCTGAGCCCGCACAGAATTTTAAGATGTTCAAACGGCAACCGACAACAAAGCGGCGGAGTGGCGGCGCGGTCAACTAACGACGATGCAGGCTGAGCTTATGTGAAAAATGATCATTCAACTTGACTTCGTTTGGTCTAAAGCATCATTAGACGCGAGGTCTTTGTATATGTGTTATGCGGGTAGGTATAAATACAATGACCTTGCTGGGACTCTGCCGATAGATGAAATATTATTAATGTCCGTCCACTGCAACGAGTGGTTAATGAATTGCTGGACCTCTGAGAATCCATAATTTTTCACCATAAATATACTGAGCAGACTGATCCACGAATTCGTCCCATCCTTCCTCTCACGGACGGTCGGTGGTGGTTAGAATTTTCATTTGGCTTTATTATGATTAATGACTCGCTGTGGGAATTACTGTCAGTGATTACATTCACCTGTGCGCCTGAATCTAAAAAGGCATTTTTTGCAATAATCGAAGATTTATATCGCAGAGGAAAGAATCCTAAAATCAAAAGTACAAACAAAAACAATTGTCAACGAAAACGAATAGAACCTTAGCCATCCCAAATAAAGCCCCATAAGTGATCTATTATGGCTAAGCCAAGAGAATCACCGCCGCAACGAGTTTCTATTGATCTCGCTGTTATTGTATAGTTCACATGTGTCATTGCGCAATGGCCACATGGTACCCAAGCTCGCCACACTGCCATCACAGACGTCACACGGGCAGCCATTTCTCTCTGCATGTGGCTCACACCTTTTAACAGGAGTGTTATTGATTGAGCCATTTCCATTTTTCCAATTGCTTATTGCGGTGCATTCATAATTTTGCAGTGTTTGTTTGTCTGTTACTTCTATTCGCCGGGTTGGATCTTGATGCAGTATATGTGGCTGGTTTTCTATGATCCTCAACATACATCGGGCAAGAATAGCGCCTTTGAGTGAAACTATTATGGACGTCAGACATGTGTTTTTATTGTGCCCGAAGCTGGCGGCTGTGGTGTTTCTGACACCATGGCGTTTCGTATACAAGTTGCCTCGCAACCCGTAAAGTTAAGATACTATGCCGCACCACACCAGACCGAGCCGTCATCATCGTAAGTTCAATTGAAGTCTCTCACACAGGGGAATCTTGATAAGAATGAGTTAAGTGTCGGAGCGAATTCAGGTGTTTTCATGATCGGTGATGTTGTGCGCAGAGAAATGTTCGTTTGGTTGTGGATTGTGTGGTGTTGGTGTGTTGTGGGCCTTTTGGGAGATGTGTCCTATTGGATATGGTTGCCAATCATCTAGGCATCAGGTTGAATTGTATGGCCTTTCTGGATGGTGGACCTATACTTTCGTTGTAGGTTAGAGTATGAAATTGCGTATGGTTTGAATTGGATAGTTGTGGCATTTAAGACGGCTTTTGTCCTATAGCGATGACACTGCATGATTGGGTCATGTTTTATTGGGTGTCTATTCAGTGTGAAATGCTTTTTTTTTATTGAAGCAGATGTAGAGGTTTATACTTGGGAGTGGTAAAGTAACTCAATCAGGAAATATATTTACAACAATCAATGCGAGAAGATTGAGAGCTTGGGATATGTTTTTTAGGTAATGGAATCTTAGATTCATTTCACTTGAGAACAATGACGTGGGTGTTTAGTTATTCTACAATGGTTTTTATTGAGAAATAGATCTAGTGACATTTAAATTAATTATGGTCGTGTTTTGCCAAAAGACTCAATAAAAATCTGACTTTTGATCCAAGATGGCATGTTTTGTGTCTTTAAAGTACGAGTACGAGTACATATCTGCTTTCATTTACTTAAAGAGTAAATGTGTTTAAAAAACTTAATATTTGATGATTTTGTTTACCGAAAACACCTAGGTCTAAGTCCAAAAATTACAGTCTCGTCTCCAGAGCCTAAGTTAGCCGCGAGAAAAGAGACGAGACTTTCTTGTCTTAAACAGTTTAGCAGTTAAAGTGCCATTTTGTTCACAGTTGGTTCAATTGTTGGCCCCATGATTTTGTAGAATATTTTTTTTTATCATAAACATTTTAATCGTTTTCGTCAGACAAGTAGGTAAACACTTGAAAAATCGCGGTTTCACTTTGGGATACTCTTAAAAATATAAAACTAAAACTTCATCTAAGACCTAGTCAAAGCCTGCTACCGAGGCACCAACATGCAAAAATACTTACGAGATATCTCAACGCTCGAACACTGCACATATTTTGCAATCAACTCCCGATTGCCAAGGAATACACCTTCTTTCTACCAGAGAAAAATTATTGCCCAAACATCCAAAGACATCATGACAAGTCCACAAGCGAGTGTTTTTGCGGTGTAGGTTGTAGTTGTGGATCTTAAACAATAATTTCACCACTGCATTAAATTACAGCTCAAGACAGTGCATGAGGTGCGCAAGGATCACACAATATCCGTCTGTTTGTTTGTCTGTCCATTTTTCCAAGCAAAGAAGTAGCAACCGCACTGTAAGTTATCGAGGAACTTTTCTCTTGGACAAACCAACAAGATGTGTATTTCTCTTACATCAAGGGGTACAAATGCTCAACTTGTGACCAAAAAGGATTAGAGAGATATTTTTTTTTTTAAATATAAGGTACGCGGAATTGTGACGAAATAAAACATGGCTTTCTGTGTCGGCTGTAATGAAAATATACGACGAGTTAATTCCAGAATTTATTTATTACTTGGTGTGTAGTTAGATCGTAATAATGTAAATGTTTGTCGGTTAGTTTGGTTCAACAAGTTGCTTTTTTTCTTTTTTTGTTTCGTCGAGTTGTTTGCCAAAATACGGAAATGACATTTTGAATGGTAGAGTGGACATAGTTTAAGAGGAGGGTGTGTGCACTGAGTTTATGTTTGGTAAGTTTTGGTTAGGTCTAAGACCTAGTTGGAAGGTACTATAGTATTACTAAGCTTTCATTAATTGTGCGAGGCTTATAAAATAATAAAATATTTTACAATTATCAAAAAGAGTGACAGGTCCTTAGCTACTACTTACTTGTAGATTTAATATTATTCGTTTTCCATTTAGAGGGGGCGAAGTACTTGTGAGTATTTTTCCAGTAACTTGCATTGGAGTGCACAGAAGATTTGAGTTTTGGTTGTATACCAGCTAGGTTCTACATTTCACTTTCACTCGAAATGAAATTGAAATCGATCGAAAATAAAATTCGATGTTCTACAATTATTCGACTTTATCGTTTTCAATTTCGAATTTGTCGAAATTCAAACAAAGTGAAATTGTAGTGTTCCACATTTCAATTTTATTGTTTTCCAAGCGATTTCAAAGCTATCTTGTTCCATTTGATGTGAAACAGGGGTAGACATAAAAATACTGCGCAGGAGGTTTAGATTTTTTATTGAAGGTTTGGACGGACTGGAAGGGTTCAATAAGAAAGAAGCTATGGCATAACAAAGCCGAAGATGTATCAAGTAGAGACCGCAAATTTGTTGTATCGCCTACAGAAGATGCTATTGCTAATATTGCAGAAATTGAAGATTGCTTAAGTTGTGGCAGTCATCCATCGTACTTTGAATCAAAGAGCTCTCTTATCGCTTTTTTAACCAAAATACTTTTGTTCTAAACATTTTTTTGACATTTTGGACATTTCACGTGAAGCGAACAACTAAAAAAGTGGTGATCTTAGAATCCGATTGTGTATACTTCTCTTAGAATAAATATGAATTAAGAAGGATTTTGATTTTTGACGCTTAGGAGCGTAATTTAATTTAGAAAAATCTTCCTTCCAACCGCTTGCCCATAGCTTGACGAAGATTTAGGCTAAGTTCATGATTGCAACATTGAATACACATGCCATGCACAGCACATGCCATGCTGTGATGCAAAGATAATGCAGTGTATTTACATTTATGAACGCAAATCAGCCTTAATAAATCAAAAATCAAAATCCTTTTAAATTCATATTAAACACTTATAGAAGTATACATATATACATAATTCAAAAATTAACGGATTGTAAGACTCACCAATTATATCTCTTTAAACGCTATCTGCGTCTAAACCAAGTTTCATGAACCCTCCAAAGTTGACATCTTTAAAGGTAATTTTTAGCTAAATTAGGCACATTCGCATATTCGTAATCTAGACATCTGTCATATTTGCTCTCAACTTAAGCCTTATTTTTGAAATAGTAGTTCATTGTTTGGTTTAAATATTTGTCTCGATTTCTATTTTGACAAATAATAGACTTCCGCAGGAAAATACCTCCCACAGCTATTAGATCACCTTAAAAAACTACTCACTTGATTGCATAAGCTTCTGGCTTATACTTCAGTTTAGCCACCTGAATTTCAAAAGGCACCCTGCTGACATAGACGAAACAACTCAACCAAAATATATTATGATTAACAAGTCCTGACCCAAAGATGAGAGATTTAAGATAAAGTTGCGCGCATTCATATCCAGCAGCGTTCACTTAGACTAACTGTGGTGCGTAGCGCAGACGCAGATTTTATGATTCAATGTTTCTGGAGCTGCGGCGGCGGCAGCAACTTGAATGTGTTGAAATTTTCTATAGAAAATCCCAAATCAAACTACTGCGCAGCGCATATGCGCGCGCCTAACACAGCAACTAAGTAATCAATTATATCGTTGTCTTATATACATTTAACGATATTGATCTTTTATATTTTTAAACTTTTATTTATTTCCTAGACACGCATTAGATCCCATTAACCGTAATACACTCGATTAATAATCGTGAGGTGAATAGAAATTCCAAAAAGGCTCAATAAAGTCAAAACATTATACAAATAGTAAAGTCTGCTTTAACCAAACCAATAAAAAAAAATGACTCATTCGCCATGTGTTGCGCCTGTGCTTGTGCAGTCGCCGTGTATAATGTGCTCCAATTTCAACAGAGGAAACTGGATCATGCAATCACGGTATCATAATTGACATCTAGTGGACAGTAGCCACAATAATAACCAAAAATAAAAAAAATGGGAACAAACTCACCGTCGTCAGCCGCCAATGTAATTAGTTTCTCCTCGAAATATTGCCTGCACTCGACTGAATAAAAAACTGAAGTTTGAAGCCCTTGCTTCATGAACAGGAGCACGGAGGACCGCGGTCGACACACGTCCATGTGGAAAGAAGCCATTTGCCAAAATGTCAAAATCCTTTATAATATATTTGTTTTGTCATTCAGTGAAAAATGGCCTTATCTCAAAATCAGTCCACACACATGAGGCAAATCTTTAGCTCTCCTTCTCTCTAGTTGGCTGGCAGGCATGAGTCTGGCTGAGTGACTGACTGACGACTGTCCGGTGATCTTGCAGATTAGGAAATTAATTTTTCATTTCCTTCCTAAGTAGCGGGACTGAATAAGGGGTGGTAAGCTTGCTAAATATTAAGATATTTTTGTATTTTAAACATACACTACACACTCATACAGTAGATGGTAAAATTATTCGTATCTTAAAAAAATAAAAAATTATTCTCATTTTCTTTGTGCGCCTATTTATGTTTGATCCATTTATTTACCCACTGATACGAGATGTCAGAAAGAGCTATTCAAAGATGGATTCTTAGTGAAACGTTGAACACTGAGCATTCTTACAACTTCTGAAGTTGTTGATCAATGATGACATTTTTGTACAAATAGTGACATTACTTATTAAGAAAATAATGAAACTATACCCTGGCGACTACATAGTTTTTTAAAACGATCAGTCCTTCTGAGGTCGGTTCGATTAAAAAATGCACCTTTTTTAATTGCGTTTTGGGATAAATACACGTTTTTCGTATAGGAAATTTTGGAAAAAAAAATATTTTGAAAGCAGGTGTATATTTTTCTCGTATTTTAAAAAAACTGTGAAACAAACAACCCAACTTAAGAATAATATCGTAAAATTTTTGTTTGAACAAATTTTTTTGCAAGTTACATACTAAAAACTCTTCTCGTACGATTTGCTGATCCATTCAAATTTTAAAACTTTAACTGTTCGAATATTTATTGCAATGACTGTAGCGGCAACGATTTGATTACATAAAATGAAGCAAAATTGCGAACCTAATTCGTATGGCTATAAAATTTCTAACTATGATATTAGTCTTTCTGTCTTTTTCTAGCTTCTTATGTTGTTGCACATGCGCGACGGGATATAAATCTTCTTGAAGTTTCTGGTCCAGCCGGGCGAGCGCGAAAAAATAAATAAAAAAAAAAAACTGAATCAAAACGTAAACAATGAGACACTGTATAGTTATATATTGTATGGCGAAGCTGACAGGTTGAAAAGGGAGGTAGAGGGCGTAACGTTAACGCTTTAATCACAACCTGTGCGACTCTGGTCATAAACATTAGTCAGCCGGCCACAATTTCTTGTCTGCTGGTAAATGCAGTTGTTGGAAGTGGAACTGCACAGCCGAGCTCTGCTGATACCTTCTGGTGATCGCTGGCAAAAAAGTATAAATTGTTACATTTACAGGTAAATAAACTTGATCGGTTAGGATGTCTATAGCGTGTTTTTTGTGATATCTCACTCAGACGGTGAATAAATTTTGTGATACACTGTACTTAAAGTTTGGATAAAATGTCAAACGTCATACATACATAGAGTTTTCTAATTTAGAGTCGTTCTTCGGAGATATTTTTAAAGTTTTACTTCTTAGCGCGCGTTTAAGCAGGCTAAAGACTATCGTACGAACTCTTTGTGGCATGAATGAAAACTGATCTCATATCGACTCTGTGTAGTATAGAAGGCGAACTAGTTATGTTTTTATCCTCAATATAAAGCACACAAATTAGTGCTCGATGGGAAAAAAATATTGGTACGGAGTTTACATGGCTTAAAAATTATTTCCGTCAATGTTCACAAAAACACCTAACACAAGAATAAAGTCTCGCGCAAGCATACGAAGTGGCGGTGGCGATTTCAACATGGATGACGAAATCAATAGAATGGAATGGGATGTGGATTGCAATACGTTCCACAGATGCTTCGAGCGATGGTGATGTAAAGTTTAAAAAAATGTTTGGGAATTAATTTCGGAATAAAAGAAATTTTTTTAATTTCGACTTTTCAGAGAAAAAGTTCAAATGGATTTGAGTTGCCTATTGGAGATCGTAACGATTCTTCAATGACAGTTTTTGACTTGGCAACAAACCATATCTTGATAGAGACAGAGTTTGCAGTTTCAAATGTCATCCCAAAACCCGAAAATCGCCCTTTTCTCAGAGCAAAAAATAAATCTAAAAAGTTTCTCCATCAATTAGAACCTTGTGTGTTGAAACAAACATCATCGGCTAAAAGGTTGCTTTGAAAATCTAGCGCTTATAAAAGAAAACCCGTTTTTCAAAAACCCACGACAAATTTTTTTTGAACAGCGGTCAGAAAAATTACTAAAAAAAAACATCCAACGTCTTTAAATGAGACAAGGCAACATATTTTTCTAATTTTCTATTTTCTTCTTCAATACAAAACAGTATGAAAAATGTGATAATGTTTCGCTTTCAATTTATTCGTCCCCTTGATTTCTTGTGAAGTGTTGCCCGCTGCTTTTCCAACTGGTGATGAAACTATATATTTGATTCAACTACCTTAAAACCCTTATTTTAAAATCGTTTCTTCCTTTTTGAAAGATAATGAATTTTCCAGGTCAAATTTGAATACAAGTCATACTTAACTTTAACTAATAGCAAAGTTTTTTAACTATTAATAAAAAAAGATGGAATCTATGAAACCGTTCCAAGAGATTGAAAAGTTAGAGGGATGCTATAAATTTAATGATAACCTGACAAATGAAAAAATCTTTTTATATTAAATTTCTTTATTTCTATCGTTTCAAACATAACACTGTTTTCTAAAGTCTAGAAGCAACACTACCATGATCATCTAGTCACGAAACCGTCTTTACGTCACCAGTCATTGCAATGCATTCAATCTCCACCAAAGCGTCCATCGGCAAACGAGCTACTTGGAAACAAGAGCGAGCTGGAAACTCTTTTGTAAAAACTGTAAAGAAATCACAAATTCTACTTTATAAACTTGTTTACCTTAAGCTGATCTAGGCACAATCAAGTGCTAGTTAACTATACTTTATACAGCGGCAGCGTTGTACTGATAAGCGTATATTATAAGATAATGACTTATCGATATGATAGGTCACAAATGTTCTGTCTTATCTCCTCTGAGAATTACTTTTTTCAAAAGATCGAGCATAACTTACTTGTTTTGTAAACATCATTGACAGTTCCAAAATCTTCTAGATCCTTAAGGAAAATGGTATTCTTAACAATTCTGTCCATTCCAGAATCAGCTGCTTTGAGAGTAGCCTCCATATTCTTCAGTGCCATGCTGGTCTGAGCTGCAACGCCATCAACAAGCTTCATTGTGTCTTTATCCAAACCCAAACATCCAGAAACATAGACTGTACGATCAGCAACAACAGCTTGACTATTTGAGTAATTGATTTATTATATCTTTTCATTTTGTTAAGTTGCAATTTATTTTCAAACTCACTTGTATGGAGCTACCGGTTTAGCAGCGTTTGCAGTGCTCACCAATTTTCTGATTAAAGTTGACATTTTATTCATTTATTTTCGTAGATTGAAACTAACAGCGACAGTGTGTGATTGCTTTCGAAGGCGAATAGAAACTAATCGTGGAATTCGAGGGGTTAAGTGAATCAAACAGAAATTTAATCAGTGATGCATATAGAAATATAAGAAAAATAATGGAACGATTGACGAACACAAATAGAATGAAAAAAACAGTGCTTCCAAAGTGCTGATAATATGAAGACATTTTGAATATGTATAGTAAATTAAAACTAACTGTTTATTGAATATTAATATATTTATACAATAGTTTGTACATAACTTCGTGTGAAAATATTTCTAACGTAAATTGCTACACGGTATACCAATTTAGGAGCAGTGTATTCAAATGTATTGTATACGTACTGATTATTCCAACGCGTAAATCCTTAAAGAGAATCAGAGAATTCATAACTTCAGTTGTTAACGGTTTCCCAGACCAATACCCGTTTCGTCACGCTGGCTACTACGTTTTAATAAATCATTTGTATTTTCCACCATTAAGCTAATAATTTGAATGATTATTATTGAAGTTCGGTTTAATATTAAGTTTACAACAATCGCTTTTGTTTCAAATGCAGCCAAATCGATATAAAATGTAATTGATGAACCACCAACACTAAAAGAGTTAATTGACACCCTACTGCGAAAATATACGATTTAAATTTTTTGTGGTTTATTATAATTTATTGTGTGCAAAAACTGCATAAAATATTTTTTTCTAAACTCTGACCAATTTTTTTTTCAATAATTTTCTTTTTTCCTACACCAAATTTTATACCATTCCTTAACAAATTTTTGCAAATGGAATCATTATAACCCAGCTCTACACTTGATTTTGTATGACTTCAAAAAATTTTTGGAGCGAGAAATACAGCTAAACGTCTTTTTTTGCTTATAAACCTCAATAATTTAGATCGATTACTAAGAAGAACAAACAATATTGCAACCGAAGTATTTAATGTGTACTTACATTTGGCATTTCCCCATTTAGAATTTCAACTAGGGTTCCCAACCTTTTTTCGACTGATTTCAAATATTTAATTTTCAAAAAATATTTTTTTTTTTTAAATCAAAAACGTATTTTTTTTTAAAATTTTTTAAGTATTGAATACTTTTTATAAATTTAAATTCTTTTGCATATATATTTCGATTAAAGTCAGGTGAACCGGTTTTTGAGAACCTAAATTCAAAAATATGATTCAGTGTATTTGTATTAAAAAAAAATCGTCGGAGGCATTTTCAAGAAAAATTGAAATTTCCTAAAAGGCAAGAATTGTATGGCAGGTATTGTTAATTTTGGTCTTTAAAAAAAAATCAACAAAACGTTTAAAGATGCGTTCCTAAAAACACCATACACCAAAAGAAAGTTAGACAGAATTTCGAATTCGACTTTAATGTCAAGTTTGATCAAAACCTTTTTTTTGCACGAATCAAAGACTTGCCTACTATATGGCAAGTCAAGTAGAAAAAAAGAAATGCTTAGGCTGATATTCACTCACTCTGTTAAGTTTAAGAGCATTTTAACTCAAAAAATCCGTCCTCATTATGCCATAAAAATTTCCTTTTCATGAGCTAATGAGAGGATATTTTGAGTTAAGAGACTAAACGCTAACATTGACACTTTTTTCAAGCCAAAACTCCATATTTCAATTTTTTTTTTTTAAATGATGTTGTTGCAGTTCATAGTTTTTGAAAATTTAATTCTCAAAAATTAATTTTCATAATTTAAAAAAAAAACTTTTTTCTAATTTTTTGTTCAAACTATTATAAAACCAACTTGTAATGATCGGTGAAAGATAGTTTCGAGTCCAATACCACTCCGAGGTAAGTAAAACTTGACAGACTTATTCAACAAATAGTTACATAAATGTAGATATGTATTTATATAAAACTATTTGGCTCCGGAAACCATTTAAAAAAATAATTTCCAGCTATGAGCCACTGTATATATTTGAACAAATTTTTGGTTACCACATTACCAGACAAAGAAGAACTAAAAGAAATGTACAAGAAAAATAAAATTATTTTACTATAATTTATTCGGGTGTCTTGATGGGTTTCTAGACCTTCTCTATTAAAACGATAAATAAATGTGGCATACGTGAAAAAAAGAATGATAAGAATCTAATTTCAAAAGCCATTCCTCAAAGGTCAAGTGGGAAGGATACATATTGATTTCTTCAATAATAAAAGTATGCAATAAAGTTTAGAATGGAAACATTTAATCGTACCATATCCTTTACTTAAAGTAAAATATCACTCAACTTCATAACCACACAAAATTTCTTGGCAAACTTCAATGTTTTTTTATCAAACCAATTTCGAACAAATTTATGCAACAAGAATGACAAAGGTCAGAGCACACACAGTGCGCGTTACGGTTCATGTTTTTGTTTAAGCCAACAACACTCCTCGTAATACGTCGCCGTAGTGTTTTGTAAATCAAAGGCCAATAAGTGCAATTTCCGTTTGGACGAATAAATAGGAGGAAAGGTACACTTCCTTCCCAAAATAATTTAAACACTACTATTAGAGGTCCTCGATAAAGTGACTCTCCTATGGTTTTCGTATATACGTAGGTACTTCATTGAAGTTACAACGTAGTGGCGGACAGCGGGGACCCATTTACGATATGGTCTATGAATTGCCTACAATTTACCAGTTTTTTGTAGTTCAAAAGCTTTAACGACGTTGAATTGCAAACAGTGCACACACAAGGTGAGAATTGCATTAGCCTCCCATAAACACGAACGTCAAATTCGTGCTACAAAGTGCTTGTTTTGCGTGTCGCCACCACGACTACCGTCGACGACGACGACGACATTGTCGACAAAGAAAGAAAAAGCCTCCAAACACTACCATTGCTCTGCCAGACTCAGACT
Organism: Syrphus vitripennis; assembly: GCA_958431115.1. Classification (NCBI taxonomy): domain Eukaryota; kingdom Metazoa; phylum Arthropoda; class Insecta; order Diptera; family Syrphidae; genus Syrphus; species Syrphus vitripennis. Next base: position 121,518,582 of record OY288108.1, on the reverse strand, counting down.
ACCACAGCCGAGCTAGCATTTATGGCAGATGATTTATGCGGTATAGCGATAAACTAACGAAATTAATCGATCTATATTTTTATAGCACCTGGGACCTGGGTTCGCGGTAATGATATGGTTACTACCTACTAAATATGCCTGCTACTGTTGAACAACAATCAAAGCACGACTTTTAAGCTTCTTCTTCTGGTCGCGGCCGCATCATTTCTGCGTCACGTTGTCTTCACCGTCATATATAAAAGTCGTAACTTGCAATTCAAAATGTCTAATGGGGCGCAAAGAATGAACAGCTCGTCGGAACACGTTCCGTGTGGCAAAGTCTGAGGAATCCTTCAGTTTAATTCAATCACCAATTTGATTCGTGTTTGTGATACTCACTGTTGGGTGCACTTAACATACGATGTGCATTGTGCATACTGTAACAAGTAACACTAGATTGGTAAACCCCGCTACCATGATCCATGAGTGTCATTTGCAAAACTGTCAAAATCATTACTCATAGACCGATTGGGCTGGCTTTGATTTAACCTGCCACCGATCAATAGAACCTGGCAATTGGTAGTTTTTCTGTCTCCCACAGACAGTCACTTTATGTCTGGAACAAGTAACCTGTTGTTTTTATCATTCTCTTTTATAGGTGTATGTGAAGACATAACGGTAATAGCAACTGATTTATTAGCAATAACTAGAGTTTTGACGAATTATGAAAACAGTGTTTTAGTTTTGATATTTTTTGCATGGTAAGGTGTTTGCTGTGTATGAAGCGAAAGACTCATTTTGACAGACAGATATTTGTTTGAAAAGACAGATAGGGTTAAGAGAATTGGTTATTTATAAAATATTGGACGAGTTTTTTTGTCGAGCCCACTGACATTAATAGTTAATAGTTAATAGTTAATATGTTATACATAAATTATATTTAGGTGTGATTTGAAAAAAATTAAATGAATGATGTGTGGTGCCAAATAGAATTTAAAATATTTTAAGTCCTTAAATTTCAAATATTCTAATGAGTTTTGAGTTGCTTTGTTTCGAGACGAATTTTTTCCACCTTGTTTTCACTTCCGGGAAAAAGATATTTAACAACATAACGGCGGCGGCGTATGGATGTTAGAGGTATGTATAATTAAACTAGGCTACGATTGATAAATATTTTTATTTTAATTTAACTATATAGGTTTTCTTCTTCCTATTTAAGAAACGATTGTCATTATCCAGAGTTAAGTGAGTGAGACCATGATTTTGCCATTCCGCTGCTCCTCCCACTTTTGGGGTTCCCCGTGTTGGCCTCAGAAAACGTCGGCAGGTCCAATAAATGCAGATGCCGTTGCATTTGTTTGATCCAAGATTGTTTGCGCCTGTCTTTCTTCCGCGATAATGTTGGAACGTCTTTGCCTTTTAAAAAAGCGTTTCTCCTCCACCGTCAATTTTTACCGTGATTTTTAATAGCTGTGCATTTTAAACACCCTATCTTCTGTTCACAGCTAAAGACTACTTGGGCCAATATCGCGAAATTTTATATAAATATTGCATTCACTTCTTCACTACACATTTTCGCCCGCTCTTCATTGGTTTTTACGATATTTGCCTGAAATTTTTCATTTCTGGATTTTGGTCTTTCGGGCTTGTTTTGTTCGGATTCTTATCCTAACCCTATTTGATTGAATACATCCAGTTACCAGTAAATGGACAAGTTTGAAGCCAATTTTATACGAAAATTACTTGTACGGTATATCGGAGCAGGCGTTCAGTGCGGATGGAAAAATATGTTACGAATCGTTAGAAAAGAAGCTGTTGTTTTTTTACTGTCTATTCCCTGGTTAAAAAGAACAAGTGCATGAATTACTATTACAAGATATAAAATTCAAATAAAATACGTCACTAATGCAGCAAATATTTAAAATATCTTTGGTAAACTACCAACAATTTCAAGCAAGTACCTAACCTATGTCCATTGCCATTCACTTTAACTGGTCTCCAGTCTCCATTAAACAAAAATCTACTATATCCACAGTGTATCTACACACTCCCACTAACCATACATCATCTCATTTATGATTGATTTTCACTGGATTTAACTAATTACTTGACATAACTTCTCCTTTCATTTTCAATATTTTTTTTATTTTGTAGACAGATATACTGAACAAAACCCTGCAATTGCATCATTAAAATTGCTTATTTACATTTAAATACACTGGTAGGTAATATCACTGAATCAATATTTTACCAACAACATCAAAAAACTTACACAATATGATCAGACATCAGAAAGGTATGTAGTACTAGTATAGGTCTGATGAAATCGCCATAAGGTACTTCAAAAGAGCAGTATCACACTTCGCGCATAAATGACAAACAATCAATGATAATTTGTAATTGTCAGGTGATGTTGAGGCTCGCGTGCGGAATCCACCTGAGAAGGGAAAACTTTATTTTTTGCCAACACACATCGGTAGGTATATACGAGTATGTTGTAGAGACCCTCCGAGGCGCCCAAAAATCACCTACAACACTTGAAACAAATTAATAACAATTATGATTGTTGAGATGCCTAAATTGTATAATCATCATCGTTCGAACGACCAACAAAATCGTGTTCATTATCAATATTCTCTGGTATTTGACACAAAGCGCAGAAAATATTATTAATTTGTCTGCGAAAAAGGAAATAATTTATTTACGGAATATTATCACCATGGAGAAGTAGGATGCGTGCATTATGTTATTTCAAGGGGCGGGGATCAATCCTGCATCATCTGCCAGATTTCTTTTAGGGGAAAACAAATACTTTCATTCGCAACAATTCAGGGCTGCATTTTGTGCAATCGTTTAAGGCTAAAAAAAGACGCTCTCGAGGTGGCCATTTTTCTTTTGGTTATTAGCCACCACGCAAAAAATGGAGAGTTAGTCCAATTTCAAAATCGAAGCGATATTTTTTAAGAATTTGAACGCCCCTAATGAAATTAGTGACATTTAAAAGATTCATCGTCAACGTTAAAATTCATTGGGCCCTAAAAAAACGCCCTAAGCGATGCAATTTTAATGCAGCTATGTCTTCTGAATCTGTGCTGAAATTGGTGGGAGGAAGGAATGCACTAACTGCAAAACGATAATTCGGCCAAGACATAAAACGCACAATACCCATATTGTATGCGAGTACATTACAAAACATATTATAATCGAAATTTTCGAACAGGCAGAGAGACCCATGTCGAAATTAATTAGTAGCGGGTGAAGATCATCATCGACGGTTTATCATCCTAAAGTCTCTTTAATTTCATATTTCATTGCCAAGATGATATATAAGGCCTGCAAGGCGTGACGGGATATCCTTTCCACATTCGTTACCCCGATTGGTCTTTCAATACGATGGAAAGTGAAATTCTCAATTAATGCTTTGAGTTATGATGCAATGCAAGCGTCTCCTTCGTCGTGCGTTGTCTTGGGATATATCAAACATTAAGATGGTGACGGAAAAGTGGCCTTGCGGATTTCGCTTTTTTTTTACATGAGTGGAGATTCCATTGGTGACCTGACATGCGTGTGTATGTAGGTGTTTTTTGTATTGAATTGTTTTTTTATTTTTGGCTTGGAAATAAAATGGTGATGTTGACATCGATATCCAAGGAATAAGTGTTGATTAAACAGGAACCTAGGATCATGGTTTATCTTCGATCTCATGCAGTGCGAGACATGAAGTTAATATGTGATAAAGTGGTAATAATCGTTAAATTTCTTGTTTTTAACGGAAAGTTATTTAAGCTTATAGGTTATAGATGCTACACATTCATAACAAGTGATAAAGCAATTTAAAGCATATTGAAGGCCATTTAAATATTAATTATTAAATTATTTCTTTAAAGAATTTACCCATCACTTTAGAATATGTTTGAACGACCAATTTCGGTGACATCTTAGACAGCGAATGGACAAAGTTTATAAATAAGGCTTAGGTGTTGAAAGCCTGTTCAAAGTTAGAAAGGGTTGATAAATAGAATTTTTAGGATAGTATACCTCAACCTTTACGCCTCGAGCGAAATATACAACATTTTTCACAGATAAATTTTGACATTTTTCTAAAATTGAAAGGAAACTGAAGTGGTAAATCTCATATCAAAGCGTGGCTTTCTGCGATATACGAGTTTAAGCTGTTAATTGGTTTCGAAAATTTTCAGTTTTCCCCCACAAAAAAACCGAATTGCTTACGAAAACCGTATGTATCACCATTTGTACTAAAGGCAGGATGTTTTTTAAACTTGTGGTAAAAAATTTCGGGTTGTATCTTTACACGTTTTATTGATTTTTTAAGACAAAAAATTACGGTAGGTACGTGTTCAAAAAAGTCTTTTTGAAAAATAACAATTTGTTTTTTTTCTAATTTATAAAAAGTAAATCTTCAAAAATTTTTTAAATTGAAAAATTCCAAAAACGACTCGATGTACTTATAAATATTGTTGGAATTTGAATTTTTTTTTCTATACTATCTTAAATAATTTGAGCAACAAAATAATTTAAATTACAAGAATAACGGTACTTTTGATACTTATGTATGTTAAGAAAACCATTTTCAAAAATCTCAAATTTCTCGGAAACGGTTTCTAGAATTTTGATAAGTTTTTCGTACTTATATCTACTGGTACGACCAGTAAAAAATTTCACAAAAAAACCTAGCCTAAAAGTGTTCTACCCTCAAGACTCAACTAAATATGTTTGGTCCGTGCCATGAAATAAGGGTTACATTTTTCGGTCGGTATATTCACCGAGCTCTCGTAAGTTTAAGAGACTCTTAAAGCAAAATATCATCGGTCATTATCTCATGGAAAGGGAATTCGTATGACCTTCACAGGTAGGATTTTTTGAGTTAAAAGGCTCGGTGAATACCAGCCTTAGACTTAAAAACTTTATTGACTTTCACAATAAAAGGATAATTAAGTAATTGTGCTACATAACAAAAACGAAAACAATTTTTTTTTTATGATTTCTTTGTGTCATTTTTGTAACGGATTTTTCGTTTCGCATATCCAGCAGCATTCTTAATTTAAGGAACCAAATAAAAAAAGTGGTTATCTTGCCTACACTATTTTCTTAGGTTTTTCAACAATTGGCCAGGTACATTTAAATTTGTTATCAAACATGATTGAGTTTTTGGTAATTTTTTTCAGAGATGAAGAATTGAAGAATTAACTGAAACATAAATCTTTCGATTTATTTCAATTAAAAAAAACAAGCCTGCTTTTTATTTAATCACAGCTCCTAAAACATGATTCAAAAATAAATTAATATTTTTTTCATGTTTCCAAAACGATTAAATATGTTCAAACAACTTGACAACAGTTTCATAGCCCTCCCAACAAGCAAACTGTCATCGTACATCAAAACTTTATTTTCACTGTTATGCTTTGGGCTTCACATAATATGTACGAACATGTTCAAATTCAGGTCGAAAATTTATCTTTCCGGGTCTCTGTAAACGGGTCAATTTGTTGCAATCGAATTAATATATAAATTACTCACTTCAATGTTTATTAGTTAATCCTAGCAATTATACGCTTGAGAGATGATACGAAAGATTGCCCAAACCTCCCTTATTACACATACATATATAAGTTGATCTTAAAAAGACGTATGTTTGTTTTTTAAGACTTCGAAAAGCGTGCGTCCTCCTTAATCCAAAAATGTCCGTTCCAAACATAAGAATCACATCTCTAATTATACCCTAAGACCACCACTCACTCCATATACGGAGCTTGGTGTACATAAATTTCACCGAACGTGTGCGTTCCTCTTTGAGAGAAGAGAAATTCTACATCCACACCTTGGTGCTTCACGCAAAAATGGATAAAAATAAAAAATAAAAAGATTCGATGCGCCTACGGAAACCTTACAACATGCTTACCTACAACTTTTGCCATCGTGGTGTCCTCTTTTCTTTTCGTAATTTTTCAACTTAATTACTTTCGCGGATTGGTAACGCGAGAAGGATCACTTACAGTTATTCATACGCCTAATGAAAACTAAAATTAAAAAAAAAAAATACAAGACTTTGAGCTACGACATTGTTGATGGCAAAAACGACGAAGACGACAAAGACTCATCCTTAAAACACCCACAATGCTGAAGATTGATGGAGAGGGATTATGCCTTATTTGCAATTCATGATAGCCAGAGTTGGAGTACTTCAATTCAAATATAATAAGTAAGTACCTATGGGCCCGATATGCTTTTTCTTTATGATGTCAAGTATATTGAATCGTTGAGCCCGAGCCGTGGCGGGATAGGTAGCAAAATTGTGTTTATGTCTATAATGCTTCAAATGCTATTCCTTTGAAGTGCATCTTCAATTTGATTTTTAATGATTTATTTTGTGTGTTACTTGTCAATACAAAATAAAGCTAATTTTGTCCAAACAAAGCTTAGTTTGAAGCGGAAATATTATCCATTATCCGTATTTAAATCTGATCTTGTACACCCTGATTAAGAGTTGATTTAGACTTCTTTACATTTTTGTATTTGTTTTATTTTTGGTACTTTACTTTCTATTATTACTTTGATTTGTACATTATGTTTCTACATTTTCTTTTAATCCTTTATCTTACTAAACCTACTTTTCTTATTATTTTATTTTTTCAGAAATGGCTCAAGGATTTTGATGAAATTTTCACAGTTTGTGAAATGAGAAGTAAGTGTGTTGAGTAAAATCCGCCTACTGCCTACAAACCTTTTTTTTTTGGTTTTAAAGAAACATTTATTTAACATTAACATTAACATTAATTTTGAGACGAATAAAAATTAGTTTTAACGATTTATAAGATAATTTTTATTTAGAAAATATTTTAATTTTCAATTAATAAAATAAGTCAGTTATCTACTAAGAGAGCGCTGAGGTTGAAATTAATTTTTTCTAGAGTTATTCATTAAAAATACTTGATTTAAAAACAAAATGATAAAACAGACTTCTGTTGTGAGTATTACCGTTATTTTTAAATATTTGATTTTGGCTCTCATGGAAAAGATCTGTTACAATATATTCCAATTTTTGAGGTTAGACTTGATTATTGAATAAAAAACTGTCGGATAGAACGAAATGAGAAAAGAATACAAATCGGTGGAACAATCGCGTTTCACGTTGTTGAAACGAAATTTAATTTGATGGATTATGATCATGGAAAGAGGAAAAAAAATGCTTTTGAAATACTATGTTTCATTTTTGTATCGTAATAATAACATAATTGGCTCTTCGAAATAAACAATTAATATGACGTATTTTACGAATAACTGTGATTGACGCGTTATATTCTATTTCTTACTGTTCTAACTTTGCCTGGTGCATTTTCTTTTAAGTTATGAACGGCAGCTAATGGAAAGTGAAATTAGTAATAATATGTAGTTCGCGTAAAGCTTATGGCCTACATAAATAATATAACAGTCAAAAAAAGCATTTCACACAAAATGGCTTTTATTATTTCAATGATGACTTCACCATCGATCATTGAAATGATCTAATATTTTATGTGTGCGACGGGATCGAAATAGATAACAAGTCATAATCATTAGTTTTGCATCAAAATAATTTGAAACGTCTCAAAAAAAAAAACAATTAAAATTTCGAATGATAAATTTCTCAGTTCCTATCGTTCACAGTTCATAAGCTGGCAGTAATGATAATGCAGATACACGACTGTTGTGTGGACGTTACTTAATTTATACTGTTTGCCGCATTAAATGACATCCTTCTGGTCTAAAAGCTATACTTTGGTTGACTCAGAGCGCTTTTGTTGCTTTGGCTGGTTTTCCTGTTTTAGCCTCTTTCAACAATACGCTGCTGTTGCTGGTTGTGTGTGACAGTTCCAAAAATGATTTTAATTTCTTGGAAGTGGGTAGACTGTCGGGTTAGCTCACAGCACAACTCACACTCCAACTGCAGGTCCTCTTCTGTGGAATACAATATACTCCGTGATCATATGGGTAATTGTTCAGCACGTTATCTTTGTGCAGTAGTGACTGTGACAGCGAGGAGCGAGTGGAAGCATAGTCTGTTCTATGCCAGAGGCTGTATTGTACTTGTACAATGCTGTAAAACAATGTATTGTGTGCAGTACAATTTATTAAGCTTGCAGGTAGCAGTCATATGTTATGCGTTGTCGCTTGTCATGTTCCGGTGTGTATGCGGTGGTGTCTCAACATTTTGTTAAGGATCTCCTTTTGGCCTTAGTATTCTGGTCTCTACTCTCTAGTATTTCGGAATATTTTTTGCAGCAGGAGGATCGTGGAGTAGGTGGATGTTTATAAGATATCTTATATATTTTTTCATAGAAATACATTTTTTATAGGTACAAAACATTGTTTCTGCTTATCTAGAGCCAATGAAAGGAAATTATTAGCTTACTTCTAGTTCATAAATTCTCAAGCTAAAATGAGATTCTGATTGGGTGTCAATCGGAAATAAAACACTTAAGGTCTTGTCAAACAGACCGCGGCCCAGTCTTCTTCAATTTAAATACAAACGGTTTTGAATTTTTTCATGCCTGAGGTCAACAAAATGAAGGTATTGTTGCATTTGTTTGATCCAGAAGTTTTTGCCCCTACGTTCTGCCTTCCACAATAATGTTGTGTTATCGCCTTTTGAAATGAATTTCTGGATTCTTATGTCGTTTTCAATTGGCAATCCGGAATTGGTTTTAGATTCAGAATCCCAATTGAACAGTTTTTTTCGATTCTGAAAAATTTGAAGTTTGGTGTGACTGTATTACTCGTAGTACTTCAAGCAATCACTTCACAGTTCGCACAATTTGTAAATTAAAAAAAATATGACATTTATCAAGTGTGACATTTAAATCTTTGAATGTGTGAGTGATTCTGTCACTGTCACTTTTGCCCAATTGAACGCATTCAGAATGCTTTTTTCTGCTTCCAGATTGCCAATTGAAAACGACATTATTTGATCGCTGTTTGGCAGTCCTGCTGTCATGCGCGAAGCATCTCTTCATATCAGCTGCTGTCAATTTACACGATGTTCGTAAAATTTGATGACTTCCATATTTTAAAAGAAGATATTTTTAAATTCAAAATGGTTTTAATATTTTCTCACTACGACCAATATTCACGAAGTTGCAATCTTTTAAGAATCAAGAAAATATGTGGATAATTGGCCTTGTGCAAAAGAATATTTACATTTTTATTAATTATGTAAAGATAGAAGATGGAATATAAAAAAAATGTCCATAACGTATAATATAACTACAAAATTCAGGCCATAGATAAAAGTTGATTCAACATCACTCTTATACTCCTCCTCTTAGCTTTGCCAATTTGAATATTCAGTACGCACACCATATTTGGTGTAATTGGTATCATCTCTCTTTCTCTCTCTCTTCCAAAGCTCATCCCGCATCCCATTACGACCATGGGTTACAAAATCAAATGTTTTGCTCCTAAAATGGCAAACGACAATTTACCATAATTCCCTATAAACCCACCAACCTGATCCTCAAAATGGTAGCAATGTTGTTACTTCTCAGCCAACATCAACATTCACAATATCACAATCATGCTTCATTAGTTGATCTTCCTTAATAAATTGGATGCGCTGAAATCTCTGCAACTAAACCGCCATCAAGAGATTTAAATGAAAAAAAAAATATAGGAATAATAAAACTCATTATTTAATCCAACAAATTTGGATAAATAAAAATCGTGCTGCCATGATATCCTGGTCCTGCGCCATCAGGTTGAACAAACTCATTTTTCTATTGCATTACAAAAGGGTCAATCTATTGTATAGTAGACCTTTGCCTGATGGCACGTTGGAAGTTACCTAATCTCGCCACGTATGTATTGTATCTAATTCAAGGATGAAATGTTTCAACTATAAACTTCGAATTGATTCTGGTGTGGTTCTAATCGGGATTGACTGAATGACCCACTGCCGTGTTCCACTTTCACTTGGACCTTTTCAGCTTTTGACCAAGAAGCAATTCATTGCTGATTAGTGATTATGAATCATCAAAATAAATGTTGTAAGTTGATAAGTATGTTTTAATTGTGTGATGTCATAGAACACAACAATATACCCAAAGTAGTCTCTCTTGAGTTAAAGGCTCATTAAATTGTCTTTTTGGTCTTAACAATCTTTTGAGATGGTAAGATGCTGAACAGTGTATATAAAAAGTGTTATTAGATCTTACAGGTTAGAAAACCGCTTTCAATCACTTTCCTTTGATATCTTCATGGAAACGTAGAAAACGAAATTACAATAATTTATATTTGAATTAAGATAAATGTAACTACACTCTGTATCAAAAGAAACAGACAAATTAATTTTGTTCTTACTATTCACTTATTATTTTCACCAAAATCGGATCGCTGTCACGATCTTCCTTCATCAAATATTGGGAAAGTAAATTACATATATATATATATTTAAAAACTAACCTAAAAATGTATTGGTATCAGGAATAAATTCACATTTTTTTTTGAGAATTAAGCTCATTTCATCTGATTTTTGTTCGAGCGAAATAATTCGCGATAGCTGAAAAAATTTCTTGGGGATAAAAACTCCTAGGTAAACATTTAACACATTACAACTACCCTAATACTCTCGCTAAAACCCCGTTACCACTACCGTTAATGTGCAATGTGGTTTGTCTAATATTTTTCTTTGTTTTGAAATTATGTGGTCTCCATTTTTAGGGCGAGGGATTATAAAAAAGGAAGTTGGAGAAATAGTTAACCAACTCAACATCAATCAGAACTAAATATTTCTTGACTCACATACTGTAAACTAAATTGGGAAGACCCCCATAATTAGATTAAATTCAGTTTAAATAGGAATATCCACGACTTTTGAAATAGAAAATCGCCAAATGAAAGCATTTCAAATGTCAGTCCCTTTTTTCTCAATGCAAAATACTTATCTCAACTGATCACTGGAGTGAACAGTGAAAATGTATAAACTGGTATGTAAAAGTATTTGCAGCGATTCGGTCATTCTCCTTCCGAAATAGTTTGCGTCTTCGTCGTTAGGTATTGCCCGTAAAATGATAATCGCTCCAATAAAAGTCTAGGTAATAATAACAATAACAGTAATAATAGTATTTTAGCCAAACAGGTTGATGTTGATGTTGTTTGAATCGTGAAGCTCGTGGGATCATGCGCACGGTTTGCCCTAGAGCTCTTTATATTCGGACCTATTACAGACCGCAAGTACAATGTTGGATTCGGATGGCCGATGTATGTAGGTACCTTACCCGGATTGCCGAGACTTTGTAGATGGAAACATAAATTACATACAATTGCTATGTCATTGTATAATTATTTATCGATGGAATTGTTTCGCTATTGTAGATCATTTCCCATAATAGTGAAGGCACAAACATGGCATTGGATTGTAACTTTTAACCTGCTGAAGAGCTCATTCCTAGTTTACCCATTGAAATGCAGATGTATAGGTATTCCAACCTGTCTCGATGATGGCTTGTGGATCATTTATGCGAACTGGGCATTCAAATGTTCGGCGCTGGGATGGGGATATAATTTAGGAACAATAGTTCAGTGAGATCGTTATTTTCTTTTACGACTTGTTGTTATAACTTTCTTTTAACGATGTTTTCTTTTTTTGACAAAATGGAATTTTCGTGAGCTTATTGTTTAATTTCATTTTTATTTAAGGGTCGTATCAGCACATGATTTTTGTACATTGAGATTTACCAATAACCAAATTCGGTGACGCCTTTAATATTTCAAATAATAAAATATGACATAAATAAGCGGAGACTAAGCGGTTCCACCTTAATGGTATAGAATACGGTCACGTACGGTTCATTTCAGTGAAATATTTAAGTCGTAACTAGCTTTGATATTTTTGCAAGGCCCACTGTCTTTAAAGGAAAATGTATTTATTTGTTTCAAGAATGGTATCGATACAGTTTTGGCTACAACAATGATGCTGCGCAGCGTATTTCTAAATAGAGACGTCGTCGTCGTTCAGCGATGAGCTCTATAAGAACCTCCTTTAAGAAAATGTGCAATAAAATTCGCTGCTTGAAAAAAGCTGCACATCAAAAATCACTCCCAAAAGAAATACAAGTAATTTTTTTCGTTAAAGGTGGCCATAAACGACGAACATGCCGTGCCCTCTAGATATTCGTCATCCACCCTCAGCAAAAAATAAATAAACAATCAGCAACACATTGCTGTTGTTTCGTTTATTTTGGCTAATGTTTCGCTTTGGTTTTGGTTTGGCATAATTCAATCCTTGATGATGTTTATAACAAAAAACAACAAACCCACCATGAAATTTTAGATATTCACCTTAAATTCACCAAAATTTTTAAAAGCATACCTGGCAGTACTCTCAAATGTCATAAGTAAACGTCAAAGCAAACATCAAAAAACACCTGATTAATTTGTTGTTGACTGTTGACATAACATCCTCCTGAAATGAATAACCAACAAAAGTACAAGTGCAAATTCTTGATGCAATTCCGTGAAATTCTTTCCTTCAACAAACAGTTTGTGTTGTGTCCACAAAGGTGACGGTTCCATTTACTCCTGCAACTCCACTGAAATGCTTATATTGTAATAGTCATTAAAATCGCAGTGTTCAACTAGTGGTTCTTCAATGACTGCTTATTCTTGGGTGAGTTTTTGTTTGTATGCAATTATTTTTGTTGTAATGCGCGTGCATTTTTATTTGTTAGGGGGCCAACTCCCATGGTCAACTTGGCCTTGGAGTTGAATGTGAACTATGCCCTTCCCCACAACCATTATCAAGGCTCTCGTTCAATGTCAATGCCGTTCGGGCGATTCGTGGGGGCGGTGGACATGTCCTTGTCCTAGATAAAAATGGTCGACTGCATGCCTGTGGCTGGAATAATCGTGGCCAACTGGGCATCGACCAACACGATGACAACCAAAGCCAATTCACTGCAATACCGAGTGAGTTCTTCAAAGATTCCACAATTGAATCCTTTGCATGTGGATGGGATCTATCGGGGGCAATAACATCTGATGGGTGTTTGTACGTTTGGGGATCTAATGCCTTCCAACAGTTGGGTGTATGCCAACGGGGATTCACTGCCGTTCGCCGGCCGTTGGCGTTGCAGCTGCCACGAGGTGAGCTACCTCGGCAGGTAACATTTGGTTTGAGGCACTGCAGTGTGCTCACCCAAGACAATCGAATTTACGTACTCGGTCGTTTGCGTGTAAACGACCCTCATCCGGCGTTGAAAATCACCCAGGTGGCTTTCAATCGAATGGAGGACATTGTAAGGGTTCAGTGCGACTTCAAAATCGACGCTATCGCGGGTGGACAGAATCATTTATTAATTCTGGCAGAGAACAAGAGACGTATTCTTGCATTGGGTGACAATAAGTTTGGTCAGGCCAATTGCTTCGAGTTCGAGGACGATGTTACGCAATTGGTTGCTGGCTGGACACATAACGGCGTTCTTACCAAGAACAACAAGGTCTTTCTTTGGGGAAGGAATTGCTATGGGCAATTAGGAAGAGCAGCGTGTGATGTCATTCGTACTCCAGTGGAATTAAGTCTTCCGGAGGGAGTTGTTCCAAAAAAGTTGCATTTGGGGTCAGAACATGGTTTAGTCTGTTCCACCGATGGCAAACTATACACCTGGGGCTGGAATGAACACGGAAATTGTGGAAATGGATCATCAGATAATTTGTGAGAATGCGAATGAATCTGGAATTCGGATTTGCAATAATTTTTGGAATTTTTTCTTTCAGGTTCTGTCCCACTCTAGTTCCGTTGAAGACAGCATGCAAGGTATCGGGAGCTGGAGCTGGATTTTGTTATGCTATCTGTGAAGAATAGATTTTCTTCTAGAGAAAATTTGCAAAGATTTTTTTTGGGACCAATTATTTGTTTTGACTGCAGAATTATGCTGCATGTCCCTATGCTTTATGTGTTGTGTTATTCTTGTTACATATAATATCATTAAAAATGTTTATTTTTTTTAAGATTGCTAATCGACCCTAGCGAGGTAACCGTCCTCCCGTAACGGAAAATTCTCCAATTTCAAACGAATCAGAAAAAATTTGTGTAGAACTTTGTTGCAGGAAGAATACTTCCCAGCGAAATCGGAGAACTTTCCGCTCAGACGGATAACTCTCTAGGGCGGTATTTGTGTAATTAATTAAATTTATGACCAAATAGGACTAGTTTTGGAATTCAGGTCTTTTGCTACAGAACATTTCAGTTTTATAAATATTTTTTCTCATTTTGAAGCCCTGCTGCATTTCATGTGCTTATACGTACTTTGCACACCTCGTGTTGGGATCGAGGATAGTTTCCAAATTCAAAATCATAAACATAAACATAGTTTGAAATGTAGAACCGCTCTGGGCGGAACTACGCGGCACTCCGCGGCAAAATATTATTGCTATGACATCGCACTAAGCGACAACTGAATTTTACACAGTTTCATGCAAATACGTTCTGAAGTTTAGTTAGTGAGTTTAGAGTGGTCTTACCTTAAAAGAGTATTTTACGGAATTCTTGATTTTTTGACACTATTGTGTATAAGGCAAGACAATAGAACCAATGTTTCGTTATTTGTTTTCATAAAAATTTACTTCCCATCTAGGTCGTTTTGATTGGGGAAAAATTTTGTGTCCCCTCCATTTGTGCCGGCTTACATCAGGTACAAATGAATGTTAAGTTGTAACATGTAAGTTACTGTGAGCCACCAATTTATTTGAAACTTTTCTTAATTAAATTCGAGGTAGGCCGGTTCCAAAAAGTTTTCAAATTTCAAAATAAAAAAAAAATCATGTCAATTATGGAATCTGATGAATCCAAATTACATAACGATAATACAGAGCAATTAATTAACGGTATGATGTCCTTTCTTGATGGTATGTCAATTTAAACAAATAAAACTTTTAGATTCTAGTTTTAATGATTCCACACCTAGAACCAACTGAATATTTTAAAAATGAAGAATTTGATGGGTCAAAAAACACCCTTTGTGCGGGAATAAAAAACATTATGGAAATGTTTCCGTCACCGCCAACTATGCAGCAACCTTTTCACAACATAAATTCAAGTGTCCCAATGCATCAGGAACATAACCATAATGAGACGAAAAGTAGTAATTTCGAAAAAGTATGCCGGCACAAAGATCCATACATGCAGGAAGTAAATAGATTAATGTTTTGTTCAACAATGGGACATCCACCGAATGGTTCGCCAGAATACTTCCAGACTGCGGAGGACTATGCATTACATGGAAAGGAGTTTCTCGATTTCCCTACAAGCATGAAGTTTTCAAAACCATTGGACTCAAGCTATTTTGATGGGGATATGCCAACGCATTTTCCTACCTCATTTCCGAAATCGAATCCTGCTCAAGGACTTGCACTACAGACAGGCAAATATTCCAATTTGGGAAATGCTGGTGTCCCTCAACTTCCCGTTATGATGAATCCGGCAAACTATTGGGGTTATCATTTCTACCAGACTCCAAATTTAGTCCAACCGCTGATGTATTCTAATCCTTTCCTAATGACGCAGTATTTAAATATGTTTGTGAGAGAAACACAGATCAACACATCAATTGTGCAGCAGCACCAATTTCTATCTGGAGGCATTAACGAACGGCTTGTTTATGCTCAAATGCTACAGCAGCAGATTCAAACGAACCAAGGTGTGCCAGTTAATTTTTCAAACTTTTCAGGGAGTCCAACATTGGGAGTTGGAAAGCCAAAATTAAGATTACAGGATATAAAGAAAAGTGAACTCAATAATCAGATCTGCGATGGGAGTGATTTTATGAAAACGAATCTAAATGGAAATAATTCGTATGAGAATAATCTAGATTTGAATAATTGACTTCTTTTTCTTCAAGAAGATTATTATGCTTTGTTTAGTTATTACAACTTGTTATTATTTTAGTTAATGTATTTATTTAACCGTTAAAACTGAATTTTACTTTGAATTTAAAATAACAAAAAGGAAGTGAAAGTAATTTTCTCCAATGGTACTCGAACTGTTTTACTATGTTTCAAATTTTGAAGTATAGATGGCGGGCATAAGACAACGGCAATCACTGCCAGAGTAATATTTTATTTGGTTTTTAATGTTTGAATAAAGGCTCTCGCAAACCAAAGCGAATAAGTCGTGTGACCTCGTTACAACAACAAAAGCGTGGTACAGTTGGTCATCGAGTGGTTTTTGCACAAAAAAAAAAATTGTCTACCTTTAATTTATTTTGTATCGGACTGGAACCGACCCGAAGTGAAAAAAAAATTTAATCAGCACGAATTTTTTCTCGCAAAACAATGTCACTGGCATCGTTTTGTGCAAAAAACAAATGGAGCTTGACAAACAACATGTTGTTGTCACTATTTTTTGTCGTCACGACAGGTTCGCACCTTTCATTGGTTTGGTTAAGTATTTAAGTCACACCCCAAAGAAAAAAAACTATATTCACCACGAGTCGTTGAATGACCCTGTTTAGATTGGGAAGATGGAGTCCGGGACTCACGTCAGTTTGTAAGCAAGAGAAGAGTGTGGGGTAAGGGGTTTCGTGTGGCATGAAGAAAACATAAAAACCAGACTCAGGAGTCCTTTGTTGTTTCATTGTGCGAAATGTAAAATTGTTGTTGTTTTCAATACATTTTGTCAATACAATGGACTAAAATTCAAGAAGCTTTTCTTTTGAATCGGAATAATGAGGTTTTCATCATATAAGATAACGAGTTAATTCGTGAGCCGAGAACAAGGTGCTACGAAAGTGAAATTTGAAATACAAAAAAAATATTAAAATCTATTAAATTGACAAAGCTATGAAGGAAGTTTTTCACTTACCCAGCAAGAAGTCCTAATTCTTTTTTTCATAATCAACCATTTAAATTTTACCTTGTTTATATAACCCAAACAAAAAAAATTCACCCTGGTAACGCCCTACTGACACAGCCTATAAATTTATTTGTCATGTCAAACTAAAAAATTTTATCAGCGCATTTGCTGTCAACGAAAAACAAAATTTTGCTCACTTTTTTTTGTTGTCTTCTTGTGGAAGCCAGCGAATAAAAACTGAATTTTTGCTCATTAATTTTACTAAAATTTACTTAAATTTCGAAACAACAAAATGACTGATCTTAAACCATCTGAAATCGACAGTGATTTGGAACAAAATTACTCCCTAAACAGCAATGCAGACCCAAAGAATATGCAAGAACTCACAATATATGTAAGTATCTATCTATCCTAGCAATAGGAAGAGACGCAAAAAAAAAAACTTCCAAAGAAAGGAGGTATACCTGTGCCACCCACTTTTTTTTTTATTTACAAAATTATTAATATTTCGCAGGTGCAAAATCTTTTACAAAACGTTCAAGATAAGTTCCAGACAATGTCTGATCAAATAATCACACGAATCGATGATATGGGAAATCGGATAGATGACTTGGAGAAAAGCATTGCCGACCTGATGAATCAGGCCGGAGTAGAAGGACCAGAGAAGTAATTTTCCCATCATCAAATTATTTAGAAATGAGTTTTAAAAAAATAAAAATCATTTTCTTATTATATTCATTTAGTTTGTAAAAAACAAAACAAAAAAATCAAAGTAATTTTATACAAAAAAAAGAAAATGTATCATGTTTAACTAACCCACAATACCTAAAACCAAAACCCCGGAGGGAGGAATTGATTGCAAGTTCCCTTCATTTATCAGCGCGGTGCATTGATGTGAGAGACCAAGGGAGAGGGACTCCACCCACATTACAATTATTAATATTCGTTTGCATTATTAGCAACGACAAATAACAAAAATGAAAAAAAAAATAATAAATGATTAGTTTATAGAACTTTATTCGTTGTGGTTTAATTTTTTTCTTCCAGTGCAATCGATTGCTTGTCGGGGGGTTGCAGTTGGTGGGTTGACTTTTTTTTCACTGACGGTAACCATGCGACCGCCAAAGGCCACCGATGTTGATGGTATAGATTGTTTAGGTATTCCAATTGATGATTTTGGTTTTGCAATCTAGACATAAAGAGCAAAATAACATTTTTCTGTCTCTAGTATTAATTTTTCTTACCCGAAAATTGGACTTTTTTGGTTTCTCAGGTATATCTGATTCAGATTCTTCGGATTGATCTTGTGAACCGGACTGTTCACTTTCGCTGTGCGATTCTTCCTCCTCAGCTGAATCAACATCAGAATCCTGCAAAAAAAACAAGCTTAATAAATTTGGATGCATAATTAGGTTTTAACTGAAGAAAAATGTTGTTCTATTTTATCTAGTTTACATAAGTTACCGCCACAAGATTCCGTACCTTAATTAAATGTAATATTAAATCCAGTATATCCAATTAGATGTTATGAATGCATTTAGGGCGCTAATCAAGTCTTCCAGAGGATAAAATCTAATTCTTTTACCCTACCTATTCATGACCAAATTATTTAGCTTTCAGCTTTGATGAAGCGGTAAAGACTTAGTCAAGAAGCTTATTCACCAGGGCATTCTAAAAGTTTTTCAGAATCATATTGTCCACTCAAATTGCAGAGGGGAAAAGTAAAGCCGGAATGAAAAACCACAACGAGCCAATGCAAGGTGAACATTTTTACAAATAACTGATTGAAGACTCATGGATCAAATTTAAAGTTGTTAGGTTGTTATATTTTAATAACAACAGTGAGTTAAATTAATACTTTTTCTTCTTTGATAGGGGTCGATTATAGCTATTAGTCAAAGTCAATAATTTAGATAAGTGAAAACAAATAATTCTTTTTATAGTCCTTATTATAATATACAACAATAAATTGATAGTTGATAAATATAGAAATTCGATACTTTAAAACTGATTTTGTACAGAAATTGATTGTCTATTTAATTTAAAATATTAATAGTCTTGTAATTCGCAGTCCATCATTTTCCACTATTGAAACTTATATCAATTTGGGTTGGTAGATATTAACAAACAATTAATTGTAGCAATTGGTCATAAGTTTGACTCATTACGTACTCAAAAAGTCTTCGCTCATTAGTTTATGAATATTTCCTTTCCATGAGGAAGATTTTTGAATTATGACGTTATGAGCCTCAAGGGCTCGGTGAATACCGGTCTAAGCGTGCTGAAGCTCAACCCAGGTTAAAATGCAAGGTGTTATAATCAAAGAAGTCGACTTGTTTAGAAAAAATTCTAATTTCTTTAGAAAAAAATCGTTAAAGTTAATTGTTATTGTTATTGATTTGAAATCAATGAAGATTTTGCTTGCCTTACCTTCCAATAAACATCACCTGCATTTTCAGGCAATTTTTTGTTAGCTGTCCAATCAGAAACTAGAAAAATGCGCCTTTTCAGACCCAAAAAGAAAATTTGGTTTTGTTTGCTAAGCTACAACGCAAGAAGCCACTTGTCAAATTCAATTATGACTCAAATCGGTCTTGAAAAGTTGTAATGAAGCTTATCGAATCGCACCAGAATTAAATTATGGTTTATGAAACAGAAATTTTGCGTATTCGGTCGTTCAATAATTATCATAAGGTTCTTAAAACTTAACTCAGATATTTTGAAACACACCCTTAATCTATAATATGAAATATTAGTTATAAAAAAGTGAGAAAACATGTAATAAGACACAGTTATACAGTTATAAAACTTACCTCATCATCCACATCATCATCATCATCAGTATGAGTTTCTTTGGAAAGATTCTTAGTGCTGCTAGACAATTTTTGTCTATTCTTCTTTGGGCTCATAAGATCATCTCTATCCAAATTGTCCATCGATTGTGCGAGTCGAATACCCTTCTTTAATAAAGTTTTCTTATTTGACTCTTGATCAATTTTCATAAGTTTTTGAAATTCTTTTAAATCATACTCCTCATCAATGTTCGAAATATCATAACAAGTGGCTGACAAAGCTTCCAATGCCTTCGTATGCTGCTTCATTGATATAAGAACGAAGTCTTTTAGTATTTGCTTAATATCGTGCAATTTGCGTTTTTCAAAATTATTTATAATTTCGTCGATTTCTTTGTTGGTACGATTAACTTCGAGCTTAGCTTTGATTAGTTCAGAATCAGCTGCCGACTAGAAAAGCAGTATTTCAATATTAAAGTATATTAAGTCCGTTTGTCACTTTCGTTAGAATAAGTTTAGATTTTGAAAAACTAGTTAAAATATGAGAATGAAAGTCTGAAACTTACTGTGTTGGCAGAGAATTTCGATTTTATATCCATTATTTGTTTTTGTCGAAGAACTTCTTTATCTCTGGCTATAACTGCTATTCGGAGACTTTCTCGTGTTGCCTTGCAAATAATCTCGAATTGAGAGAGCTCATTAATAATCTAATTAAAATCAAAAAAAGGATATAATTATGTATGGACAATAAATTAGCAAACAACTCCCACCTTCAATTCCATCCGATGGACTTCGATGTCGATGTAATCGGCTAAAATAGTTATTGAATTGGTGAAACTCTTCAGGCCTTCACATAAACTCTCATTTACGTCTTCCTCCTCCGAAAATGATTTGAAACTTTTAGCGAGTTCATCATAAGAATTTCGGCATCTGAAATTCAAGAAATATAAACAATCTCTCAAAGTAAGTGGATAGGATTTTTCAAAATCATACTTAGCCAATTTCCTGGTGCAAGAAGCAAAATTCGAACAAAGTTCCATTAAATGCTTTTCTGTTAAATTGATTCGTTCGTTTATGGCTTTTATTCTATCATCTTTTGTTGATAAAAGTGATAGCTTACTTACACGGCGAAACATAATTGAAAGTAGTCAATGAATTGAAAATTGAAATAGGAAAAAAAATTATTTTGTTTTGATTTCTTACGGAAATTGGGACATAGGAAACTTTGTTTGTCCTAAATAGGGTTGCTATGGTTTTTTTTGTAGTTTACGTTATTTACAATGTTGGTTGTTATCTATGGTAGCTTCATTTATCGTTAAGTTTAATGGTTCTCGTACGTGGTTTTGGGTTTGTGAAATGGGTTCTTTAACAGTTTGTATATTATGCCTGTTTGGTAACTTGAAATTTTCAGAAGTTTCCCACGAAAAGCAAGAAATGTCGAACTTTTATTGTTTACATACCGAAGTTACTTTAAATATTTGTTCACATCTTTAAAATTATAAGTCTTTTCGTTTTGTTTTTAAATTTTGAAAAATATCGATTTAAACAAAAAAGTTTTTTGTTTTTAATTTTGAAAATATTTTAATAAACACAACTTGATTCAAAAAGTGAATTGAAAAATGATGTTTTGGCTTCAAAAGAAGCAATGGCTTAGCATTGTAAGTGTTGCGGTTTTGTTTTTAATACGTTTTCCCATTTTGTGTTATTTTTGTTTATCCCTCCCACCTAAACGAATTAAAATAGATCCCCTCCCTTCCCTTATTCCGGTTCAACCTACATACTCTTGCTTTTTGTCATATCGTATGCAAATCACCCTGTAACTCTCAAAAAAGACGTTTAAAATTTTCAAAAACAGTTTAGCGAAATAACGACTTTTTTTAAATATTTAAGATAAAAAAATAATAGGATTTGATAATAATTAAAATTTCTTCGAAATCTTTTTTAAGAGGTTTAATTTTTTTTTTTTTTTATTTTAATTAACAAAAAAAAAGTTACCTAAGATATAATTGATTAAGCTTTATTTTCAAATATTCAGGTTTAGCTTAGCTCAAAATAAAATCTTAAACAAAACACTGTTATCTCTTTTATATTTGTTGAACTTTCTAAAGGTTATCTTCCGAAAACATCGATTCTAATGAATATATATTTGCGGAAGGGGATTTTCTATACATCATAAAATGGGGAAAATAATAAACAGTCAGTATATTATTTAGGTATTCATTATTTTGTATTGAAATTATAAAATCGTGCATTGTAAATGTTATGAACATCTTCATTTTTTCTGGGTTATTTGATCAAAAACCGGTTAAGACTAAGCAGAGGCGATTAAATAAATGAAATTAATAATAAGCAAGCAAATATAATTTTATTACCTATAGATAGCTTTGATGTTGTATTAAATAAGTAGTAGTACTGAAGATCGCTTCATCCCAAGTGTTTTTTTTTTCTTTAAGGTACAACAAAATGTTGGGCGCCCAATTTTTCCAGATCAAAATTTAAAACATGATATTTTGCATGAATTTTAGCCTAGCAAAAACGTCACTGAATTCCATCACATTGACAACATCGTTTAGCTTAAATAGTGAGTGGTGGAGTAGAAAAAAAAATTATTATGAAGGATAAAAAAATCATCCTGATAAAGTCTTATACGATAAGTTTCTTTTATAAATACTAAGATATTAAAAACGTCTTTTCCTTAGAAAACACCCAATATAGATTTTTTTAGCAAAAAGTTTTTAAAATAAGAAGTAGTTTGTGCAAATTTAATCAGAAAGTGAAACTTTTTACATAAACTATTTTTTTTTGCATTCAACTAAAATGGAAAATATTTTTTCCTGCAACTACTAATTGAAACAACTTTATTTAGAAACAACATAGACTGGGTTACTGACTTAAAAAAAAATAAACAAATACAAAGTATTAAATGATAACTTTATTTTTCCTCTAACAATATTTTGTTTTTCAAGTAAAATTGTGGAGCTTTTTCTTGTTCGATTTACCTGTTCCATTGATTGGTTAAAGGACTTTAAATAGAAAGCATTTTTTCCATTTTAAGGATACATGAAAAAAAAACTCCTAATATTTTTCCATTTTACTGCCATACTGCTGGGTGCTGTTTTTTCGCTTGGAGTACTGCATTCTCAAAAAATGAAACGACGACCCTGATCCCTGGAACCCGTGAGCCGGCCATCCAAGGTACATTTAATCAAAAAAAAAAAAAAAAACTATCAACGGTGCTGAAAAATTCTAATTCTTCGATTTATTACTTCTCTATTTAACTTTGCGTTAATCCTTATTCATAAAAATCTATGTAGTTACGGTGCTCTCTAGTCAAATTCAGCTGTTATAAAAAGCTATACTGTGGGTCGCCGTCATATTTGTGAATTGAATTGTTCAAGTTTTATTTTTGAGTCAAGTTTTTTAAGGGGAGAGTAACGATTCCGAATCACGAAATTATTTGAAAAATATTTGACTTACATTTTTCAATGTTTTATTTTGTCCTTTAAAAAAATAAAATAATAAAATAAAAAAAAAATTTTAATACGTTTTTGCTTTATTTTTAAATAATTTGTAACCAATTTAAGATCAGGAATAATATTGGAGTTCTTCTTTTCATTAGAACTCCGAGGAGGTAAGACCTCTCGCCATCCTTCAAAAGATAGATAAGATGAATGTAATGTTTTGGCCAATTATTTTTGGATATTTTTTGTTAAAATTTTTTTTTGACATTAATTTGTCCTCCAAAATATTTTTGGATACCTGGCAAATTTTTTTTTTGAAAAGTTTTATGACATGTTTTTTCAGAATTTTTGTATTGTCGAAAATTTTTTGATTAATTTGTATTTTTTGACGATGCAAAATTTTTCGAATTCATAAAAAAAGGTTTATCTAAAAACTGAAAGTTCCTTGTGCATGAAAATTGGCAAATAATAGGTAATAGATATACAAATTATGTGGTGTGTTGACCTTATCGTAACACTTTTTTTATTAGTCCAAAAAGAACAATTGCATCAGTTATCACATCTGATCCATACATCCATTGTTAACTATGACTCGTTAAGAATGTTCCAGAATTATGCTTGAAACACAAAAATGCTTACATTCTCAGGTAATTAATACCAGTTATGAAAGCAATGGAGAAACCCAATGTTAATAGCATGCAAATTAATTACAGAGTTAAATTAGCGCTAAAATTGTTTTTATTAACGATATCACGATGATAACAAAACAAAACCTATAATGAGTCTGATACTCACACGTAAATGGTTTATCACTTTAATTTAGTAATTTTTTCAATAATAATAAAAATAATAATGTTGTACTATAATTATAAAAAAAAAAAATATTTAGTAAGAAATTTAGAGGCTGGGTGCCATGAAATTTCAAAGTTCCTTCTAATAAGATGACTTCTAGCATTTGACACTAACTTGTTTTCAATGAATCCGAAAGAATAGAATAGAATCAGAGGCTAAAAGTCAGTGAAACTCCACTAAATCAAGATTTAAGTGGAGTTACCATAGGTTATCCTCCATCAAATACTTACCTAACGAAATCTCATAAATCTAGATGGAATGAAATAATTTCAACGGACAAAATGTCCATGGACATTAATTCCGCGCATACGGACATTATGTCGAAAAATAACGTCCAATCAATAGATATAAGGCCCGTTTCCTTGTCTTGACTTCTGTCAAAAAAATGAAGAAAAGTAGTTTAAAAATGAGGGAATAAAATAAAAAAAACTTATATCATTTTATCATAGAACGGGAATATACTCCAGGTCAATGTGCCAAAAGACATTATGTCTATTTAAAAAAAAGACATATTGACCGTTTGGACGTAGGGTCATACCGCTTAACTACGCGTTGCGTAGCGACAGTGAACTCGAATTATTGGTGCAAAAAGCTCTAAAGCAAAATTAGATAAGATTTGGACTGATAACTGCCATTTTTATATAGTCTTAAAAATGTTCTTTTTTTACAGTTTAAGGACAAATTTCAAGACTGTGTGCTTATTTAAAAATTAATATTATTTTCACAATGGGGTTGCTGTCTCCTACGTTCTTAGGGCGAATTCAATAAAATTTGATATGGCACGTGAGCAAGTGAGGTTGGTCCAAAAAAAATTACTTTTAAAGTGACCTCAAGCAGAGATTCTAGGTATAACTGAGTAGATTGTTTTATGGCATTTGAAAAAAGGATAACCCTCAAAACACTTATTTTTTACGTTTTGAGTTTTCAGTCCCACTTTCATAAACGAAATAAGTCCCACTTTTTCATTGTTTAATGCGATTTCAAATAAGAAGTATTTGGCTCTTCGAAAAAAAACACGTCGAATAATATGAATAAGGGCCTATGAAATAACTCCCACGAAATAAGTCCCACTTTTAAAAACGAATTTATTCCCACTCAAAACGAAATAAGTCCCACTTAAAATAAAAACGCGTAACGAAATAAGTCCCACCAATTGACGAACTAAGTCCCACTTTTAAAAACGAAATAACTCCCACTTTCAAAATAGCAATTTTTGGTGGGACTTATTTCGTTTTTAAAAGTGGGATTTATTTCGTGGGAGTTATTTCATAGACCCGATTGAACATACGCTCCGAAAGGGTAAAGCGTCTATTGCGTTTGCGAGACAGACAGAGAAATCAGAACAACGAGGGAAGAGTTGGAGAGAGTTGAAATAGGTACATCTCCAAAAACCGTATACAAGTTGGTGAAACAGAAGGGGAAACTCACGGGCTCACCTAAGGTCCTATGACCTAAGTAAGTAAGTGAGTAATACCATTAAAATTGCCTGCCACATTTACTTATTGTACAATTTAATAATTGCTAGTAATTTGCAGTGGAAATTTAACCTATGCATTGATTTCTAAAGGTTTTTGATTCGTGGCCCTCAAGTGAGTTTAAAGTGTACCACAATGTTAGGTTAACCACTTATCAATGTATATGTAGATCATGTAAGATTATATAACACTAATATTTTTAAAAAACTAGGGTAAAACTTTTTCGTTTAAATACACTCTATTAAGTAAAGTTTTTTTTTTCATTGTTTCATTTATTTAGTAAATCAACAATGTCACACCTCATTACGTTCAATATTGACTTTTTTCCATGCAATATACCAACAGAATCTTTACCCGGTTGACTACATGTATAATAGTTGACCGTTAAAGGCTTTATTTTTTTTTTGTATTTAACTCTAAAAATCAATGTTAGGTTTGGACCATAAAATAACTGTGTCAAGCGTATGGTGAGTTAATCGCAAAAAAATATGCAAAGAGGCTTCGTTCGTATAGCGATCGTTTCGTTTGCCTATACACAAGTACTTTTTAGAATGGAAACAATTTTTGTTGAAGACTAAAAGAATTTTTTGTTTTAACCAATTTTTATGCTAAACCAATTAGCTCGGCGGCGGCCGGCCGGCCGGCGTGGCGGCGGTGGCGCTAACTAGTGCTAGAGTTCCATGGTTCCATCAAATGTGTGTGTGATGGGATGGCCTTGCATTGTCAATTTGTAGTTCCATCGTTTTTTCTTTTTTGTATCGATACTTCCAAGAGATATCGATATACATATACAAAAAAACATATAGGGATGTATCTATTGTTATGTTTTACAAATTGCATTGCGTTTAAACTATTTGAAGTGACCTGCATTCCCGTGTGCAATGAGCCGAAAGGAAAAACGATTATTTTTCTTTCTCTTCTATGTTTCTACGTGAGATTGTGGCAGGATGTTCGTTTTGGAGTTTCTTTATAAACTTGGGCTTAATTAAAAAAAGGTAACGTGCCTATACATATTTGAGAGGAAAATTTCCAAAGGTATTAAAAAAAGTGTGGGTTTTGTTTTCACAATTTGTTTTTCATCGTCAATTCACAATTAATCCAGTTAACACTCCCAATATTACGTAGTCATTACTGAACAAATCCTACCAATCTGAATTTTTGTATAGGTTTTGCTAATAAATGCAGAGTTTGCCATTGATAGAAGGCTCCAGGTTCCGAATTGCAACGGTATAAATGCAAAAAATATATTTATGTAAGAAAAAAAATTAAAGTAAAATAAAATTTGCAATAAAAAAGTTTACAACGCTTAATTGATAAGAACGACGTTTTTTTGAGTTTTGCCACACAGAAAAAAATCTAACGGTTTCAAATGGAATGATCTTGGTGTCCGATACACGTCCCCAAAACGTAAATTTAAGCGGCTAGGGAACTTTTCACGCAATAGAGCCATAATTAGTCGTGTTGTGTGGTTTGATGCCACATCTTGTTGGAGCCACATATCATCCAAATCACGATCTTCAATCGCGCGCCGGTCAGTAAAAATCGGTTATCAGTTATCGGGAAATCGATGAATTCCGATCATTTTCCACTCTCGTGGATAGTCGGTCAATTATGATGACCATAATAATCGCGTAATACTGTAAAAGTGGCTATGTTTAAATCACCACTTTTTCTGTAAGTTTTAATAATTGTATAGCGTCTATCGATTGCTAAGCGATATCATACATGGCAACATTCAACTACTATTATGATACTTGAAATGACAGCTGAGTTTGACAGGTATCAAATGCCACCACTATATGAATGGCCCTGAATATAATTATTATGATTCAATTCAATACTGAAAATTCAAAAGAATTTAATAAAAGTATGAAATTAATCCGATTAATCATTATAATATATTTTGCTGTTGGTTTTTGTTTGGTGAAACTGGCCATTAGTACCTATTGTAAAATTCAAAGAATGTCAACTGTTTTCGAGTTTGTGACTGTTGCCATTTTTTTTTTATTTTGAGTAATTTTTTGTTTGCTCATGCCATTTGGTTCGTAGATTGTATAAGTTAATTCAATTCTTAGTAAATTTGTTCGATCTTAATGGAAATCCCCAGTTGAAGAAAATTATGTATGTAATATTTAAATCGTGAGATAAAAACTCGCATTGCTGATATTTTCTTCTTCTTCATAATCATCACAATTAATTACAGTACAGTTTCAATGAAAATCAAAATATCATAATTTTTAATATTCTTTCTTAATAAGTATCGTGAATATCGTGTCAGATTGTTCGGTAATAAAACTGGAAAGAAACGAAACAATAAATAAAAATGCTGTAGCGGCAGTCGTAAATAAGACGCAGACAAAATTTTCAGATTATGAGGTCAGGGTCACGCTCACGTATGAGATGAGTGGGAAATTTATGGCAAAACACAAAAATCCGTTGAAAAACTTGATTTTATTTTTCAGTATTCTTTTCTTATTTAGATTAAACTCACCCAAATCAAAAAATCATGTATATGTTAAAAAAAATAATGATTTTTTATACTTGCAATTTTTTTTTGTTTATCATAACTTGCTGATATTTAGACTTCAGAGCAAGTTCAAGTTTAGTTTTGAAAAAATGAAACTTATCGCATTCACTACGATGTTGGGGAAGATTAAAAAAGGGAATTTTGATTTGCTTACGTAGTGTTTTTATTTTATTTGCTACCAAAAGGTTTTGATTAAACTTCTTCACCCAAAGTGATCACTTTACAGAAAAAGAAGTTTGATGTTATGTTGGGTTATTGCAATTATTTGAATTTATTTATTTGACAATATAGTTTTCGGGAAATTTGAAATTTATAAGAATTGTTTTTAGCATTTGTATTGGATGTACCGTTTATTTCAAAACTAAAACTTATTTTTATTCAAAGTATTAAAGATAGTATTAAAAAACCTATGTTTACCAAATTTCAAAAATATGTACATATGTAGCCGTTTTTGAAATGGGTAATCCAAAAAAAGAACAATTTTTTTTTATTTTTAAAACTTGAACATTTAAGATTTTTTTTTATTAAATGTGATTAAAAATTATTGTTTTTTTTTTCGAAAATATCGTTGGAGCCGTTTTTGAGAAAAATCTGGTTTTCCAAAATGGCAGGTAAAGTAATTATTTTTGGTCTTAAAATAATCACACTCTTTTGGCTGTACCTCAAAGTACGGACATACGGACAGATAGTAGTGTCAAGTTTCATCAAAATCTCTAGTTCGAATTTATTCACGAATCCAAAGCTTGCCATATAAACGACACACGAGTAGTCGCAAGTAAAAATAAATATTTATTTTTTATTAAATTTCCAAAGTAGGTACTTTTTAAAACGACAGCACTGTTCTATTTCTTATTAAAAAAATATCTTCTCTTAATCGGGTGATTCTTATGCTATGTTTATATTATGTGATTTTTTCGACATGGGCTATTTTTGATATTTCTCTCATTATAATTTTGTCTATAATTAAGTCTGTTTGGTTACTTTTGTAGCACGAAGTGTTTAATCTGTCAAATTCTTGAAAAGAGGGGAAAATTCTCTCAGAGAGAGTACAACTTGTCGCAAAGTAACCAAACGCTTTTGTTTCACTTTGTGCATCAACGTCAGTATGATATCTCAGTATGAATCTTTTTTGTGAAATTTTGATTTATTTATAAAACCGAAATGTCTTGAAAGTATTTTAATCGTGTTGTCGGAAATTTTGAATTCGTCGACATCCAGTGAATCAGAAAATGATTCAATAACAACCGAATTAATTTTGAAAATGATGGATAATTCAGCCGTGGATTCATTTGTAATAGACGAGGCAATGCAACGAAGCAGTGCAAAAAAAATTGCATCAAAACTACCTTCCCTTTCCATTTTTAAATTTCAAATTTTCAAATCTCAAAAATCCACAAAGGCAGTGACAGTTATTAAACTCCTTGCACTCGGAAATTCTTGTAGCAGAAAGTTGCAAGTTTTTTCATGGAGGGGAAATTTTTTACTCTCTCATTGTGCTCTCTTGTTGCAACTTTTTTGAGTTAACAAACAGGAATTTGTGAAACGTTGTGCGACGTCGTACGACGTTGTACGAAGTTTGTGTAACCAAACAGACCTATTTACGATGTTAATTTTTGTTTTGTTTCGAAAAAAAAAATCATTTTAAAGCATTTTACGATAAATACAAATAATAAAGCTTATTATTATATTTGATAGATCATTATTATGGCCAAGCCGGCCGGCTTTGTAACAGAGGCACCCGTACCGGTAACAGAAAAAAAACCACAACATCATTACGAAATTAATTCAGTAATCATTTTGATTCTCTTATAGTTAGGGTGACCATCTGTACATTATAATAATGAACAGTTATGTGTTTAAAGACGATATTCATTACTAATTATTACTTATGCAAAAACACATACATTTTCTGTATTTTATAAGTTATTCATTTCATATACGTTTGTATACAATAAGTTAATGCCGGTATTCATCGAAACTCAAATGCTATTTCATTAGATCATAAATATTTCCTTTCATGAGCTAATGACGGAGGGTTTTTAATTATGAGTTATGAATCTTATAAACTCATGAACCCTCGGCCAAAAAACTAAATCCAATAGTTGAAGTTTTAACTTAAAATCGTGAAAAAATTGACACAAAAAATATAAAAAAAATTTGGTTAAATGTCTCAAAACTGACACAATTTTAGAAGAAAACTTTAAAGGGTGTTCCAGAATTTCATGCAGTCTTATGGCGTAAACGTAAAAAGTTTTGGATTATAGAATATAGACCCACCTCAAACATTAAAGAAATTTTCTCCCTATAAGCAAGTGCTAATATTTTTGAACCGCTTACAGAACACAATCAATGCGTGAATATATCTATTAACCCCGAAATATGGTCACCATATTTATTAGTGCTTGATTGTCCTCTCTCTTTTTCTCCGATGTTTCACATCGATATAGTATACAAATTTTATAAAGAAGATCACTTCAGCTCGGACAGCAATGGGTCGCTTCGTCTTTGTATAAATTTAAAGCGAATTGCTTCAACCATTTTAGTTTTTAATTTAAATCTCAAACGGTTTGGTGTATCTGCGTGTTTTTTTTTATTTTAATTTTTCGTTACCGCGCATTTTATTTGGGAAACTCCGGTAATAAGTTTTTTACATTCACAATAAGTGCATTTTAATACAATCAATTACTGAATGTAGGTATCTCTATAGATACAAAATAACATTACAAAAATAATTCCTCATAAAAGTGCCATTGAAAAAATAAATAACATAACAAAACCTAATGTCGTTTTTTTTTATTGTACCCATAGAAAATAGGGGGAACTCTTAGGATCGATTCGAATTAAAACATTTGTGTAAAAAAATACTACTTACTGAGTCATAGACATAGGCTGAGGCAGTAGGTATGTTGTACGTAGTACCCCTTTACATTACCTACTGACCGAAAAGAGAGGGGCGTGGGGGAGGGGAATAGGCTACTTAATAAGCAAACTTGAAAGGCATACACTATAAACAGATACATCAAACAAAAAACCAAAGTATCGCAATCCGGCATCGTGTCGTTCGTTAGGTGTATCTCTCCAGTGAATTGTCAACCTTAGTTCAAGTTGGTTGCTTGGTGTTCGGGATATCTATAATTTTGTTTTTTTTTATTATTGTTTTTGATAATAAAATAATTCTATCATTTTTTCTCTTTTCTCTTATTCATAATTTCTCATAAAATTTTTTTATTCATACATTTTCTTAATATTTAAAAATATGTAAATTTTGTGTTTTTTTTTCTGTTTTGTTTTGTAGAATTTATTAACCTATCTTGTAAAAAAATAAAATCATACCTAAATCAATAAAGCACAAACCGGTGTGGTCGTGCAAACAGTGCTATTATCTGCTTCCAAGCAAGTACCTTCAAAAAGTGCGTTAATAAGAAAAACTACAATTTAAAAAAAAATTAACAAGAAATAAATAAAAAATAATAAAAAAAAAACAACAAGGATCATCATCAACATGAAGCTCTTACTTGGATTACTTGTATCTTTGGCAATAAGTTCAGCATTTGCTCTTCCAGGTGAGTGGATAAATATGTTTGTGCCACTTGTTCATCTTATATAAAGTTTCTTGTTTACTTATAAACTCCACTATGTCCTGCTATCGATTTCAATGGATATTGTATTATGTCCTTGAGGGGGAGGATATCTAAAAAAAAAAAAAAAAAAAAACAATTGTTGACAAAGTCTTTTGGTCTTGCGATATTTATTGGTTTCGGATGAGAGGCAAACGAACATGACATAGCTCAGTGCTTTAGTGAGTTATTTTGTGTGGGAACTTTTGTAACATTCTTTTTAAAATATGCCAGCAAATTCAAAAACTAACAGTGAAAGAACTTAGTGACATGTTTGAATCGACTGTACCTACTATTCAAGAATTTTGATCTGTCTATCTAAATAAAAATAGGGATGACAACATAACAGTAGATTTCCGAATAAGTACATAAGTATTTGCTTAACTGGATTTTTTATTGATAAGAATTTTTAAATGTTTAATTTTTTTTTATTGAGAAAGATTATTTTTAAGTTAACATTGTCCACTACGAGTATCTACGAGTAAGGTTATTTTTTTTTAATTTTTAATTATTTATTATGACTTGTTAATGAGAAGACCTCGTAGTTTTTAATTGCGTCTATAGCGCAAGATTTGGATTCGTGAAAAAAAAACAAGTTCGAAACATGAATCAGAGCTTACATTCCGATGAGCCTGTCAGTGAAAGAATATTTTTTTTCAAATTGATTTGTTTAAAAACATTAACTAATTGAGTCCTATTTTTGTTTTCAATATTCAATGCTCTTATTCGCTTTCAAAAAAGAAAACAATTTTTTGTTCAAAATTTTGAGTTTGAAAATTAACTTTTCAAAAACTAGTTTTTTTTTAAATTTAATTTAAAAATTTATTTTTAAAAATGTGTTTAGAATGCTTCATTTAAAAATTCTTAATTCTTTTCAAATCTCATTTAGAACACTGCATAATTTTTTTTTTTCGAAAATTTGTATTTTTTCGAATATCATCCTCTGTTTTGTGCTCAAAGTTATAATTCATATAATATATTTTATGCTTTTTCATATTCCTTAAATAGGAGCAAGTAATGACTTAATTTTTGTCGAGGGTAGACTCCAGCTTTAGTTTGTTAAAACTTTTCAATTATTTCATTTAAAATGTGGATGTTGCGAATGCTTTCCACCTTTCCTGCTACACATTAGTATTTATCAACGATATCACTATCATATAAAACAAACCATTAATCATCACAACTAACAAGCATACATTTCATGTTAAACCATAAATTTTATTTTTCACAATAAAAAATTACATATGTACATATCTAATTTTATTTAAAAAAAAAACTTTGTTTTAAAATAAGTTATACAAAAAATGCAAAGCAATTACAATTACATATCTATCCGTATATGTATTGGACGTATCGTTATTATAGTAGATATGTATTTATTTTGTATATGCAAACAAAGTTAGTTTAAAGATTCTAATATTTTGTTGCAGTAATATAAATGACAAGCTCTTAATTGCAGTTTAAGTATAGCCTCGTTTATTATGCAGTTTTAGAAATACTTAAAAGCTTATTATAATTTAAATAGACGAGTCGTTAGTATATAAAGGTTAAAGTTCTTGTTTTATAATCATCTTCGTTGATATGATATGATAGTCCAGTCATAAAAGAAATTCCAATCCATGAAAATCACCGAAAAACTGGATTTTGGTGTACAGCCTTCTAATGGTGATGTACTTCCGAAAGCCCCTGTTGATATAAATTCCTTTAACTATTTAAGAGATAGAGGGGTTAAATCACGAATAAGTCGCACGTTTTTGCTCCTATCTCTGATCACATCGTTTTTTAAGTCTAAGTGCATAAAACAATATTTTGAATAAAAAAAATGTGAATCTTTATTTCATGTCATAGACCAAACATGTTTAGTTGAGGGTTTGAGGATAAAACCCTTCGTCTGTGAATATACGACTTAAAAAAACACTAAACACCAATTTTCAAGACAATCCACCTAACCATTTTGACTGTATCTTGACGGATAGACAGACATACGACAGTTTTGAAAAACTTCGTTTTTAGAATCCCATATCACAGTTACAAATTTGATCAAAATCTCGAGCTCGATTTTTTTTCCAAAAAAAAACACAGACTCGTTGATTTCAACAAAGGTACAGGGTCATTCGTAAGCTGCGAATCTTGTTTTTCGCACTTAATGGCAAAGTTAAAACTTTATAACGAAATAAAATTGTCATCTTTTTTGTTGTTTTACTTTCGAAATTAAAAAAATCAATAAATAATTTTCCCATTTTCGGAAAATTTGAGAAAATTGATCCCGCCGCTGAAATATGGGTATGGGTGTTTACATTCACCCACATACTATTTCCTTTTTGTAGTGATCCAAAAAATTATTTATCGGTGAAACGGTAAAAATAAAACTTGCTGAAAAGGCTTAGTTTTCACTGGGATGCCAAATTAAACTTATCTTCAAAATTTTGAAACCGGAATGCTGAAAAAAAATCTTAAAAGTGTTGCTTCTTTTTTTTTTAAAGTACCACCCTAATATAGATGTAAAGTGATGATGTCAATTCACAATTTAGTAATGTACGTTCAACCTCCAGATAACTATAAGTTATTTTACTTACAGGTCTGTAAATCTAATCAATATCAGGCCTGGCCATTTCATTACAAAACAGAAATTTTTTTCATTGATTCTTCAAAGGATGTTTATCAAATTATAATGTTTAATAAATCTATCCACAAAAAGAAACAAAAAAGTACGAATACATAATGTACTACTTTGGGAATTTATTCAACACACTGAATTACATATATGTATTCAAATAAAAACACATTGCACAATACTTTGTGTATAACATAAGATACATTATGCCTTTTGTGTAAAATCTATTTCTGCGATGTGCCCCCGGAAGCTATACATATACGATCAGGAACTTGGTGTGCATAATACAAGTCGCAATTTCCTTGCATCTGTATCCACACAGCGAGTACCGTTAAAGATATATAGATACGAATTCAATCAAGCAAACCAATTTAAATTGTTTTATTCATCTCAATTCAACAAGAGGTAAAAGTGCATCTTCACACAAGAAATTGCATTATTCAATTTTTTGTTTAAAGACACAAAAAAAAAATCGACAGTTATTATGTATGCAATTGCATTTTTTCTCCGTCGAAATTAAATTGAACAGACAGGCAAAACGAATTCTGCAGTGTTTTTTTTTCAATATAAATTTAAACGTAGAAATGTTTGCGTATGATGTAGGTAGGAAAAAAACGATGTTTATGCATAAAACATGTCTCCAAAAATAGACACCAATGATGATGATGATGCTGATGGTTTAAAGTTGAGGGGATATATTTTATTCGCACGCAGATTTATTTTATTAGATATGATTTATGAACAATATAGTCCAGTAAATAAAAATTTTTAGTCCGAGCTTTTGAGTAACAGCTACAATTTTGATTGTTTTAGCTAAATTCTTGGTCTTGAATATTATTTAAATTCCGAAACATTCTAGAAGGAGGAAACAATTATCTGTATTTTTAAAACTTCTATACAGATTTTGATATACTTATTCAACTAGTACCACAACAAATAGTTTACCAAATATACTTATTTTCTTAAAGTTTCACAGCAGTCCAGGTCGGACCTGGGGGTGTGTTTAGGTCGATTAGAGCTACATGACCCAGACATCTAAGTCACTGGACCCTGATCAGATTAGCGGCGCTGTACTTCCTCTACAGTCCGTTGTTATATTTTCTACTCAACTCTCCATCTATTAAGATGCGACCAAAAATCAATCGGAGAATTTTCCTTTCGAAGCATCCTAAGGGGTTATCATCTACCTAGAAACGCGATGATAACTCGAGAGAGGACTCTGCTGCTCAACTGAATTCTTATTTGAAGGAAGCATCGATTGGAAAGAGTTATTGTTTGATTTGAGCATCGGTGTATCTGAGTAATTAGATGGATCTATGATCTATGTCCGTGACGCAGTTCAGAGGGTTACCTATCTTGAGAATTGTGAGCTGGTGCATACTTCTAACAAAGTCACCAATTGTACAGTTCGGTTTTGTGGCCATCAGTTGCAGTAGTTTCGATGGGCTTAAGTTGGAATACTGCTATCTCCACTTTGTCCAGGTCTGGGGTGGAATTATTGGTCTACGTCTCCTAAACGGTTTTGTCAAATATTTACCAAAAAAAAAAAAAACCAAACATCAAAATTAGAGCTATTTCTCTAGAAGCTATAGCGTTTTTTGGTCTCATTTATTGATCTTATTGGCTAAGTGGTCAAGTCTCCCAAAAATTCAAAACCAAATATCAGAGCATTTCTTGTTACTTTAACCTAGACCACAATTTCTTAACAGAATTTCTCAGTGTTATAAAGATGCTGTGGCTTGCGTTAAGTAACTCCACAACAGAGTTAATTAAATCCATTCCATTTATTTCGTGATGCTCTCCCACTTGAAAATTCAAAGAAGGACCAACATTTTTGGAATAAGCAACATCATCTTCTATAATTACGGTTAAAGAAAGTGTTTCTATAACTATTATTAACGTAGACACCTAGAGTCTTTATCTTCGTTAAAACCACAACAAAAATATCCTAATTGACCAATTACACTCATATGAATGAATGAAATTCCAACACACCCACCCACTACATCCTCTTCGATTATTATGGTCTAGTACAATACACCTCAGAAAAATTTTGCAAGTAGGGTATAACAACCTTCATAATTCACCGGGATGGAACCACTTAAAACTAAAGAATGTTATACCCTGACATTCCGTAAAGTCTAAAGATAGATCCGGATTCGCACTTTTATTGCTCATTTATTTCAGTTAACCTTCTTTTCCATCGTCATCAGAGTGGAATAGCTCCATGCCTCAATTAGGCACTAAATAAGATTGGAATTTCCATAAAACTGAAACCCGCATACCATCACCACCATTAACCACCATTTGCACCACAAAATTACGGCTAAGCTCCACCAGGCAAATACAACAACATCAATAACCAACCACCCGATATGGCCTTGAGGGCGAACGAACTTTTGCGAATTGGAGTATAGCTATACCTCGTCGTTGTTGTCGTAGCGTCGCCGTCGTCGTTCGGTTAAAGTCATCATACATTTTTACCCACTGATTCAGTGAGGTTGTTGTTGTTGCTTTTTTTTTTGCTGCCCACGCTACTTTGACCTACCGACCTAAAACTTATAAAGGTATCTTGAATTTCAAGTCCAAACCACCTGGTGACCGATAAAATTTATTATTCCAATCATTTCGCATCCATTTCGTCTGCAGATTGACCGGCTATACCTATAAAAGAAACGGCGAAGTCGAATCGCATAAGCAAAAAGTAAAGAATAAAAAGAAAAATTAAAAACAAAAAAAAAAAATACAATTTTTGAAATTCTACTCACGATTTCTATCAAATGCGATTCGCCTACCTTTTTGATTTGTGATTAAAGTTATATAGTTGAGCGGATGGGATCACAAACAACAACAATTACATCAATAACCAAAGAACCCATACTGCCCCACCGCCATCACCGACCGCCAGTGCCGTAGTGACAATTTCTAAGAAGGAGGGAAACTAAGGTGACCAACTAAGTTGTCCGTAATGGCTTCGAATTTTTGAAAATAATAATGTTACAATCTTTCAAAAATATGGCAGAGGGAAAAGGAATACATAAGATTTAGTTGCGTAATATCTCGTTGAGAGCCTTAGCGCATAGGTACCAGGGTTGTAAAACATTACAATCTTTGGAAATGCAATCTTTGACAGTTTCAAGTGATACCGACTTCAACTGGCTGTCCCGAATTATCCGATGTTCCAAGGCTGATCTTTTTTCTTTTTGCCATATTGATCTCTATCCCAACACATTTCGTCATATGATTGAGATTCATGATCCTTTGAAAGATTAAGCTGACGTGCGTAATAGACATGATTGCACAGTTCAAATTCCTCCATTTCAAAGCTGTGTTCATCAGTTTATCACGAATCACCAACAGGAACAGTATTGGTGACATTATACAGCCTTGCCTATTCTATTTTGAAGTAGATGAACAGCAGGTGAACTGGTGAAAGATATTTAACGCACTGTGCCATGATGATCCGCAAGTGTAAATGTGGTCCACTCAGGAAGGTCCACTGCGCAATTCTGCTTGCTAGGCATCGAAGGATTCTTGCTATTATATTGGCTGCTTCGGGTAGCACGCATTCTCTCAATTGCTTACACTACGTAAGGAGCTTGTTTGGGAGCTTGACAATCATTGTTTTTTCCACTCTTTAGGTGGAAGTAGCTCACTCGATATTTGTGGCGATGTTCGTAAGAGCTCTGCGGAAACACCGTTAAGTCCAACCACTATCGGGATCGGGATCACTTTCTGGATCGGAAGGATTATTTAGCCCTAGGGATCACTTACCTGCAAAAGTACTTCTTTCACCTTCTAAGTTGGCCTTGGTTCCAAACTAAACTCAGCTAAGTTCATCAATTCTGTAGACGGTTCTACTGCTACAACCACAATGCGAGCTTTGAGGATCTCTGAATTGGTTTTTAATTTTTGGAGTTTTCAACACTGCACTTTCTTCTTGATTCGTGATGTCGTTTCAATTTTTGTAACAGTCTTCTGCAAAATATCAATAAGCCCAATTGACCCACCCTTCTTCAATGCATTTCGGAGGAGGTGAAGAATCTTTTTGGTTTTCATTATTACGTAGAATAAATATTCAGGGAAGACAATATTGGCCAGCCCAAAAAAATGAATGTTTTCGAGTTCTGACTTCACACAAGCACCTCCATTAAATATTTACAAAAAGGTTTAGGAGGGCACACCATGGAGATTTTGCCTAATTCCAAACCAAGTTCCAATCAAAAAATTGTTTTACATCTGCTAGCTAAGATTAAAAGAACCTTTGCAACCAATGAATGACCTTAGGGTTAGAAAAAGGCCAAAAGTTGGCTAAACAAAGGTAGCTATAGCTATTAAAAAAGATGCAAAAAGAACCTCTATTTTGTCCATCCTATAAGTAGACGTCAGCTTTTAGAATACGTAATTAGAAAAAAATAAAAAAACCTTAAAAGCAGCCTTATAGAAGCTTTTCGATTGTTGTTTACCTAAACTTTATTTTTTCTTTGTTTGTTTTCCTATTTTTTGCATGTCCCTGGTGTCTTGTATTTAATTCTGAGATTTGCACGTCTTCGTCCCGGTAGCATCGTTGATGTTCGTTGAAGCTAGAGAAGTTTAGAAATGATGCTTGTAGTAGCTGTCTGTAGGTGACTCACGAAGAGTGATGAGTTTAAGTTGTTTTAGCAACAACATTTCAAATTCTAAGAATGATTCGTCAAAGTGGTGGTGGTTGTTTT
The DNA here is from genome assembly GCA_958431115.1 of Syrphus vitripennis. Lineage (NCBI taxonomy): Eukaryota > Metazoa > Arthropoda > Insecta > Diptera > Syrphidae > Syrphus > Syrphus vitripennis. The sequence goes on along the minus strand of OY288108.1, from coordinate 121,479,707 downwards.
AGTTGGGCGATGTGAGGGAACGATGCGACGCGACGGCTTAACGCAAAGTTATTGTTTCCTTGGTTTTTAATTAGTATTACGGAAAGAAAAAGTTATATAATATATTAGATGGAAAGTCCCAAGGTATAAAGGTAGGGGCTTGAAAGCAAAACAACGAACATTTCAAGGAGTGGTGGTTATTGATGGTGGCGGTTCGGTTGTTATGAAAGAGCGAACATCTAACGGAAAGCACGATTTGTCAGTCCTAGAAGGTAGGTACTAATTAAGAAAAGTTAATTCTATTGATTAAGTATTCGATTAGAATATATGTACAAGACAGTGCTGTCGTTGTTAAAATAATATCTAATAAGATAATGAGAAGAAAACACTGATTATATTGTATTTTGGAAATTATATTACTATGCAGGAAAATGAAATTGAGAAAGAGTTTTTACCTGCTCAAAAGCAATTAATGTATTTTGTATGAAACATCGAAGAATTACAAATTGAGACATAGCTTCCTAGAAACCAGACACAAAACTAATTCTAAGCTCAAAAAGTCAGTGTTGAATGTCAAATGCAAAAAGTATTCAGTAGCGGAAGTAATGTCATAATTTAAAATTACTATGCGATATGACTAATAACTTAGCTGAAGAATATTTTCCACAGCGCTGGATACCTACATAAAAAAAAAGTATTAAAAAGCAAAGAATACAAAAAACAAATTTCTGCATTTTAATTTATCGATTCGTAAAATTATGGAAAAACAAATTGATGAGTAGGTAAGACTTGATAGTAATTGGTGTTAAAGGTTATTTTTTTTAATAACAGCTATTGTTGCATTTCAAAAGAAAATTATGGTTTTAAGTTATTTTTTTTTATCATGCTTATCACATTATTCCCTTCGAAGCGGTTTCTATTTCCTGGTAAATTCAATCAGCAGTTGTAGTTATTATTTAAACCTGTAATGCAAAAAGGCACGAATTTAATTATTGACAGCATTCAAGCGGAACATGGGGTAATGAAATTTTGAAGAAAAAAAAAAAAGAACTGAAAAACACATTTTTTTAGCTGACTCAAACATATTTCTTAAAATATTTTGTCAACAAGGTTAATCTTTATCAAGTCAAATGACTCAATTTGAATGATTACCTATACGACTTATTTATTTATTCATGTAGTTTACCTGAAATTCAGCAACAGGTTTGCTTGTGTATTTATTTAACTAAGAGTGCAAATTTTCTGTAAAGGAATTTAGCAGATGATGTGTGTTTTGACAATTTTCGATTTAAATTTTTGATGATGAATTGTATATAAATAATAAAACATGCAAACAACAATAGGCTTCAGCAATGTTGACAAAACCTTCATGTTGGTTTGATTATTTAGAATATCCCGTGTATATTATTAGTACCTAAGCTGTTGTCTGAAGAATGTTTTATTATATCAACACTGAAAAAAATCAAACATTTTATGGAAAAAATGAGGGCCAATCAAGAAAATTTTTAAATCAAAGTCGAATTTTTAAAGTTTCAATTTGATTTAAATTAATGGAAAGACTTTGCATTCATATCCTTCGATTCTGAAGTGACTTCACTTTAATTAGTTTTAAAGCATTTCCAGAACAATGCGCAACCAAATGCGAAACATACATTAGGTGATGAAGAAAAAATAATAACATTTTGTGAAAAAAATGCAAGATTCCGAAAAAAAAAATTAAAAACAAGAAGAAATTTGTTTGAACCCCGAATAAAAATTTCAGAATAAAAATTGATCAAAAAATGAATTGAAGTTCTCAAAAAATTTTCGCCTACAAAAAAAAAGTGACAAAAAAATTCGGTGTCTGAAAAAATTGTCGGGGGAACCAATTGGAAATAGAACCTTCAACAGAATTCAGTCCATCACGCCATCAGCCCATCATCCCAACTTTTTTAATTAAAAATGGCTTTGCCAATTCCACACTCAGGTTATTCGCAAATATGCCGCAAAAGATGCAAATATGTGAACTTTCGTGTTTTTCTTTTTTGTTCTTAAAGTAAGTTTTTGAGAAGAAAACAAATCAAATAGAAGATTTTGGAAAATTGTTAATTTAAATAAAATTTTCCGTGGTGAAATTTTACATAAGATTTTTTTTTGAATACGACATGGCGGTGTAAAAGTTCACGCACATCAAATTATACGTTGTGAAAACCCTGCGGGTCTTTGCCAGGGTTGGTAACCCTAAACAATTTTACATCAATAAGGAAAATAACACAGAATTCATTTACGGCACCCATCAGTCACTTATGAACAAATTACAACATCATTTACCTCACCAAGTGAAAACAATAGCGTTTGTTTTTTACTATACCAACTTATTTGTCAAACATGATGAATTGATATAAATGTTTCCATTTTTTTTTCAAACAGAAGCAGCCAATTAAATTTATTAAAAATAAATTAAATCTACATTCCTCTATATGCCTGTATCTATGTAGGTACCTATCTTTGCAACACTTAAGAAACAATCAATTTATGTATATAGATACAAGTTGCATAAACAAATCTTTTAATTCTGACATAAATTTCTTGAATGTGTCGTCTAAGCTCCTTAAGTGATTTTCTCAGCAAACACAAAACCCAAAGGCATACGTTGTAGTGTAGATATAATATGTAAAATGTTAAGTATCTAACAGATAGCTAGATGCATGCTCTGAATATTGCAGTTGAAAATTAACATTTTTCACAAGAGGCTGTTGTGGGAGAGGCCTCAATTCGCTTTAAGAAACGTAGTACATTTGTTGTTTGGGTATACAGTCTCGTTCATATGAATAGGTCTATATATATTTGTTGAGTCTTGTGTTCTTTCAATAGAGATGTATTTTAGAGTATTTAAAAAATAAAACTAAACTGGAATTAATAAAAGGTACCTAAATGAATTAAAGTTTGAAATAAAATACTAAGTACAACTAAAGTGCCTAATTTTGGGTAACTTATTTTAACTTAGCACACTCAATATCGAACATGTTAAAGATTAGTTATTAACTTTGAATAATTTTGTCTATAAAACTAAAGAATTAAAATCTTGGCATCATGTATGAACCTATTCAAGAGACCAAGAGTGTTATTTTAAGGTCTGTGCTGTGTGTTATACTTTGTTTAATTCTATGGGTCATTAACAAAACAATGTCAAAGTATTTGACGCATAGTATAATTTGAATAAAAGTGAGGTACCTATCTCAAGTGATTATTTTTTTGTTTATGCTTTTTGTTTGTATTAAAGATTTGAATAATGATTTTAAAAATACAATAGCCAGAGTATTTACATAAAATTTTTCTTGTATATTTTTTTTTTGTTTATCTGAATAAAAAAAACATGGAGTAAAATAATTTGCATAGTTTTTTGTGTATTTGTTTTTATTTTTATTTTAACGTGAGAAGACTTTATGGTAAATAAAATGTTGGTTAAGAACGAGTCATTTTTATATACACACATATACCTACATAAGTTTAAAAAAAGGAATTTATAATAAAAGTTATGAAAGAAGAAGACATCCGGTCTTTAAGAATGGAATAATTTATAACGACAATGTTTAGAGGAATGGATGATTTATTTTTTTTTTTTAATTAGAAGCAGTTTTGAGAAATGCTGAAAAAGAATGTCTCGATCTCACTTTTTTAGTTATATTTTTCTTTCCTAGTATTCTCTTACTTAAACTGTCATACAACTTCTTCAAAAGTATGTTTTGATTATTTTTTTATGGTGGCGCTTGGAGGTTGATTTATGTTCATGAGTCATTAAAAAATATTTAGATGCCGCCATAATAATATGTTTCCGAACTAGCTTTCGGAGTTTTAGGAGAATATGCACGTACCTAGGTTGGATTTATGTAGTGGGCTGCAGATATTGATACAGCAACTCAAGCACACTTAACTGTATTAGTGAAATGCGCTAAGGGAATTTTTTGAACAAAATAACTCCTAAACTCGATTTGCGCAGCAGCTCGGCGCAGCGCTGTTTTGTGTGTTTTACTGACTCAACAACAACTTACAACATGGACTGGTCTGACATTTCGGATTTTCTGGTTTGCAAAAAATTATATAAATAAAATTTATAGGTACCGAAGTTCATAGCCGGAAAAGACAAGACAGATGGGGTAGGATATGATGTTCAATACTTCTTTGCAAATTCCACCCAAAAACTCTTAAATCGACGATCACTTTTCTGAGATTTCTTAATCCATTGGGATCGTATCCATCCTCTAATGGAATTTGACAGTTCATGGTTTTTTAAATAATATAAAAAATTCCGTAGAAAAAATAATCTTACTTTTGAGAGCTATATCTTCATCTTTATACCAAATTTAAATTTCTAAATAACAAGCGTTTAGAAATAAGAGAAATTATTCATTATTAAGCATACTCAACGTGGCGAACCATTTTAATGTAAATTTGAGAAATAGCTTTGTTTAGAAATAAATATTTGAAGTTCTCATCAAAATGGTTTTCATTTCCATCATACTATATAATATATCGTATAATATTCTTCAATAACATAATTTAGCAACAGATAACAAGAAATGGTGAAAATATTTGTATAATTAATATAGTCCAGCTGCTTGAGTTGCAAATCATTTTTAATTAAGAAAAAATGTTATTTTTAAGAATGAAAATTGTTTTTTGATTTAAATAATAAAAAATACTAACAGGTTTAAGAATCGTGGGAACGATGTTTTAGACGCGCATCGCGAGTCTCCGAACCTAAAATACCTTAAGCCCAAAATGAGAAAAAAAAACAACAATTCCTAATCACCAAAACCCGGAACACAAAAGGTCAAGAAAACCTTATCCAAATTCTAGAAACCTCAAACAAAAATACAACGTTTCGAAATACCAAAAAAAAACAAAAATCTGAAATATTAATATTTAAAAAAAAAATGGAAATAATTCCTACAATTTCATAAAATAGAGTTGGATGCTATTAAAATTTGTTTTTTTTTTTACATACATCGTCTGAACTGAAACATTACCCCATTGACTACTACTAGGTACATAGAGCACGAAGCCAGGCATTCAGATGCTTGTTTATGGTTATACCTATTCGAGATATTAAGCATTTCACTCTTTCCCTTTTCTATGTCATCTTAAGAAAAAAATATCCTTATTTTGTGCAAACGAGAAGCGAACATTTAGTTTCTCTATATGATCCGCAAACCATCTTACACCCAACCCCTTTGTAAATCTCATCTACGAGTATCTACTGTACGTCTCTAGGGTAGATGCATAGTTATATAAACATAGCTATCAATAAACACAAGAACTTGTATTTATAACAAATGTTTGCCCCCAAAAAGAAGGCAAATCCTTGTTTACATTTACAGTGGGTGAATGGAGTATAAAGAGAGAGAGAGAAAGAGCTCCTTGTGCGGGGTTGGGGTTGGATCGCTAGATTCTATTTCAAGTGTAAGGATATTTGTCGAAGGAATCAAATTCTAACAGGTTGTATGTGACTTGAGGAAATCCAATTGAAATTATATAGGATTTTATTTTTGTATACATATACCTACCTGTCTCAGTGTCTGAGTTTATGTATATGAGACATTAGGGGGAAAGGAGGCGCAGAGGAGACAGCAAGTAGGTCAATAAAACCGAAAAGGCTTATTTTGTAAATGATGTTAAAATATTATATTGAATTCCAATTTATGAATTTGAAGCAGGATAACAAAGTACCTATATACATATACATATTTACAAGCTACAAAAATATATAGAACTTGAGATTCATGTTTATTGCAAAGGTAGGCATAGGTACAAAACAAGTAATTTCTCATTGAAACGAAAAGGTATTTTTCTTGTAATTAAGATTTGAAATTGAAATTCAAGACATCAAAGAAATCAAAGAATGACTAATTAATTTTGAAGCGAAAATTGTGTATTCTGTGAGAAATTGATTAAATATATAAAAGTGAAATTCATGCGAAAGTAGTATGTATGGCACATTGGAAAAACGTTTTTTTTTTTTGTTTTGAAATTTAATATGATTTTACAAATTGTTTAAATTGTATAGGTAGGTAGGTACTCTGAATAAAAATAAACACAAACAATTTAATTGAAATTGTTTTTTTTTTATTCTTTCGTTTTGAATTTATTATTTTAAGATGATGAAATGTTTACTTTCAGCTTTAGCTTCAGTTGAAATTCTCAGATGGATTTAAAAATAAGCAGAAATAGAATAAATAAATAGCAATTAAGAAACATTTATAATTAAAAAAAAAAAAACGTGTTTATTTGATTCACAATTAAATTGAATTCAATTATCATTTTGAGTGAAGTCAGCAAACAAGCTAAAAAGAAATTTAAAGAGAGATCATAATAATTATTCAATTATAAAGAAATGAAAAGCAGGAATAAAAGTTCGGTTAAATTGGTTTTAAAAATAGCAAGACATTGGATAACAGTAATTTTTTTATATGGATTTTGTATACAATTTTATAGTAATTGGAATTGTGATGAATTTCGGAATTGCGACTTAAGATAAGGATCACCTAATAGGCAATACAAGTTTTTCAGGGTGGACCAGTTCCAGGAACATCACGTTCTTCAGAGAGTTCAGTTGTGCTTGGAATTTAATGGGAAAGGATGACCTTAAGAACAGAGAGCTGCCAATTTATATTATATGAAGTGGATCTATTTCAAAAAACAAATTAAGCGAACTGGTTGTTCGAAATGTTTTTGAACTGCGAGAGTAATAAAACAAATAATAAAAACAAAGTGGGTAAAGGTTTTCTAAAAAAAAAAATATTCAAAAAATTATGAAACTACAAAGTAAAAATTTTTAGACATCGAAGTTCAAAAAATATGAAAAAAAAAAATGTCAAAAAAATTTGTGAATAGTATAAAATAAAAGATTTATCGAAAAAAATATGCCAGAAAATAAATTAAAAAAAAAATTAAAAAAAAAAAGATTCAAAAGATCCCAATGCACATCTCGTTTGACCTAATAGCTTTTGCCTTTTTGGAGTTTTTCACCGGAGCACTAACACGTACGTAGTTGGCTTCTTCTTTACTTCTTTCGTGTAACGTCTGTAAATAACTCCTTGATATGCCAGTTTGACATATACATAGAAATGAAAACGAAATGTCAAAAACAAAATACCATCCCTATTCAAAATTTTGAGTAGTTTTTCGAAAAAAATTATTTTTTTTATTTCAAAAATCCCAAGTAAATTTTTTTTTTTAGAAAATGTTGACACACACTTTATAGTTTTAATGAAAATTGAAAGCCGAAAATCCGGTTGTTGACGAAATAATAATAAAAACTTCGTCAAAATCTTTAGAGTCGTTATTTTTGGTTTAAACTACCCAGCCTTCTTGTTAGAAACAGGAACAGAACATGTCTAGAACCACGTTTACACTATTTCTAGAACAAAACAGTTTTGAAATAATTCAATCTTCCATCGATGATAACCTAGAATATAATAGTAATTGAAAAAAAATCCGTTGTGGAAAAACTGTACCTTCCTAAAAATTCATCTATCAAACCAAACTAAATTGCACAAAATAGCCTAATTCATGCTTCACTAAGTTTCAGTATATTCAGTTCGACGAGCTGGAACCAGCTATTCCTAACCCAACTATCTGCTAATCTATATTGTTGCACATGCATTTTTGACTAAACAATTAGATTACCAACCTATCCGTATCTAATAGTTTCGATACACAAATTCACATTCAAAGATATTATGCTGTGAGGATAGTTTTGGGGGAGGACCCGGAGTGCTTTTGCAGATTTCATCACAAATTGCTATTACAGAAAATCTAATCATAACCGGAAATTAATTTGGCAGAAATCTCATTAAATTTACAGCTCTCGAATGGTGTGTGCCAGATGTCATGTGTATGCATAAGTTAATATGACATCATACCTTTTGCAAAAAGGATATGTATGATGCTTGGCTATTCCAATATGAAGCCCTTATTGTTGGTATACCTGCTGATGTTTGGGCTTATTTTGGATTGTTATATTTATTTGAATCCGCCACCGGCATATTATGTTTCCCCCCCTCCCCCGGGCTTTATTACAATGCAAACGCACCCAAACCTAAATATTATACAAGTATACTCGTATATCGATATTGCATTTTGAGTTTGCTATCTGTTGCAATGTTATTTGAACTCGGAATATGAAATTCTCCAATAAATTATTCATAACTACATAGAGTTGGGTGAGCGCGCGTCAATTTGATATCGAGTCTTTAATTAATTCATCAGAATTTTGATATGGCATTCGTTTTTGGTTTCGATGACTGATGTGTGAATTGCCTTTAAGGTCTGATACTTTGGGGCCAAATATGATGCACAGCACAACACAGCCCGAGTGTTATTTGGCTCGCTGATATTTTAGATTCTATTTTCGAGATTTGCCGATATTATATCAACACAGAGATTGAATGCCAACATATAGACAAGGTATTTTCATATTCGAAGTATTTTGGAATATATTACGAATTATAGACCTTATATAGGAGGACAAAATGCATTTGGTTCTTTTGCAATAATTTGCTTGTGATATGATTTTCTAGTTTTGGGACAAGTATTGATATGATTATCCACATCATAAGAGATCAAATACTTGTAAATATGACATACCAACGTATCACTATGAGATTTAGCAATATAGGATTAAGGTACTTCAACATTATCTCACATCAACAATCACAAATTTGAAATATTGCTAAAATTAAATTTAAATTTGATCCGATACTTAAGCATTATCAATTTAATGTAGTTTAATTTTTTTTCAAGAAAACTCCAATACCTAAGTAGATTATTTTCTACCATTAAAGCTAATCTCGTCATTAAGAATGGGAATAGATATTACAATTTTTTTTTTTTATAAATTTCCTATTTTAAATGGTCGTTGTAATCTTAATTTTCGATATTAAAAAAAAACATAAAATTTCTCTCTTACAGAATTAAGTAGAATAGAAGTTTTATAGGGGGTCAAATTCTAACAAAATGTTTTTGACGGTTTTTAGTTCACCTGGTAGTTGTAGAAGTCTTCGTGGAAAAAAAAACTTATCAAAATTGGTCCAGCTCAAGTCACTTTTGTGTTTGCGACTAATGGTACCATATTATACAAGTTTTGAATTCGTGAAAATTGGAGCTCGAGATTTCGATCAAAATTGTCAATACTGTGATAGAGAAATCAAAAAAGGGGTCTCGCAATACTGTGTGTCTGTCTGTCCGCTGAGCTACACTCTAAACGGGTGGATGGATTTTCTCGAAACTTTACAAGTGTTCATTATATCTCCAAACATTTTTGTATTTTTTTAAGACGGGCCTTTTTGGAAAATCAGATTTTTCTCGAAATCGGCCCAGACGATTTTTTTAAAAAAATTCAATAAATTTAATTTGGCTCACGTTTTATTAAAAAAAAAATGAAAAATGTGGGAGGTACCGTTACATAGAATCAGTTTTTTGATTTTCTCAAAAACGGTCTATCTGATTGCGAACAAAAATTGTATGCAATAGCATATAAAACATTTACTAAAAGTATTCAATACTCAAATTTAATTTTTTTAAGGTTTGGAAAAAAAAAATTTAACTATGTATTTCAAAAACGGCTCAGTACATATTTTTGAAAACGGATTTTTAAACTACTTTTGATACTTAAAATAATATTTAAACAACGATACCTCCCACACAAATGTTAAAAAAAAACCATTTACAAAAATTTTTAATTTCTCGAGCATGGGACCGACAATTTTGATACATTTTTTGAGTGTATTAGGATAAGTACTATCCACTATAAAATAATGAAAAATTTAAATTAAGATACTATTAACGGTACAATCATCATCATCATCGGCTCGACAACCGGGGTCCGGTCCTGGGCTCCTTCAACAAGTCTCTCCACCTATCCCGGTCTTGAGCCGACGCCATCCAGTTGCGCACCCCAAGGCTTCGGGCGTCCTGGTCTACGCCATCTCTCCAGCGCAAGCATGGTCTACCACGCTGCCGTCTACCATAGAATGTACCACAAGGGACTTTCCGAGCCGGTTCCTCTTCACTCATGCAAGCTAGGTGCCCTGCCCACCGGAGTCTACCGAGCTTAATTTTTGTCACTATGTCTGCTTCAATTGTACCGTCTCCGGAATCGTCCTTCCTCACATATGGGGCCAACAATTCTCCTTAAGACTTTTCTCTCGAACGCGGCTAAGAGGTCGGAGTGTCTTTTGCTAAGCACCCAAGTCTCGGATCCATACGTGAGTACTGGCAGGACCATGGTCCTGTACAGCAGCAGTTTTGAAGTTATGGTGAGATTTCTGGATTTGAAGAGCTTTGACAGACTGTAGTAGGCTCTGTTGGAATTGAGCAGCCGCCCGCGTATTTCTTCTTCTATATTATTATCGGCTGCTACTATTGAACCAAGGTATTTAAAGGATTACACCACTTCAAATTCGTGCTCCGCAACCTTGATTGTTACAATACAATACAAATGTTAAAAAAAACCGTTCTCAAAAATCTCATATTCCTTAATGCAGTGTTAATAGATTAAAAATATAATTTTTTTGCATTCTATAACAAAGGAGCGATCCAGTCGTGAATTTTATTTTTTTTAGATTTTATGGCAACTCAGCTTCTTCTTAAAAGTTGAAAAATTAGGCTCACACATACCTACGAGTATCAACTCGTATATAATTACCAACATTTTAAATTTTATTCAATGTCACTAAATGAATTAATAAATATTTAAATTTAAAAGAATAAAGCTATGTAATGCAAGTTTAAAATTTAAGTTAAAAATAATTTCTTTTAATTCAAATTAGAATCAAATGTAATTTACATTAATTTAATGCTAAAAATCCTCTGCCAATCTGATTATATTTAATTGAGATTGAAAATAATCAAAACGATATGTAGCTATTAAGGTGCAGTAAACATACATATGTGTGGTATGCATATTTAACAGACAGTTGAAAGCCAATATATGACAGGGTTATCTTCTCGTACGTATATGTATATATAATATTATTACAAACCTAAGGACAAAACACAAAGTTGATAGAAATGACACAAACTACGTGATAAAAATGCAATATAAGTTTATTTGTTTTGCTTTTGCTTGAAGTTAAGTAAAATGATTACTCTGTTCTTTTTTATTGATACATCACGTAAGCCATATAGAATTTTATATGTTTATCCATAAAATAAAAAGAAATTTTTGTTACGCAAGAGCTAACTATATATTGTTATTGGTTTAAGAGCTTTCTATAGCTCCTGCAAGTAATTTTTGAGATTTTATAAATATTATTATCTATTATTTTGTTTTATCACATAATTGGTGAAAAATTAAGCAGAGGCTACTTAACCTTGAGGTTTTCTTAAAATGACTCTAATAAACGTCAAACAACTTTTATAAATAGCAATTTCTCTTTGAGTTACAATTTATATGAACCTTTATAATGCGCTTATAAATATACGGGGTGCAGTGCAACTACTATACTGCCCCAAGGAAAACGCACTTTAAAAACTGATGCAATTTAAAATCTTAATTGTCTATCACAATAATTTAAATGCCCACACCAAATAACTTTTCTGCAGCAACTGCAACATTGCGTTCGTCTAATTTATGAGTTTCAGTTCCATATATACATATGTGCATATGGTCTATGGCTTTCTATAATAGCTGGCATTGAATTGATGCAGCTTTTATAAATCCTCTATGGCCAAAATGTCTATTTCAACAGAAGAGACATTTTGAAAAAGTGAGAAACTAAAATTCAAATGGGGAAAACATTGCCACCATGTCGTCGTCGTCGCTGTCGCCGTCGCCAGTCAACATCAGTAGTCACCAATCCCCGAAAAGCTATCAATCAGTTTGCCCAATTAGCTTCAATAATAAGCCGTTCTTTACAGTCAATCTGTCGTCCACTGCAACCCCTTCCCCTTTATATTGTATACAATTTGTATATATAGGGATATCTAACTGTTTTTTATATTTTAGCTTCGATTGGAATAAGAGTGTAGGAGTCTGATGTATAGCTACTAGAGCTAGAGTGCTAGTGAACCTACAAATGCTTGTTGACATATGTAATTACAATTGATTTCATTTATCCGGGTACAATGATGCGACTAGTGTTTCGTGTTTGCTATTGCATTTGAGATTCCATTTCTCATATACCTATATACTCTTGCTCTTACTGCTCCGCGTGATTCAAATCATCAATTTTGTCTTTTTTTTTAAAGTATTTTTTTTTTCAAACGCCCGCCAGTATCTATACACGGGCTGTGTGGGTTTACAATAGATGGTCTGCATATATTGACATCAAATTAGCTGAATTTCACCAGCAGGTCTGGTATACTTTCTTGCGAAATTGCCAAGTTCATGCCGGTGGAGTGAACATAGTCTGTTTCATCAGTCATTCAATGAATCAGCCAATCGCGGGAGAAATTCAGGTGCAGAAACTTCTGGTACAAACAAATGGCACTACACCTGCATTTAGTTGACCTCAGGCATGGAAAACTCTGTCGTCATCCACAAGCAGTTGGCCCTGAGCATTGTTACTGAATTTAGGTGAGCACTTTTACTTCACTGTGCACTGTGTTTTGAAAGAAGCCGGTACCAGCTCCCGAATCATGACCTCCTTGAAGTTTGGCACATTGACAAAGATTTAAAAGCCATTTTTTTCCCAACATAAATCTCCGCCCACAGACAAGAACTTATTATACCAATTTGGGAAGACCAAAAAAGGAGACCTGCTTCTATTGTTTCGTTGTCGATTTTCAACGACCTGACATGCTTCATTATCATCATCATCGGCTCGACAACCGGGGTCCGGTCCTGGCCTCCTGACCTATACCGGTCTCGAGCCGACGCCATCCAGGCTTCGGGTATCCTGGTCTACGCCATCTCTCCAGATCAAGCATGGTCTAACACGTTGCCTTCTACCATAAATTGATATGCTTCTGTTTCTGTAATTCAAACTTGTTTGAAAAAGTCAGTAGTTTTTAGGGGCATTAACCCAATTGCATGCATCATGCATGTCGCTAGAATCACTTTGGTGTTATTTGACTAGATGTGATTTATCCCCTAGTCGCCCCTTACGACAAGCAGAGTTCACTGCTGAGATATTCTTAATCTGTCTCTATCAAAAAAAGTTACAATTCAAAAATTCATTATCTAATTAATAATAGTTTAATGTTATCTTCTTCTTAGGAAAGTAAAAGTAAATTTTGTTACCGCATATTACGGAAAGACGCAGTTCCAATTGCTGAAGATTACCACTTGTTCAGGCTAATTTTAAGCCTATTCATATTGAAAATTCAGCAAGTAGTTGTTCAACTTTTCCAATAAATAGACTTGCTCAAGTATCAGATATGAAGAAATTCTCCTTAATGCCAACTTTTAAAAGAGAGATGAGATAGTTTAAAACTATATATACCCAAATCAATCCCAGACATGGTGCACCTAGATCGAGTTGGATACTTCTACGTTTTGTTGTTTCAAGCCTTGAATCAATCCAATTTACGCCTAACAGGACGCCCCTGCAGAGTAGTGGAAGAGGGTAGATATCAAACAATGCGATGAGATGACCGAACAACGACAACCGTGTATATATACCCAACTTCCATTAGGGTGTTTCAAAAGAAAAAGTATGTCTACACAAAAAAGTAGTTGCATTGTCAGACTACATGGCCCGGACAGATTCGAAAACAAGTGGACGACGACGACGTGGGAGTCAAGTGACTCCAACTTGGATAAATTGCAATACCGCCGCGCCGCACAAAACTGTAGATATATAGTCGTTGTTGGGGGGGGGGGTGGCTGCTTCCATGGCGAGAATGGTTATTTTGGGTTCAGTTCACGTCGCATCGAATCGTGAATGGCTTTTCAGCAAACGATTGCGACGTGTCTCACTTCTTTTTTTTTTTTTTTTGTGTTTGGGGTCAGAACCGAGTGCTAGAATCAGTTAAAGGTTGGGGCATACCATCTCCGTGATGGGGTGTTATGGACAGTGTGCGCCCACCCGTTGGCTTTTTCTCACACCAATGAATGAATGACTCTGTCACCGAAACAAAATTGTGCCGCGTTGAATAGATATTCTTTTTTTTTTTGTTGGGGAAGTGAATGGCCAGTTCCGGTGGCGCGACGGGGCAGAAAACTACAAAGCTCGTACATCGTTGAGGGTAGGTATATACAGAAGCAGGAGCCAGGAGCACATCAACAGCTTTACATGGTTAATGTCCCACCATTGGCTCCACCGCCACCGCCCCCTACCGAATAGGCAGGTATATCTGATGCATTGTTTTTGTGTTTGTATTTTTCATACATATATCCAGACAACATAGATATCTGCAATATGAATTGAGACTTATTGTGTACCATAGGTATCTATAGATGTTCCGTCCTTAGCTGATGGAAGATGAGGGTTTGGCGATGATGGTGTTATGGACTGTGTCGTAAACTTTAATTGAATGCAACGTTGTTTTGTCAGAGGAGATGTGTTTTTTGTTTCATTTTTAAATCGAATTGTGGTTGTTAAGGTGGTTAGCGATCCCAATTGGGCTTGAGATGCCTGATGAACGACAGTTTAGTTCATCAATTTATAACTGCTTCGGTGCCATTTGAGATGATTAAATATGATCCGAGATCTTCTAAATTGTTGATAGTTCATATATTGATGTTGTAATTTTTTTCAGTAGTATAAAGTACATTAACCTTGCATTCCTACTTGACGGGTTGAGATTCAGTTCCTTTACACCCAGAGCATGTCCTAAGGTTGCTTTGAAGAAGTATTTCCAGAATTGCAAATTAATTATTTTTTTCATAAATTCAAAGTGCAACCTGAAGCTTCAGCACATGTTTATAGATTTCGAATACTCACAGCTGGGATATTGAAAAACTTTTCAGGTACATCAAAACCAACATTACCATTCCTCCTTCAAACAGAAACCTGTTGGATAAGTAAAATGTATAAAGTGTGACACGCTGTAGCATTACCTGAAGAAATAAAAATGATCGAACAATGTGAAATGAGCTACAATTAGTTAAGAGCATGTTCAGAAACTCTTTTCAGTACTATAACAAAATCCAGGATCCGATGCCTTCTAAAACATCAATAGCAGCATTAGAAAACAACCACACATTTCGGAAACCATCATCTGCGACAACATTGAAGTACCGTCAATCTAGGAAAAAGTGGAGACATTCTTCAACTTCTTTGAAGAAAACTTCATAGCTTCATTTTACTCCAAGTGGAATCATTCATTCAGCAGACCATGCAGCCAAAATCATTTCCAATGAGACCAATCCAGCAAGTGATCTAGGCGATAGTTTATATCTTTGCAATCTAGAAGAGAAACCAGAGATCATCAGGTGAAGTGAAAACAGCGAAGTTCGTGGCAAACCCGAAGAAGGGTAAAATTCTGCAGAAATGTATTTCGTCTTTCGAGAAAAGTACTGCACACTTAATTAGATGCTGCACTTCCAACGATGATCACAACGACCTTTTACCGGCATCATGTATCAGCTAGTTATTTTCAGAAAGCATTCGATAGAAGCCCGTATCTATAGTCTTCACTTATTTCGACTGGGCTGTATTTCAACCGGCAATGACAAAAAAAAAACAGTTCCGCTGACTTATTAAATGTAATACGGAACACCATCAACTACCCGAATCAGCTGATGACAAAGATGAAGAACTTCCCACGCCTAGGTAACTCAGTATAATGGTAACCCTGGATGACAAAATGCTCATGTACAACGAGGAAGCAGTATCAGTCTATGCTGAAATTTAATGTCAGCCTAGCATCGCGGGCAACGCGGAAACCAAAGCACCAATAACAACAAAGAATGAACGCCTTCAGGACAACGAAGTTCACCAACTTTTAATTTTCATTTAATTGCTCATATTCATCGAATATTTGCATTGAACTCATAATAAACAATAACGGTTACACTGTCACCATAAAACGATTTAAAATAAATACCATGGTTCACTTGTAAGTTACCACGAGTCGAACTATATTGTAATCTTTGCATTTAAATTCAGAGTTTACATTCTTAATCGTTTGTAAATGTTCTTAATCTCAACAGTTTCGTGCGAATTTGTTTCCTGCAGTGCTGCATAATTTATTTTCGTTCTCTTAACTCGTCGAGAAGATATACATATATATTAAAGTTTTTTGTTTGCTTTTTATTTTGGTTCAACTGGTTTATCTTCGCCTTTTCGGTCGAAAATGCTCGACACTAATTGACTTTCAAAAAATCAACATCAATCTGAAGTTTTTTTTATTTTTTTCTCATAGCAGTTTAATGAATTTTTTTTCTGTTGTATTTCTACACTTTAAAATAAAGAATCCAAATTGCCATAGAATGACTTTGCTGGCTGGATGACGTCATGATGTCTGCCCGGGTCCAGTTCGAATTGCCTTAAACTTTTCGGTATTTTTTTTGGTGTGTCACACAGCTGAGTACCTAAAGTGTGTAGATATGTACAGACAGTTATTCAGTCATTTTAAGCACGATGGACGTTGAGCGATGCTATTTATTTTGGCATTTTCGGATGTTGATGGTAGCTGGGAAGCCACCCAGCTCGCTTGCCCCTAATAGCGTTTTGGTTACGTGCCCATTTATAATGGACCAGATTTTTGAGTAGGTATCACTACAATAGATAGTCCTTAGAGTTAAATTTTTATTTCAATTGTGTGCAGCGAGGAAGTGATTCAATTTTATCACCCACGCATTAGTCCATCAGTATTCGCGTTCGATTGCAAGAAGGAAGAAGAAAATTCAAGAAAAGGAAGCACGTTTCCACATCGGAGTGGAAGTAGCTTGGATTTTTATCTTATAGAGTTGATTCTCCATATTTTGAACAACATCCCGAATGCAACTTCTTCTTTCCCGATTCTGCATTTTAGTATAAAGTTCTGTTCTACAATTAGTAGATTCAACTTTTTTCAAAAATATCTACTTAAACAGATGAAAAAGCAACAAAACTGATCCTATTTGTTTTTGGAGTATTGATCTTCGATCTTTACCAGAACGATTTCAGGTTCCCTCTCTACCCTTCTTGTGATTTGCATATTTCCTGCAACCACATAAATTCTCTATTGACATTTGACACTGTTGAAGACTTTTTCGATTGAATTTGTGGTCAATATTCCGGATCCGCAAAGTGCTAATGTGGAAGATCTAGTACAAAATCCTGCTTGTTCAGCTACGAGTGTTACTTCAAGGTGGTTTTTTATTTGCTCTACGAAAATTATTGTCTGCTGCAGGAAGCACGTTTATTCTTCTCAAGTTCTATTTTCCTTGACAATCAGAGTGAAAGAAAGCTCTCTGTTTCCAAACTCTATCGATGAGTCGATTTAGTAGCACACTTGATGTTGTTGCTCATTAGAGCTTTTACGTAAAAATCCAACCGCTTTGTTGATCTTCAGTACTTTAATTGCTGATACGATTTCTCCTTTGCTAGGTTATAAAGTGCGTATTCGGGAAATTGTTGCTTCGAACGGGTCATTGAGTGTTGGACTCACTTCACTGGTGAAAACGCGATTTAAGACAGCAGAAAAGTGCTCCTTCCACCTTTTGAACTGATACCCATCCTTAACTAGCCGTATCCATTTTTATCTTTCACCAACTTTTATTTTGTATTTCATCTATTTTTAGAATCCAAATTCATAAAACATAGCTGAATTTAAAAAGACTACCAATTATCAACCATAAACCAAAAAGTATCTTGGTCCAAAGTAGAAGGGTTTTAGTTGTTTACAGAAATAACACATCCAATCAAATTTTCAAAAACCCTTACCAAAAATTGTCCATGAACCTCACAGTTAACAAAACAAAATTAAAACTTCTTATTTAAAGTTCTTACGATGAATATATATTTATGTAAATATTTAAACATAATATTGTGACTTGATGTTTCCATTTACGACCACTTGACATTATTTTTCGACTTTTCAAATGAAGTGCCAATTCCATCAAAGTACCATAAGTTGAAGAAGAAAAGTCTCGCAACTTTAAATGAAAATTCCATTTCATCAACAAAATTTTCAAATATCAGTTCAAAAAAAAAAAAAAAAAACTTTTAATTTCTTTCAGTTCACTTGCATCTGAGCAGACATCACATACACACCTTCTACCCCACCTACATCAAACCATAAATCATTCTACAAATTGCATCATCTTTGTGCCAAAGTTCCCTAGATCTGACCTAAAATACCAAAAATCAACCCCTCCAATAACACTCCAACATAAAACGTTCTTTCTATCAACCCATCTTGCATACTTCTTTCTCCTTTCTCCTTTCCAATATGAATCATTTTCCCAAAATGATTTCCATGAATTTTCTGTGTAAATTTGCAGTTAGGATTCGGACAACGGCAAATAAGACAAATGTTTACATCAATTTTGTGCCGCACCACTTTTGCCAGGATTAAACTTTTGCATTGAACACATTTTCTATTTTTCGAAGAACACAGAGAAACAAAATCTGCGTTCGAAAATCTATGTCAGCTAGGAGAGAAAATTACAAAAAAAAATTCAGTCCTTGAAAGAATGTATTGTAAGAAAGACTGTTTTTCCACCTCCCACCATCACTGTTCGTGTTCTGAACTCCAGAGAAGAATCTAAAACGAGTCGAGTGCAATTTTCTGCTAGTGTCAAAAATTGAAATATTTCGAAACTTTTATTTGTTACCCCTCGGAAGAAAAAAAACAAACACAAAAGACGAGACGAAGACAACGAGGACTCCAGGACTCAAATTCCAACAAAGTCGTTTAGAATGAGAAATTTTGTTCAAAAGTCCTGCCAAATAAAGCCCCACAAGCTGAATTTTCTTCCTTCGCACTATGCTGTATGCGCAAGTTATTCACGTAAAAGAAACATTATTCTTTTTTTTTTCCTCCCAAAAAGGCAAAGAAGTTTTACATCACAATCCTTCATCCTTATTCTTTGTTGCTAAGGAAGATGAACAAAACAAAAAAACAAAAGAACTGCAATGTAAAAGCTTCAAAACTGCTTTAGGCTCAAGTTAGTTTATTTCCGATGCAAAGAGAAGCAAAGATTGGACTTCAGTCCTTTCAGAAGCGGCATGGCAGCGAAGTAGGATTGGGGTTTTCGACGAAGTTAAGAAGTTGTTTTTTTTTATTTCGTTTCTTTGGCAAAATTGTTCTTTTATAAGTTTATCAAAACTTTAAACAGTGTTTCTGATTGCACTACTATATACATAATACCGTATACTTTCTCAAAAGCTTGGACTAATACCGTATAGAGATGTTTGGATGAAAATGGGCCAAAGATAGACACTTGTAGCTGTAAAAGATGTAGCTGATGTATATGTAGTATGTACTCAACTCATTTCTTTCAAGTTCTTTCAAGTGTGTAATCTTTTCTAGCTATTGACTGCCATAAAATGTTTTGGGCTATATTTTCTATAGCTTAATTGTGTCAAATTAAGGTTAAGTGAAATTTTTGTGCAAATTAGATTTTAACTGGAATTTTGGGAGTAGGTATCGAATGATTTCTTATCTCAGAAAAGATTTATTTTTTTAATGAAAAGTTCAAACTTTTATATATAGAGCACAAACTATTCGAATGAAATCTTTGAAAATTTGCAACTTTGTTGCCATTGAAATTTAAGAACGAAGTACCAAACAAAAATTGAATTGAAAAATGTTATGAAATTAGTTTTTCTTGTGAATGAATACAGCAGTGAGGGAAGAATTCTCTGCTTGTGGAAGTAGAATAGTAACCTAAGCAAAAATGCATTTAATGGTACAATGTTCTCCACATAAATGTTTCCAAAGAAAATGTAATGTGAGTAAATTTGAAACTAACTAGATACAGTGTCAAAGTGACTCGAGAAACATTTTTTAATTTTTATCAAATCAAGGGTAGTTTGGAGAACGAGAGTAAAATCCATTGAATAAATATTTTATTTTGTTAGCCTTCGCCGTAATTTTCAAGAAACGTATTTTTACATTGTTTTAGTAAATCGTTTTTTGATTTTCAAATAGTGATTACGATTATAATGTTAGGTTTGCTGCATTTAAAATATTTTTCACGAAAAGTACAAGAATAAAGAAATACAGACGTACAATAGTACATATGCTAGCCACTTCCTGTACTAAAAAAAAAACAGCTACATCCCTGTTGATTGAGTCAAAATTGTGCCATCCCTGCAAAAATGTATGACATTTCGCACAAAAAAAAATCTGACAAGAAAGCAACTTTTTTTGTATTATTTCCATAAGTAAATCGTTACAGCTTGTAACTTTTCATATATTTTATTTTTGTTTTTCAATGGAATTCTAATTTTTTTCATATTTTTTTTAAATAGCTCCTAACCCAAAAACAAAATAAAAGTTCCATTGCGCCTAGACGAATTTATTTCCACTGCAAATAAATATCAATTCATATTTCCAAAAAATTATTTCAAAAAGAAGGCCTCGTAAAAGACTTTTCGCTTCTAACATTTTGATTTCGGTTGCTTGCTGTTAACAAAGACTAAACGAACGACATCAAATTGCTTGGTTTCGCACGACAACGTTCGCTGGCGTCCGTTGGTTATAGTTTTACCTTAAGTTTAAAATAAAAATGGCAACGGTTAAATATAATTTAAAACTGAAATAGGCATACTTTGATAGCAGAGTAACGTGTGTTTGAAGGTTGAACAAATTTATCCCTACCACAGCTATAGGCCCTCAGAAGTCCAGAAAAAAAGAAATATAGTCTTATTTTTTTAGAATAAAATGTAGGCCTCGCAAATTTCTTGTACGATGAGATATATGAATTGGTTAGAACTCGTTTTTCAAAATGACGGCTAACGCACAATACTTACAGCCATTTTGTTTTTAAACTCTCCCCTTACTCATTTTTCAATTCCAATCTAATGGCCTATGTCGCAAAAAAAAGTGACATCTGGTGGTGTGATTTTGGTTAATCTATTGAGCTTTGAAAATGGCTTATTCAATCTACTCCCTCTCATTGCTGTTCAAAATAGGCTGTATTTTCGTTAGTTAGAAAGAAACTAAACTTACTGCCATTGCCAACTGACTGACAAATGATAATTCGATTAAAAAAATTTACACATAATTTATTAATTCATATGCAGCATGTACCATATGTTAAGATAATTCCACAGTAACCTCTTCAAATTCAAATTAAATCAATTATTTTATTCATATCCTTTTTAATTCTACATCAATATTATAAAAAAATACTCTTTGAATTTATAGCGAGAACACAAAAAAAAAAGAGATGATAATTGCATAAAACATTTGGGATTATTATTTAAATTCAAATGAATCTATTGCATCTGTTTAAAAATACGTACTTTTTGTATTAATTTAAACTAATAACTCTGCTTAAATTATTATTATTAGTATAATATGTTCCAACAATATAACAAATTTTCGGTTCATTTGAAAGTATACCTTTACTAAAACCCATTTTATATGCATGAATAATAAATTTGAATTAATAATTGGATTTTGATTTTGATTCAATTATATGTACCTACATACATATATCTACCTAACTATATATTGTATGTATTTCGTTATGCCTTTATCATCGCACAATAATAAAATTCACGCATTCAAATTCAATTGAATTTAATAATATTAAAAATGATAATATTAAAAAAAAAATAAACCTATTGTCAGACTTGTTTGTTTATTTATTTTTGTTCTTTTTAAATTGCGTGTGGTTTTTAAATTACATATATGTACATAGCTACTGCTCGTTGAATATATTTAGCAGTAATCGTACAATAAATATTTGATTAGGTTAATTCAGTGGAAATAGATGTTTACTTAACCTTTAGCCTAAATTATATAAGTATTCTCATTCAATCAGTAAATGGATATTGTTAAGTGGTTGTAAGCTATGAGGCTACTTATTTATAAATAAACATAACTATGAGCTGTGTTATCTCAAGAGTCATGCAATAAACATTTTGTATATTTAACTCATTAAGATGCGAATTCAATCGCTTATTAATGACATATGTATTTCTGGTTTAAAAAAGCTAAATTTAAATGCAAATAAATTATTAAAAAATTTTAATGTAACTAAATATTTAATCAAAACAATTTGATTAAAAAAAAAAAATATTTTTAATGCAACATGAAAATTATTTTCTTGGTATATATTTTTATAATTCAAGATTTTTATTACCATTGTTATTTTAAATTCATGATTATTGCTACCATATTCTCTTTTTCTGCACAATTACATTAAGCTTATTATTGCAAATTAAACATCTTTTTGTCTCTCTCTCTCTCTCAGAATTAAAATAATTTATGTAAATTGTAGTGAAAAAGACATATAATGTTGTAGAAGATATAAACCTTCCCATATTTGATTATAGATGTAAAAATACTCTACGATTCTTTATACTGTAGCAAATACTCCAATAAATATCTGAGGAGCGTGTACTCCAGTAACGATGTTTGAGAAATGCTTATATCATCAATTATTCCATTAACAATCAATGTTTAGTCCAATAAATATATCTGAGGAAGGACTATATCAGTGTTTACTCCAATAAAGGTATATCTGGTTCAGAGTTCACTCCAATAAGAACATCTGATGAATGATTATATCAGCGTTTCCTCCAATAACGATATCTCACGAATGAGTTATATCAGTGCTGCTACTCGTATAATGCGCTATTCTTAATATTCTTACTGCCGTTCAAAAGCTTGGTAAAACGGAGGCAAAATTGTTAAATAAAATTACCTTAAAACTTCTCTAAAGCTTTGGTGGATCCATTCTGCCTCATCAGTTATCAATTATAACCATTTCTTTGTTTGTGTTTTCTATAAGACTATTTGAGAAATGCCGCCATCGATTTCTTGCTAAAATAAAGTCAAGCATTCACAATAACTTATTCTTAATTTATTTTTGTACTGTTTGTGCATTTTAATCGCCCTGTCTGAAATACAAAATCTTGTTTTTAAAAAAGTACAATTCAGGCGGCTTAAACTTTACATTTATTTTTCAATATCACAAAATCGCAACTAGATTTATGTACAAATTTTGTCGAAAATGATTTGATCAGTATTAATAAAACTGTGGCAATAAACGGCACTTTAATGTCAGGACAATAAAGCACTAAAAATTGAAAAAATGATAAGATTTTTGTTTTTGTATAATATAAGTTGACTTTTTTTTATAATAAACTTCTTGATGGTATTATAATCATATTGAAGTAAAATTGATTTTATTTTCCCTCCGAGTCCATTATCATATCAAATCAAGATGACAAGTTTTTTTTCACATATGTATCTACTTACCTATACATAATTTTGTTTGAGATACTTCATGATGAGATGACTATCTTCACTGTCTGCCTACACCTACGAGTATCTTCATATATGTATGTACCTAACCTACCTGTACCTTCCTTTATAAAGCCCTCCATAACTTAATTTAAAAGTTTACCCTATAACTTTACGACTTCCATTATTACTCTGGATAACTTCATTAGCCAAGAAGTGCGAACACTTCATTATTGCTTCCATCTGCCGTTGAACAGCAGGAGGAGAACTTGCAATCACTTTTTTCAACATAACACACACTCGTGAGTGTGTAATGGCCTTAACTCAAGGTTTCAGAATCATTAAGATATTCAATTTCCCCATCATATCTTGCAACAACAACAAAAAAAAAATAATATTTTTGTATTTTTGTTTTCACTTTGCTCGAGGTATATAATTTTTATTCTCAAGGATTCCCTATACGCACATAAACGTCATTCTATCAAGAAAGGTTCATATTCAATCCATCCAACTTCATCGTCAGTTAATTTTTGTGTTTATATGAAAAGCGAAGAAAGAAAAAAAAAACGAAGAAGAATATTATCATCATTAATATCACAGATGCTGCGTGAATAAATCACTTACACTCAACATTGAGACAAGCAAAATTGCCGTAACAATGCTTAAGCACCCCCACCCGCTGCGCCGCCTCTGCCGATCTACATTTATGGGATAAGGGATATTGCGTCTCCAACTCTACAAGTAAATTACACAAAAAAAAAAAAAAAAAAAGCTCGGATTTCCCTTGTTGATGCAAACATGGAAATGGGGTTGCTGCTTGATATTGCAAATTAAGTAGGTACACGAGAACGTCGAAAGTCGAATACGATATTGAAATTGATGAAAGCTGCCATATTTTCCATTAATCAAAAACAATAATAATTATTATTATTATCACACCGTGGTGCTTGTAGTTTTCTTCATCGTGGCGTGGGTTGGCGGCCGACGCGGAGCAGCGTCTGTCGGTTGTCCTTTCCCGGCGGGGTGGCGGCGCGCGTATCGTCAACGTTCAATGAATTATGAAATTATTATCGTTTTTGTAATAAACTTAATTCACTTTTACATCATAATGTCCGATTCAAAGAATTTCAACCCAAAAAAGGGTTCCCACTACTACGAAATAAAATATTTTTACATGCGTCGGTGGGGTAAAGGTACTATAGGGCAAGTTTTAGATTCGGACAAAATTATATGATGATAAAGAACGCCCATAAAATAGATCCCAAAATTCTGTCTGTCTGTCATCGATCTATACTATGGAGGGATTTTCTTCAAAATTGACAAAATGAAAATTATCAACTCACAAAATCCGTAAAAATTCTGAGAAAACTGTATTTTGGAATACAGCCTTTAATAGTGTTCTGAAAAGCTATAAAAAAATTCAAATACCTTTATGAACTGAACTACAAATATAAAACAAAAAATAATTTTAACTCACAAAGTGGCATCTCTGGTCAAATCTAACCAAAACCACCCTTTATCATTTAGGTGGTTCAATTCGAACCAATTTAACTTGGTGTGGCCCCAATAACGGTCTGAGATAGATGGCGAACCATAAATACTAATTATACCTATTCACGTGATGATGATGATAATGATTTGAAGAAAAGTTTTGTGGTGGGCCATCATTTATTTTGTCAACATGTGTCCACCCTCGCACTAATGAGCAGCGATGTTTATTTAAACGTTGTTCGGTGGTTGTCTATTTTTAGTTTTTATTTTCTTAATTTTGAAGGCCATATCCGCCCACTTTACTAATAATTTATTACTGTGGAGACTATTTTTAAGTGATCTATAATTAAAGAAAAATATGTAAACAAATATATTTGCATTTATTAAAATTTGCATTATTTTTATTTTGCAGCACGCTCGCCCAAGGACGAAGTTGATATTGTTCAAGTGCCGAAAGGACCACAACGATCCCCTGACCGCGAAAACGATTCCAACAACGATGATACCGATGTTGATCCGGACTACAAGAACTTCAAGGGCTTTGTGGACACTGGTGCTGGTTATCCATTCCTTGCACCGTTGCCACGTCCGTTCAGTTTCAATTTAGGATTCTTTGATTCGTTTGATGGTGAGTAAACCTACTTACCAAAAAAAAAAAATATGACTATAATGGAAGTGAAACCTACCACATCATTAAAATTAATTTTATGCGTCCACCGCATCAACGAGAAAAAAAAATTAAAACCATTTTATTATTTTCGAAATAAAAAAAAAAAACGACGAAAAGAAAAGAGGAGTGATGACACTTTAAGTGTAAAGTAATTTGTTTTTGTCGGTTTTTCCTGACTTTTATGAGGGGTCTTTTAGGATATTGAAATGAATGTGTACCTTCATATTTTGGGTAAGATTAAAAAAAATTAATATTTAATTTGCCCTTCATTAATTCATTGAGATTGGACAGAACTGACATAATTTCATTTCTTTGAGACTAAATTAAATAATATTTTGTCTGATTGTAAAAATGATTCATGGAAAATTCATTTTCTAAACAAATATCGTTCGAAAGAAGATAATCCATCAGTTACACCTCCAATAGCTTTATTTCCATATTTAGCAGAATATACTTCTTGTCACCACATTTTTTGAGAAAATTTATTCATTTTGGAATTCTATTTTATCTTACATCACTGGGGTCAAGCAAACCAACACAAATGATTGACCCTTATGACCGAATTTCAACTTGCTTTTTCATGCAAAGTTTGAACTAAAACAGAGTTAGCTTACCCCGCCAATGAAGTGGTAGTTGAAAATTCATAAGAAATAAATAAAGAATATTTTATTCGAGTAAACTTTTTTCAAATTTTATTTGTTAACCAATTCTTGCACTCGCAGTCAAGTTACCAGACAAACCTTTTTGATTTAGCAGACCTTTTTTGACATTTTGTTTGGACAGAATTTTTTTTTTCGGAATTTTTTTT